>JAKUBO010000005.1:0-600000 GCA_030566905.1 Chernovozyma aurita
TAGTTACAAATAAGTATGAAATGTAAAAGAAGATAGGTGAAAGAATAGTTATGCACGTGATAAGTGTAGATTTAGTTCCAAAAAAAGATTGCAGCACGAGAGTTTCGCGTATGGTCTCCATTCATTCTTAACTCTCTAAAACTATTTAACAATCAATATATCCATGTTAACTTACAGAATATAGATTTTCAATGTTGGGCTTACGCTTTCCAAATCACTATTTGTAAGAATATTAACCAGAGTATATCCATGCTTGAAACAAGTAACCAAGATTATGAGCATTCAACATTCATGCCAAATAATATACTGATTTTGAAGGAGTTTTTGAACCATTGAATGCTTACAATGGATTAGAAGAAAGCGTTTGTCAAAAACCAACAGTAGGTACAGTAAATGCAACCTTTTTATGTAAGATCCAGAATTTCACCTTATGTTCACAAAAATAAATTTTCCGTTTATTTTTCATGCATAAGCTTTGAATGCATCACAAGGAACAAGATTTCCATAAATGTTCAGAGATATACCAAAGTTATTATTTTGAAAAAATCATGTAAAATTGCCTTAAAAAATATCTGGAAACTAGTCTGAGAGAAATTTAAACAAGAATTGAAGCTTTAATTCTAACCTTTAAAGATACTAGAATATGATACACCGGTTATCTTCTGGGAAATTATTGAGTTACATTCAAGTTTGGGGACTGTTGTGCAATGCAACTTTATCTACATAACCCTTAATACGTTTTGGCTATGCTTAAAGCATTTCGGGGTTTTTCTTAATATTGGGATTGTGGAAGTGAGTTGGGATAAAAAAATAGCAAATACTTGATATCCACATAAGTGTATGAAATACATTATGTTAGTCAAGATTTATATTACAAAAACACTCAAGTTTTGCTAGCAAAAGTGGCTCTGTTGTGATCTGATCTCTACTCATAGCCAACCACCTTGATATGGCGTTATCTTAACCAAGCAGAACCTCAGTTCTTGTATCCCATTTGAAAGTTCCATACAGAATTTTATCACAATTAGAAATGTATTTCTTCTATTGTCAATTATCGAGTGGAACAATAATCTTGCGTAATGCAAAAATAACTTTGCTGTCAGTAACTACAAACTGTTCTAAATCATGTGTTCCATCACTATCCTTCACTTCTTTCTGAATCTTCTTTGTGGAAAATATGAGACTTGACTCTTTAAATTTTCCTCTTTTTGGCCAGAACCATTTTCCATCTAAGTATAGCTTCACCGTCTCAGTTTTAGAACTTCTCAAAACATTTTATGGGCCCAATGAACAACTTTTAGAGGTAATATTTGCTTATTTGCTGTATCGTAGGAGAGGATCATCTTTGGCGCTTCTGAGCTCTTCGAGCAATTCTGCTACAAATCCGGCATATAACTCTTACTTAAAGAGAGCTCGTCTTGAAAGTTTCAGCCATCAGTAAAATATTCACTAACAGTAAGTGCTGGTTTTGGTGTTACAGAACTCAGTGATCATGAGTTTAATATGTTATGGAACAGTTTGCAGAACACACGTAGCACTTAGTTGCGCTGGTCCACTTTTGCGAAGATCTTTATCAAAGAACTCGTCTCTTCCAGAATCTCCAAAAGCAAATGAATTGGAGGAAGAAGCAAAACGTAGAGAAGCAGCTAAATTAGCAATGCAATCCTTAAAGGATGTTGGTAACCTCCTTTCACCTTCTGGAGTTCCTGATGATGAGACTCAACCAATAGAGACAGCACCAGTATACGAGAATCCCAAATTATTCGGAACATTGAGCTTGCTTCATCAAGGTCAAGTACTAAAGGAACTACAAGATAAATGTGATAAGAAATGGTCAAAACTTGATCTTAAGGATAAAAAATTAGGCTATTATATTGCTTATGGAGACTGGGGAAGCAGAGAACAATTCAAAAACTGGAACACACTTGAACCTCCTCATGATCTTCCTTTCTATACTCCCAGCAAAATCACCACTACCAGTCCTTCTGCATCTACCAAAATCAATCTTTTGAATCCTTTGGTAAATCTTGCAGAGACTCCAGTTAGAAAGCCTCAATTCAATATCAAAAAAATCGACAGTGCTACCAAATTTTTCATATACGTTGTTGTTTTGGTAGCGCTTTTCAGTGTTTATAGAGACAAAAATATTGGAGAAGAAGGAATACCAAAAGAGCAAATCATTGCTGATCCATATGAAGAGAAAAGACTTGAAAATGAAAGAAACAGAGTTGAAGCTGAAAGACTTAGACTTGAAGAGGAAGAGATTCAGAGGAAAAAGTCCCTTAAGAAATGGTACTTTCTCTGGCTCAGATAGAGGAAAAAGCTGATTTGTCTGTTTCCAACGGGACTTATATTTATTACTTTGTAATGTAACTCGACCTACAGGTTTCTTACTAGTTCACAAAGTACAGTAGTATTGTAAATAGAGCATGGCATGTATATACAAAAGGGGCTATTGTTATATGTAGATGTTTATGTGAGGATTGGGCTGACATTTCGTCATCTTTGATTCCATGATTTCACGTTTGGTATTGAACTACTATTTAATGTTCAATTTCGAGGCAAAAGATTAGACTTAATTTGTTAAAGTAGTGAAAACAATAAATTGATGGGATATGATATCATTTCTTAAAACCAAAAAAATGCGCAAGCAAAAGATTCTTAGACTAGAAGATCCAGCAAATTGTATTTATGTATGCATATCCATATTATACATCCCTTGAATACCTATCGACTATATCAATGGTGATGTGTAAGACTGCGTTTATTCGTCTTCTTCATCATCTTCGTCGTCATCATCCTCATTCCATGAGTTCTCAACTGTTTCTCTAACCCTTTTTATGTATTGGGATCTATGGTCTTTGTATAAATTGGCAGCTTCAACATTAGCAGGAGAAGATATATTAGGATCGTTTAATAGAGACTGGATAGATGTGAGAATTGAAGAAACATCGTATGTTGGAGACCATCTATTTTGAAGAATGTCTAGACATAATTCCCCACTGGCATAGACATTTGGATGGAACATGTCACTGATGAATTTCACCACTGGGGGTTTATTTGGATATTGTTCATCAAATTGAAGAATAAGGCGGAAAGTCCCGTCTTCAAATGGGGTATCAGCAGGTCCTATAATCACGGCGTTCCTAGAAAATAGTTAGTAAAAAGAGTAATTTGGGATTTGTAATAACAAAAAAAAGTTCAAAGGTCAAAGGTTATACAACCAGTTCCACTAGTTCCAACTATTAATACATACCAACTCATCACATTATCCGGTAATGGAGAAGCTGAAACTCCACTTGGAGCATCTTGTTGCATACGCTGTTGTTAGTAAATAATTCAAAATATCAGGTTAAAAACCAAACAATCGCCCTTTAAGAAGTTACCAGATTGATCTAGAAGACTGACACGTACTTCTAAACAAAACCCGAAACTTCGCAGGACCATCGTCTTCATATAATCCTCTATCTTCCCCTATATGACCAAGAGTTTCCCCTCTCTATATGGTCAATAATTTTCCCTAACAATTATGAACATACCTTAAAGTCTCGCATGAGTCTTCTTTTGGCTGGTGTGGACATCGCAATAATACAATATGGTAATATTGTTCTATGGACTTTTTCGAAATCTGGAAAAATGTAGTATATAAGTGTATATTCAACAGTTTATATATTCAAATTAATAGTTGCCTTCGGGATATGGGGTGTAACTTTTCGATGTTGACTCTTGCTACGAACTGCCCCATACTTTGTCTCATACCAAATAGTGGCGAACATTATCGAGTAACTTCCCGTTATATGCAGTATACACATTTCTAATCGCTGGAGCAGTAACAATAGTCCATGAGGGCCATCTGATGCGATGGCATTTGATCAAAGAGATGGCACTCACATGGCATTCATATGGTTGTGTGGCATCGAATGGTTGGTACTTCGGTATTAAAACCTACATCGCTATTCAATTTAAAAGACAAATACTTATATTAAGAAACTAATTCCTCACATATCCAAAAAAACATTCCTGAAAAAAAATAAAACCAAAATGAAGCTGGGCTACTTTAAGACTGAAAGACAATAGTAGCACCCTCCATTAAAAATTAGAAACCTTTGTAGGCACTTTCAACAAACTTCTTGATGTCATCGAAGATGGTAGCAGAATCTTCTTGAAGTTTAGAGAACATTTCATCAACAATATCGTTGATGGATGTTTCTGAGACTGGTTCCTCAGTAATGGATTTATCTTTAGAAGACCAGAATCCAGTTAAATTGTGACCAGCACCATTGAAAGCTAAAATGTTTGGAGTTCCGTCATCTGGGATATCAGATAATAAGCCATTTGAACCGTAACTGATCAAGTTCTTCTTTAATTGAGCTGGAGTAACACCCTTTGCAGCAACAAAGAATTCAGAATCAGATTCTGGTTGTAATGATAAGTAGTATGACAATAAACCGGCAATATGTGGCGAAGCCATGGATGTACCAGATAATGTAGCAGTAGCCAGGTCAGATCCAATGTAAGTAGATAAGATATTTAAACCTGGAGCAAAGATATCTACACACTTTCCGAAGTTGGAGAAGTAAGCTCTAGCATCGGCAATAGTTGAAGCACCAACAGTAACTGCATTTTCAGCAGCTGCTGGGGAAGTGTTACAAGCATCTTGGTTTTCGTTACCAGCGGCAACAGCAAAATGTAAACCGGCCTTAACTGCAGCGTTAACAGCTAAATCTAATGCAGGAGACTTACCACCACCAAGAGACATATTGGCAGTAGAACCTTTGAAACCCTTGGCACCTTCCTTAACAGCCTTTTGATGCAGTTGAGCAGCAAATTCAACACCCTTAACAACATCAGACATTGAACCAGAACCATTAGATCTTAAGACTTTGACTGCAACAATATCAACATCCTTGGCAATACCGTATGCAGCAGAACCAATAGTACCAGCACAATGGGTACCGTGACCGTTACCATCTACATCAGCGTCACCGTAAGGAACAGTTGAACCCCAAGTAGCTCTGCCACCAAATTCAGAATGGTCAACGTTGACACCGGTATCAATGACATAAGAAGTAACACCCTTACCACCTTTGTTATCAAACAAGTATTGGTTGAATGAATTCAAAGATAATGGTTGTCTATGGGAGACTCTTGCTAAACCCCATGGAGCACCTTTTTGAACTTCAAACTCACTAGCATAAACGGTGGAGTCTTGTTCGACAAAGGCAACGTTAGGGTCCTTACGAATGAAATCAATAGTTTCATCAAGAAAATAACCAGTATAACCATTAAGTAAATTATCAATTGAGAAAGAGTCAAGAATACCACCCACGGTATCCTTGACAGCAGTAGTGTAAGATTCTGGAGTGGAATATAATGAAATGAACTCAGAATTCTTAGCAGACACGATTTCCTTGTGGAAATCTATTTGATCCTTGGTGATGTCATCCTTAAGAACAATGATATATTTATGAGGGATGAGGTCACGTCCAGATTGAATAAAAGAAGCAATAGAAGCAGAACCGGAACCAGAGTTAGAAGATTCAACTGTGGCAGCAGCAGCAGCAGCTTCAGCTCCGGAACCAACCTTTGATTTGGTACCAAAAACGTCAATGTCACCAGCATTTGGAATGACTAAGGCTTGGGTGCCCATAGCAGCCAAGATGGCTAAGGCAACAGATCTAGTTAATAACATAATATACGCGTTCAATCAAAAAAATGAAACAAAATTGATAGATAGCAACGTTTTGTTTAATAAAGAAACAAAATGGACAAGGGTACTTTTTTTCTTCTTTTCTGAGAAAGCAAAAAAAAATCTATATAAGAATCAACGAGTAGATTCTGTCTAAAGTAGAGAGGAAAGCTTGTTTGTAAGGAATATAAGTGATTTGGGATAATAGAATATCAATATCCCTTAAAGATTAAGAAAAAGAATAAAACAGAGCAAGGGGAAACTTAAGAATGATGAATCCCCTGATAGAAAATGAGGGTGGCGATAAACTAGATGCAGGAAGTGATTATATTCAGGAATTGGGTAATGTACACAGGATTATTTTGGTTTTACAGGACGTAAAACTCAAATTTAGAGCCGTAAAGAGTTCCGTTCACGGATAAGGATAACCATTTTCTGTAACACGCACGAAATTCATTTGAGTGGCTCACCACATTTGGCTCATCTGGTACTGATAAGAGCACTTTTAGCCTCGGAGCCCCACTTTTGTTGGATATTCGGTTCACAGTTGTATCATGCAACACCAAGAGCTATTTAAAGCAACACAGGGGATTTACGTTAATGAGATAAGATGGCCAAGGGTATATATATAGCACGAGTTATTGATTCGATGATGGCTCATATATATGTCTGTGTGTCTGCCTGTATGTTCTATGTCTGTATGAATGTATGCCTGAATGTATGCCTGAATGTATGTCTCTGTGTCTGTCTATCTATCTGTCTGTCTATCTGTCTGTCTGTCTATCTGTCTATCTGTCTGTACCATATTTTCCATACATAGTCACTGTGTCCTAAGTCTGATGTGATTAACCATCTTATAAGGTGTACAATCTAAGCTGACATAGTTGTGGTTGGTGCCAGAATTGTCCCAAAATGGTTCCAAGTTTCGCTCGGAGCTTATCGCGTTCGAGCGTGGTGCTGGGAGGTGATTTCCGAGGGGTCTTGTGATGGAAATAGATTATGAAATCAGTCCAGTTAATAGTCATGGATTCAACAGAAGAAGAGCAAGGAGGGTGGGATCTGAGAGTAGTACTGTTTCTGGTGCTGGCTGGAAGGATAGGTGAATTGGGTGTTTTCTGTTAGGGCTTTTCTTAGATTCTATTAGAACTTCTCTCAGATTCTATTAGAACTTCTATAAGAACTTCTATTAGAACCTCTATTAGAGCATTAGAGCATTTATTGAGCTTCCATAATTACACATATTACATAGGCAGTAGGAGATACTTTCGGAGCTATTTCGGAGCTACTTCCGAGCCCTTTTCCTGAGCCACTGATAAAGTATCTAAAGAACTAAATCCAAACGGTGAGTTGTTCTAAATTCGCCAATGGAGCAGCTACTTGAATGTAATTTAGTTTGCTTTTCTGAGCTACTTTTCTGAGCTACTCTTCACTACTCTTCACTACTCTTTGTTACTCTTCACTACTCTTTGTTACTCTTCACTACTCTTTGTTACTCTTCACTACTCTTTGTTACTCTTCACTACTCTTCACAGCTCTACTATACTCTACACACTCTCTGCTATTTCTTCAGTTGTATATCATTTCAAATACATTTCCATTACATGTTACTCTACCTGCAACTTCCACTATTTCAATTCACGCTTATCGCATTAACCTCTAACCAATCTCTGACACTTTCTTCAGACACATCTTTAACCTCATTAACTGCCTTATAAACCAATTCCGAACGATATTTACCCTGACCACAGAAATTCTCAACCATTAGCTTTCTCTTGGTCGAGTTCTGATCCATACAGAACCAAAACCTATTCACGTTCGAACTCTCCAATCCTTTATTTATGGGAAGATGAGGAATGTGAACATATTGCAATAACTCTCTCACCTGTAGCAAGATCTCTTTCATATTCCCATACGTCAGCAATCCTGAAGACTTACACTCCACATTTTTACACCACAGATTTCCACAACCTCTAGAAAGTTGAATAACATATTTCCTTTCTATTCTATTTTGTAGTTTTAGATGGTTTGGATCATTCACTGACGAATAAATCGTTCCGTAGCACATGTCACATAATTGTAAGTTTGCAGAATTCGTTAAAATATTGATGCAGTTGACATTAGCACAAGTTTTGGTGTTCAGAGTGATGTGCTCGTTGAAATTAACTCGTTCAAGTTCATGCACTTTCATGTGTTTCGCCACATCCTTCAACCGTAACACCTTGTTGCATTGGAAACATTCAGTTGTCTTGTTCCCACAGTAATTCTCATGATGAGTTAAACCCTCATACCTGTCCTGGAAGGTACTCTCCTCTTGTGGCACAACCAAATGGCAGAATCTACATTCATGTAGTTTCCCAGGACAATCTTTCGACTTATGATTCAATACCAAATCTATCGATGATGCAAATTGTTGTGGTTCGTCACATTGGTTACATGTGTATGGCCCCGAATGAAAGATCCGATCATGTTTGATTCGAGAAATATGTGTATCTCCATGTACGACACATACGGGACACTTCCAGTGGGACTCTGGGATATGTTTAAGGAAAACTTTGCCACAGGAGCATTTCACATTATTTCTAAGGCAGAATGATTCGTGAAGCATCATTCTTTCCTTTGGAATGAATTTATTACAATTGGAGCATTTTAAATTGTTCAGAAGATCTTCTATTTCTTCTTCAACTGGCTCACCGTGGTTTCCATTATATTCCTCTCTTTCTCGAATCTTTATATTTGCAACCGCCGGATGGTCCCAAGAAAATGGGATAACATAAACCCACGGATCATCTTCAGCAAAATCCGACGCATCAATATTTATCACTCGTGAATTCATCGTCGTCCACTTATAGTTATCCAAGGAAACCAACTTATCTCCCGCAACCATATCAACATTTTCTGAATCTTCTGACTCGAGATAGAGTGTCTTTCCCACCACTTTATCGGGCTGAACCTTGTATACCTTGTTACTAGTGGGAGTTAAACTTGCAGAGAGCTCTATTTCACTGACCTCGTCCATCAGGTCACCGTATTCGTTATTGATATCTAACATGATATCTGTATCAATGATGCAGACAGTTATACTAGGAGCAACGTCTTCCACATACAACTCGTACACTTGGTGACGGTCCTCGACTGTTAGGATTGTGTCTTTGGTGAGAACAGTGTAGTTTCGAAGTTTCGATTCAAGAAAATATTTCCAATTAGTTACACCAGGATACAGCTTTATGGGCTTTAAAACCAATGAAGTTCCCTTTGGGATATCTTCTGCCAATGTGATTTCCAATCTCTGGTGATTTGAATATGAACCAGTTCCAGTTCCAGTTCCTTTCTGATCACTTCCGATGGCAGTTGTAGGATTCGAAACTGCAATGCCAAGATGTTGTCGTACTGTCCAGGGTATACCAGCAGTGTCTTGATCTCCGCTAAACTCCTGAACCCCTACAAACGTTTCTCTGCTATTTGCTTTTACTTTAAAGATAAGTGGATGTGGAAGTGATTCTGGATATTGATCAAGTACTTGTTTAAGCAAATACTGAGGGAAAATCGCCTTGTCAGAGAATTTGGGCAAGGAAGAACTCAATTTCTCGTCTAAAAATACTGTAGCTTCTATCATGGATCTAACACTTTGTCCCTATATTATAATTCTTTGTTGTTTCGTTGCCGTTCAATCAAATTACAAATCAAACCTTCATTGGGTCCCATATAAGTCCCAGATGGGACCTGCATGGTGTACGATGGTTTCTGGCGCCGCCATCAAGCTCACACTCTCAAGCATGCAGGACGGCTTGCCACGAAGAGATGAGTTCAGGTGCTAAGAGATGAGCTTCGTTGAACACAACTTCAGCTAAAGAAATCGGTGGCTCGTGACGGTAAGACCCAAGAACATGGATTGGAATTTGGTGGTGGATACGTCCGAATTTACTACTCTTTATTAACTAGTATTTAGCTCTATATTGATTTCTAAGTATGCTTAGAGTCTGTCTCTAACTCTTGGCTGGAGATCGACTCAAACTGGCTCTAATGTACTCTAAGTAACTCTAAGTAACTCTAATTCACTCTAATTCACTCTAATAGCTCCTTCTGTCATACTAAGGGCAACTCCAAATGTATATCTCCAGTTCTGACTTGAATTCTGTCAGCTGGATCTATCAAGATCTGATCTGCCGTATCTGAAAATATAGCCTAATCTTATTCTTTTTCGTCTTCTTCATCTTCTTCACTGCCAGTTTCTCCATCCTCACTGGGACCACTATCACTGTCACTATCACTATCACTGTCACTGTCACTATCACTGTCACTGTCACTGTCACTGTCACTGTCACTGTCATTATCAGAACCTGATACATCAGAAGTTTCTGCGGTTTCGTCTGACTCGGTATTAATATGCTCCACTATCACTTCATATCCCTCCTCTTCTAAAAAGTGCTTAAAACTCTCCACTTTGCCTGGTGCCATACAACTGAATATCACCGACTTCTCACTATCAAATAACCCCTTAAAGTACTTATTCATGATGTGAGTCAAATCTTCAGGTGTAACTGTATTAAGCTGTTTCAAGAACGAAGTTGCATAGTTTGGTCCCCTATTTTTAAATAAATTATCAACAATCTTATTATTTGCTGCATCAAACAGATTTGACTCACTGTTGGCTAATTCATTCACTATAGCAGCCAACGCATTCTCCATGCTAATTTTTTCAAATTTCAATGTACCGTCACAATAGTCCTTCACAATCTTCTTAGCGACACTCCATGATTGTTGACCATCGGAAGCTCTGTAAATTGAAAAACTAAGATATCCAGTTTCAAGATTACGACGAATGTTAGCACCATATGCTAACCCGGTACCTCTGATACCTCTCCAGAATGGTCCTTCGACCGCACAGAGATATTCAGTAGCAAGTGCTATCTTATATATATCCAGCTCAAGATAATTATTAGGAATCTTTGCACTGGCAACCAAATGAGTGGTGTTGGTAGAAGGAGTGGTGACCAAATGTGCATATTTAGAACAAGACTCTCCAATTTCTGAACGATATTGGAACGATCTTGGCAAATTCTGCAATGAATCAGGCTTGTAATTAGAATTGTCACTGTTGGTCTTAAAATCTTCAATGAATGGTTTCCAAGATGACGCTGGGGTAACTTGACTCTTACAATCACCAATAATGAATACTTTAAAGTTGTTCAAGTTGAATAATTGTTCTCTCAATAAATTCAAATCCTTTTCGATACTAGAATAGTCTCCATTTTCAATAGTAGCAAGGCAATCCTTGTAAAACTGTTCTGTATTCAAGCAATCCTGCGCTTTTCTAACAGATAGGTCATTAAATAATGTTCTATATTGAGCACTGTACATCATAAGCTCTTCATTTCTTTTCTTATCTGGAACTGAATTGATGATCTTTTCAATGATAATTTTCACCCTCTTCTCATCAAATACTGAATGATTCATAATCTTGGTCAACCAATCAATAGCTTTGTCATATTTGGAGCTTTGGAATTTAAGCTTGATGTCTATCAATTCCAAAAACTGGCCCTGGTATCCATTGTCAAGATGAAACTCAAGAAGATCGTTGTTCAACAGTTGGATGACTTCTTCATAAGGAATAATTTTGTCACCATCTTTAATTGGAAGCGAGAAGATTTCTTCTAAAACCGACAAATATTTAAGCAATCTCGGTTCCACTTTGGCTGACGATATTATGATATTTATGGTTGTGAACTGGGACTTGAAGTGTTCAAAATGGAAGAAGAGTGGTAAGTCCTTCGTGCAATCTTTCTGCAAACGAGATGAGAAATCGTCGTCGCCTGACTCATAGCCGCTGGTTTCTTCATTGAGACCCGCTTTATAGGATTGTGTCTCGATGAAATTGATCTTTGAAGAGTCGGGCTTTCCAAATTGAGTGAGTAATTCGTCAGGAATTGGTTTATCGTTCTGTTTCTTGGCCAATTCCAAACTCTCTTCAAGTTTAGCAAGTCCTTCAGGTCCATATTTCTCTTGAATGTCTTTCGAAATCTGTTTCCGCTCGTTCTTTAGAGTCTTGTGAAGCTCATACGAAGGTTTACCTAAGATGGTAACAGATTTGTTAGCGACTAACCATTTTTCGACGAATGAAGCCCATTCTTTTTCAGTCCAGGATAAAATAGCATCATATTCGTCTAAACTCTTGGTCCATTCCGACAAGGTTGAGCCGTCCTGTTCACCGTATATGAAGTCGCAAATAGCTATATTGGAGAAAGACGAAGGAGACTTTTCCGTATCACTTAAAAATTTCAATTTCTGTTGGTTTATAACTTGTCTGAGGTACTCCAAGTTTATATTCTCAGGATTTGTTTGGGTTAAAATCAATTCTTTCAACTTCAGGTCTACAATGTGCAATTTTTCAGTAGGGACTCCATTCAAAGAGAAGTTGATCACTGTTTGCAAGAAATCGTCAGTACTGTAATCTACGTCTGTAGCAAGCGGCGACTCAATTTCGACAAGGTTCTTATTGAACAATGAGATAGCACTATCTGAGAAATAAGATCCAATCATATCAATAGCCACATTGGCAATAGTATCGTTCGCATCTGGTCCAATCCACGATATAAAGATTTCCCCAAATGATTCATCCTTTTCTGGGAATTCTACCTCTTTTACCACAACAGAGGTAATTGGAGGGGTTTTAAGACTATCGACAAAGGGACGACGTGCAGAACAGTCGGGAGAGAGTGCTGGTAACCCACTATCGAACTGTTCCATCACATTCAATAATTCCTCTTCATTAACTGAACCGGTAACTACCACACACAAATTGTCAGGTCTATACATTGAGCTGTGAAAGTCTCTAATTTTCAGATTCTTCAAACGACGATGCTCACTGGTTATCCCACCTGTTTCAGACGAGTACCCTGAATCCTTTGGATATAAAGATCTTTGGAGGTTCAACAAACTTATGAACCAAGACTGATTTTCAATTCCTTGCATCTCCAGGAAAACCACTCCTTTCTCTTTTCCTTTCCCGTCAATGTGATAGACTTCGGTCAAACAAGCTTCATCGGTTAAAGTAGGATTGAATAAGTGATCCAAGTAAATGGGTAACAAAGTTCTAAACCCTTCCCATCCTGCTGTGGTGAGAGTATACACCGTTTGATCTACCGCAGTCCAAGCATTGGTAGACAGAAAGAATCGATTTCCAAGCATATCAAGTAATCCCTTATAAGGGTACTTACGACTCCCCATAAACACAAGATGCTCTAAAGCATGGGGACATCCTGAATCATCCTTACATTCGGTAGCAACTGCAAAATACCCGTTAACAACTGGCGACGCTTGGTTTATGTAAGTCAATTGAAGACCAGTACGTAAAGATCTCCATTTGGTTATGTTTGTAGGAGCATAGTCGACTTCAAAAGACGTCTGTCTGATGAACATTTTCTTACTCATTTGTCTTAGTCTACTAAACAAGATCAAAGTGTAAGAAATGATTTTTGGGGTCGAGTCAGTTTTTTGAAGGGTTCTCCTTTCTCAGTTGCTGTGGTTGGCCTTCGGCTGTTTGAAAGTTGGCGATGATGGCGATGTGCCTGCTGTCTGCTAATCGCGTTTTGGCTCTTTAAGTAAGTGTACTGCATAGAACCATGCTATATTCTTAGGTTCTCGATGGAAGAGCGTGGAGTGAAGAGCATCTGGGGTAGGACTTACAAGAGGGATACCCGTCTAGATTGAAATAAAATAGTAGTCTGATATGTATAAAGAGAAGGGGAGAATGGGAGGGGGAAGCAGTAAAGACATACAACTACAGAGTGAAAAAATATGCATTTTGGTTCATTACTTCCGGGACCATATCCGGGGCCATATTCGGGGCCCATTTGGGGCCAGACTATCTGATGGCATTCTATGCTATATTGTACTAGTAGCGGTCAATATCAACGGTAAGTTCAACCTTAATCTTTCTATCGGAAACTTGCTTCTCGATCACTGAGATGACGATACGAGATATTTCAAACCGAACTAGCGATTCATCGTCATTACTTGCTCCTTTCATTGACACTTTAACACCAGTAACAAAAAGCTCGTAGTTCAATTGAGTGACAAAAAGTCGGTCAATGGAATAGTTTTTTTTGAAGCAATCAAGCTGGATTACTCGGTCCACAATCTTCAGTTTCAATACATAGTACTGGTAGTCAGTATATGGATACGACAACAAGAGAATTCCTCCTAGCGATGTGGCCAGTCTCCAGCCATTGTAGCAAAGTATCAAAGCTACCACTAGAGTGGTGAATTCATTGAGATCAATGTCAACGTCAAGTCCAAGTTGTGACGGAAGAATTGGAACTACCATAAGATATATTGAATATGCTAAGGTGAGGAAGTGGGTTGGATTCCGTGACATTATGTGCCAGTAACGGGTAAGCACTTCCAAAGTCGAAGAGGAATAGTCTGTACTGCTGTCTTGTATGAGTCCTCCAGATGTAGACTTGTTGGCCTCGGATTTTTCGTCTACCAATGAATTTGGAATATTTGGATGTGGTTTAGCAATAGACGTAACCCGATCATGTAGGAATACATAGTTGACAGAGATAATGGTAAAACATGTTGATGCTATGAGAACAAGCTCATATAAGAATAGGTGATCAATTTCAATGGAAGCTGAATGATCGCCGTGAAAATGATGTGATGAAACTTCCAGGTCAATAGTTGCTGAATCAACAGCTCCACTAGAACTACCAATTGCCAATTCTATCACAAATTGCTCTACCGAATGACTAATCAAATCAAGGCCCACCATTATCAATGATGTACTTAATGCAAAAGCAACTACAACCTCAAGTCTTCCTAACCCAAATGGATACTGTATAGAGGATGAACTCCAAACTTCAAAATTTGACATGATGCTAACAAACACAGTGACCAAAGAACCTAGTGAATCGTAAAAGATTAGATGAGCTAAAGTCAGTAGCATTGACAGTTTGTAATGAATTGCCAATAAGAATACAACTACCAGTAGTGCCACATGTCCTGTAGACCAAATAAGCTTGAGCCGCTGTGTAGAGCCTATGGAACTCAAAGATTCTCTCCATGTTGGTATAGGGTACATATCTGGAATACTGAGAACTTGTTTATGAATGTTTGTAGTAGGAGGTGGAGGTTCCTGAAATAGATTCATCGATACAGACGAGTGCTTATATTTGTGACCCTTTCTATAGGCAGGTTTCACTACAAGGGAATTGGCAGAACCATTTCCATGTAGCATTAATTCTTGTGGCTGGAAATTAAATGGTTGATATTTCTTTGTAGGCGAACTGGCAGTCACATTTGTAAACTTTCTAATTGGAGAAAGACTCCTGTATTTTGATGGAGATGACGGTCTAACCGGAGATGTTCCTCTAGAGCCCCCACGAGAGTTGGAGTTACTCAAAGAACCATCAACTCCTCCATGAATTGGACCCATTGGAGGAGCCGAGCTAAGAACAGGGGTATATGCTGACGCGGCAGTAGAATAACGCAGACTTCCGTAGGCACCATAATTGCATCCTCCACCAATATTGATTGAGCTCCGAGATCTAGGGGTATTATCTATTGCATCCTGGATTGGACTACCATCTTCAGATATGGCAAAACTGCTAGAATCTGTCATAAATATCGCAGATTTGGGTCTTGGTCTGGATACTGAAGAATTGGAATTGTTTCTCAGTTTCGGAGCAACCACCTGGGACACTATCGGAGAGTTGCTCAACAATTGAGCTGAATAACGTCTGGATGAATACGGTGAGGTCATAGACCCTGGACCCATAAAATTAGTTGAAGGGGCAGACATGGTTGGCGTTTCTGAAAAGGATTCGGTTGAAAAATTAGCGCTGGCAAGATACTGCAAGTTGTTTCTATAATCGAACGGACTGTCAAGAGTTGGAGTATGAGGAGGTTTGGGTATATTAACAGAGGCGATCTGTTCTGCCACCGTTCCAATTGGTATTGATATTGATATTGGTGTTGTAGCTATGCCCAATCCATTCGAACCAAATTTTGAAATGGGCTCAAGATCGTGACCATTATCTTGGTAAGATTGTGAATTGTGATCGTCTTCTTTCTCCATATAAATGGTGGTGTCTTCACTATCACAGTCCTTTTCCATATCAAAACCGGTTAAAGTAGAATAAGTTCTAGAGCGGACATGCAGCCTCTGTGGATTCCCATTACTTGACAGCACTTCATGTCCAAATTCCATCTTTCCTCTACCAGATCCAATAGAAAAATAAACAGTTCTTCACTAAATTCTCTTCCTTTACAAACGAGAGTGGTTTCAGTCTTGGATTCGGAAAATGTTACTTGCACAGAAAATACACGCGCGCGCGATTTCCTGCAGATGGTTCAGAGTTATATTTATATTTCCTGATAACAGAGACGTTCTATACGTTACATATCGGTCTGGTTATATACACTCTTGTATTAATGGGTGTTAATGGGTGTTAACGAGATATATAGTATGGCTATGGAGGATTCTGCTTGGTGGTGTAAGATTCAAACAACAGAAGGTTGATACATCCACCATTGAGAGAAAGTCCTGTGTCTTCAAGAATTTCATAGCTTTTTAGTTGGAGCTTCTGGCGAGGCACAGAAGAACGAATTGGATTACCTGTTTGCGGTACCAACACCAATGAATTCCCATTCACAAAATTGAAATCAGAGTCCTGATAAAGTTCCCTTTCATCAAGAGTCATCCAACAGTTGAGAGATTCGTTTTTGATATATTTTCCTAGCGGGTTTATTGCATTTGGTTCTGGAAGATTGAAAACTTCCAGCACAACTGACAAGGATAAACTCGAAGCAGTAGCAGGAGGTTGAAGTGAAGTGCCTGTAGCATCCACCACCATTTCTGACTCCACTCCAATGGCTGCTATTGTATTACCATCATATGCATGAGGATGTGGAGGAAGAGGTGAGAGGCTCTGAGATATAAGCAGCGTTATTGGGGTTTGAACTGTCATGGGTGTGTCTGAGGATACTAGGTTTCCCCCAGTAGGGTCTGGGTTGTCATTTCCATTGGAAATCGTTCTGGTAATGGAACTTTTTAGAAGTAGTAACAAGTCGTAGAGCAAGATTCTTAATTTTTCACTTGAAATTCTTGCAAAATATTTTGAATTTAATATAACCACCAAACTTCTGATGAGCGTCAAATTGTCGTCATGGATGACTATGACTTCAGCAAGACTTTGTTTGTGGATAATTAATATTCTCAAGAATATACATACAGCGTTATAGACATCACTATCAAATGCTTTGTCTGAATCCAACATCAATGACAAGTTGAGTGCAAATTGGTTGCATGATTCCAATAATTGTGGCAGGGTTCCGATACCGATCCCACTACTAATTGAAAATTTCTTGAATACATCCTTTAGAACTGGCAAGAGATCCACGTTCTCATTCGATTTGAGTGAAATCGGAGGTTGCAAACTTTCAGCAACAAATCTTATTTCTCCAGGCCGTATCAGGGTCAAAGCTGGTCCCTCTTGTATGTTCAATTCTTGCTCCTTTTCAGCTATTTCAGTCCCAATTTCCTGTTGAATAAAATTAAACTTAGTCTCCGAGAGAAATAGAGTTTCCAATTTCTCTAGAATGTTGCTCTTCTTCTCGTGACAGAAAAAGTCAAATAGCTCACCAAAGTATGAGTTATGAGAGCAAAACTCTAAGTGGAGATTATTCAACAACACATCTAGTAGGTGGTCAATGTTGGAGTTTGGAATAGAACTAAGGAGAACTTGACAGATTGGTAGACTGAACTCATTAACTACCCTTGCAAGTGTCTCTACAAGGTCCTCATTATGAAGTGGGACACCTAGAATCTTTTCATATCTCAGTAGAACATTTTCTATGGGCTTTTTCATAATGAGTTCCTCAATAATCAAGTAAGGATATTTAATAGTTAAGAACTCTAGGACAATACTTGCATGATTACTTATTGAACTTGAAAGTATTGCGTGAAGCGAAGTCATTGGATAACGAGCGATTGCATGTTCTTCGAAAATATTCCAAACAAATGCTTCTTCTAGCGATAAACCGTCACAACTGTCCAGAATTATGATAGAAGGTAAAAGATCTAATACCGACAGAATATCAACAACATCGTGTATCATCAATTTCTGGCACAATTTAATCAGCGATACCGGTTGTTCAGAGGCAAACTTCCTTACGCTCGAAATGAATTCATCGAAGTTGCAATCCTTCAGTTTTAATAGAAGCCTTACGATGGCAACTTCTTGATTCCCATTAACATTTCCTTGAAAAAGTTCAAGTAATCTCATGGTATCGTCCGATTTGACCTTTGAGTTCAAAATCAAAAGCATCTCAGATTCTTCCAGTGGATCGAGAGAAGATCTAGATAAGCTGATCAAATTCTCCAATTCATCTCTAAGATTTGGAATGAAAACTGCTTTAGGTACTGGAATCATTGGAGTCAATGGAGCGCTAGCAGTTGGAGCTGTTGAAATAGAATAAGGATTGGAAGACTCGTCGTTTGATCCGTCATTGAACTGTTTCTCCATAGCATTATAAATATATTTCCAAGTATCCCTAAAGTTGAAATAATCCGGTTCTCTTGATGTAAGATCTTTATAATTTACAATCATCAATCTGATGAGTTCATAGTTATTAGAAGAACCCCTATCACCAACCAACATCACAAGCTTGAAATGGTGAACAACTAATCTTGAGATGAGATGTAAAGTATCCAAATAGTAAATAATCACCTTATCATCATTTCTGAGAATGAACCTTAAGATCACCTTAAAGAACACCGTAAGCAGGTCACACATAGAATAGAACTCGTATAGATGAACAAGAATTCGTGGAGTTATATGAACCAAACGAGGAGAGTCTACTATTATAGTTTTAATCTGCGAAGTGACCCAGTTGACAAGAAGAAATTTTAGACCAACAGTAAGTGTTGAAATATAGGAAAAATCAGGAACAAACAAAGATTGAGGTGATTCTGACAGCAGCAGTATTTGATGCTGATACTCTTCTTGGAACAAAAACACAATTTGAGACTGAAGACTTTCCTTTCCCATGTCGAATTTTAATTGAAAGTCAAATCCTTCAACGGTCCATTTTCTCAATATATTGTCACACTGTTTATTGTTCAACACGGGAAGGTTCCTAAGAATATCTAGATGGGATTCCATTTGTCTCATTTCCTCACTATTGGTATCAACATCCTTCTCCACGTAGAAGATCCCGGAGGCTATTAGTTTTCTCAAGTACGAAGATATCGTCAAAAGTTTCAATTGATATAACTCATTGATTAGAACATATAATCTATGAGCCACCACATCGTTGGAATTCTTGTCAGCCATTCCATAAACAATTTCAAGGATTTCATTCTCAAATTCTGTCTTAACTTCAACTTTTGAAAGAACCACTCTCTTCAAGAAATTGCAAACAATTAAAATACTTTCGCTGGAAGTCTTAGAAAGACGATATGATGTTACACACCAGTATAGAACCAACTTAAGATGCTGCTTCCAAGTAACACCCCCCACAATAATTTTGGATGGACAAAGAAGCTCAACAAGCAGGTTATCTAGTTTGTTATTGTCCAAAAGATAGATAATGTGTAAAGTGTCTTTACTCGATCTACTTTTGGCAGGGTAATGTGCTAAAGAGGACGAAGTAGTACCAGAACCAATACCATTAGCGGGAGAAGTTGGAGAAGGTGAAGGCATGCTAGAACCTAAGCCTTTTCCAAATCCCAAACCTGTCCCCAAATTCAACATTAAGCTTTCATTTCGATATTTAATGAGCCTGAACGATTTCCTTATCTCTAATTTCTCCTCAGCAGAGGATACTTGAGAGGATAGAAGAATCGTCTTAAGAACATCGCCAACTATGGGCCAATAGTTTGGAATAATGAACACATCGGAGTTGAATTTAACAAGATACACGATGATATCTGATATACTTTTAAGGAGTTTGCTCTTAAGCTCTGGACTAAGATGTGAGGAGGCACTCGAAGTGCTTGCTGCACCAGTGGATGATGGGCCACCAACTCCCGCTGAAGCACTAAGGTATGAAGTCGGAGACATATAAAACGAAGGAGAAATACTTGTACCGATAGGTGACGTGGCCAACCCTCCACTCACTTGTGGAAGTGGTGCAACACTACTCCCACTGTTGGCATAAACAGATGCATTATTGGCAGGTCTTTTTGCCGGGATTTTGGCAATAAAGTAATAATTGAGAAGAAGGTTCTCACTTAACTCTTTACAAAGGTAATCAAACTTCAAAAGATCATTCCAGAATGTCTTAATTATTGCAAGTGCCACTAAACGTTGACCTAAATTTGTGGTTCCCCATTGAGTGGATAGAGATTGAGATTGAGATTGTTGTTGGTTCAGCAGGCGAGTCTGTTGCTGTTGGGCCTGCTGCTGTTGGGCCAGTTGCGATTGTAGCAGTTGGTTTGGGTGAAGTTCTGATTCGACCTCATCTTCGTCACCTTCTTCTTGATTTACGTTTTGAGGTAAACCTTCGACAAAAAATTTAAGAATCAAAGACAAAAAGAAACTTTTATCTACTAGACATTCCAAATAAAGCGTTCTGGTATAAGCAAGAAGATATTCGAGCTTTTGATTATATAACTGTTTCTTTTCCTGTGTAGTAACAATCAATGTCATCTCCTTCGAATACTTGAATATATAATCAGCTAACTGCTGAGTCCATTCCTGTAGCCATTGATTTTCTAGATTCAGAATCAAAACTTCTTGCAAATGTTCCTGAGTTGCGCCAACTGGTCCCTGTCCCAGAACAGTTAAATAAGACTGACCTTGATTAATAAGTTGCTGCAGTCTCAAGGAGAACTTTTTCTTCCAAGACAATAATTCCGAATGTAGCACACACTTGGTGAACCAGATGGCTCTAGGCAAAGGTACCAATTTAGAGCATAAACTATTGACCAATACTTTATTCCTGACGCCATGGGGAGTTCTATTGGCAAGAGTCAGAAGAGGTACATCGGGATTGGCAAGATCCCGGAACCACGATTCTTTCTTCAGCGACGTCAAGGTGACTCTAGGAGGTAACTTGAATGTGCTTGATTCATATTTGATCTTATTGACTTCTTCGTTTCGTATTTTGTAGGTTATAGTGAGTTGTTCCAGCAAATCACTCAACACACGTTGACAAGTCTGGGAAGATGTGAAGATGGTATTCTGGATCATATTACGAGCAGAATAATACTCATTCGATACCAGAGGCGGTTCAAAGTATCCCTTATTAAGATATGCACTATTGGTAATCTTTTCATTTTCAAGTTTACTTTCTGAAGTTGTGAGCAAAGTATGATCCACCCAAGGCTTATAATCTGGATAAGTGAGAGAGTTGGACATACCAGTCCCAGTACCAGTCCCAATCCCAGTTCCAGAATTAATATTGATTCCTGGTGTGCTTTGCTTGCTACCAGTGGTCGAATTGGCTCCATTGGAACTGTTTGAACCAGATTGCATAGACCCCAGAACTGCTGAAGATATGCCAAGCTGGGTTGGATCATCTGGTGAATGTTTGGATTTGGACTGTCTTTTAACTGCTCTGCTTTTCAATTTCTGCTTGTTGGTCAAATATTCTCCTTCTTCTATACTCAAGCTGGTGTCGTCATAAGGGTATATATTGGCTCCTGGCCCGTTCATGGCGTATTTAAATGCAAGTAATTCATCTTTGAAAGCACCGCTTTGGTGCGAGCCTCTATTGCTCAGCGTGAGGAGTGAATTCTTACTTCTTTTGGACATCTTTCTTGGTATTCAAAGTCCCATGTATGTATTCGAGTGTGTATTGGAGTCACCCTAATGCTGTTTCGGAACGTTAAATCCTCTTTAAATATGTCTAGACCTTCTTCTACTCTTCAGTTTATGGGCAGAATGCCTACGACTGATTTGGGAGCTGCTGCTGTCTGTGGCCAATGTTACACAAAACAGCGATATGGATATGCAGCGATTTTCGTGGAGGAAGTCGAGCAAGACCTTCCGACCAGAACACTTCCGGTGACTTACAATGCAATGGTTTGACTTCTAATACTTTTATTACATATATCTATACATTGAATGTTGCGGTAGAATGGCACATCTACCAATCTTCGTCATCTTCTTCTTCGTCACTGTCTCTTGTAACACCTCTCTTTTTAAGCGCATCTGCCAACGAACCAGCAAGAGTAGTTTCTTCATTCTTCTTGGCCTTAAGTGCATCCGCTAAGTTGTTACCCAAAGATGCTCCATTTGAGCCATTAGTAGCCACGGTCCCATTTTGAGTAGGAGCTTGTGCTACATTTGTAGCTCGTGCCACTTGAGCTGGTGGTGCTGGTGGTGCTGGTGGTGCAGATTTAGATCCAAACAAATGTGCTGGTGGATCACATGCTACAATATAAGCAGAAGGAACCCAACCTTCTTTGCTTTCGTCCAAGAGCTTTGCTAATGACCAGCCACTGGCTCCCTGTTCAACAATATAAACTATAGTATCCTTAGAAATTGGTAATTCCGAAGCACTTCCAGTACCTGGAAAATCGTAAGCGGCTTTGAAAGTAGGGAATTTTGGTTTGTTTAGTGCAGCCGGTGGTGGTGGTGGTGGAGGAGGTGGTGCTACTTTCTTTGTTGGTGGTTTAGGAGCTGATTTTTTCACTGGACGACTTGGAGTCACCACTTTCGTAGGAGAGACAGGGTTAGCAGTAGAAGCAGGGACAGGGTTTGGATTCATTGCTGCAATAGCCGCTGCTGTTGCTGTTCTTGAAGGAGAGACTACATTAGTAGCAGGTGCCACTCTTTGTTGTTGTATTGGAGTTGCAGGTGGAACCTTTCTCTGAGGACTAGTCGCAAACGGTTGTTGAACTGGGGTTTGATAGGATTGAGTGGGTCTTCCCACTTGAGACTTAAAAGCTGTACCCCTTCTGTAGTTATCAAAATTAACTTTCAGAGAAACACCTCTTGGTCTCTTTGGATTTTTTGAATTTCCTGATAATCCCTTTCCAACAGTAACTGTACCACTTTTATATATATCGCCTCTCTCTGGAGCCTGTCCAGTAACAAATTTAACAGTGTGCAACTTGTTACTTCCAGGTTTCTTGTGGTATTCAACTAATGGACCAACTTTCACTGTCAAACCAGAATTCAATTTCTTTAAATGAGTCACTAATTCCGTCTTGAAATCCAAATTTACAAAAATATCTGGCGTAGATGGTGTAGCAGAACGCACAGAGATAGCAACCCAGTTATCTTGCAAATTGGAAAGTGCAACGTAATCGATCCCATTCACTGAATAAACAAATTCTTTCTGAATCTGAAGTCTTCCTTCAACGACAACTTCGGTTACAACGTAGAGAGAAGAATTGGTTAAAATGAAAATCCTAGGAAGTCTCTTCGACGAACGACCAAATTTGGAAAGTAAGATTTCTCCACGACCAGAAAATACGACCCGTTCTGAGACTCCTATTTGGTTTACTACGAATCTTCCGTATCCTGACAGTGACGAACAGCCCAAATAATCTCCCATAAACGCTCTTGATCCAAGCATTGACATTCTCCGTCTTTCTTTCGATCCGTGAAGCAATCCATTACCCCAGTCTCTCAATTGCTCAAACTGGTTACCATGTATTTTATTTCTCCAAGCTCTCTGGATAACAGTGGCAGCATCCACTTTACGTTGCACATATCTTCTCCAAGCTCTTTGGATTCTAGCAGCCATGTTATGCCAATACTTATCTCTCATATCTTCAAGGGCAAACAAAGTTTCAGGAGTTTTAATAAATACTTTTGTTACCCCCATTTGATACTCAGTAGAAGGGATATGACAAGATTTCAATATTTCATGTACAGCTGTAACTTCATCACCATGCCAGATATAATCACCTGCATAACCAGTCTTTGGTGATAACAAGTAGAACCGTTGAACAAATTTATCAAATGTTTGTCTAGAAGCAAAACCAGCACGACGAATACGAACGTTTTCTTTCAATCCCAAATACTTAATTTGATGCAACACTTGAGAGTTGTCATAGTCACGGGGTCTCTTGGTTTGATTTGGTTTGATTGTACGAATGTATGAAGGTTGACATTGAAGTAAGGTATCGACCAATAAATTAGCACTCTTTTTGATTTTGTCACTAGCAGTTTCTGGACGTTTTTTAGAATCTGTTACAGCTTCAAGAAGTGCTGCAGGGAACAAAACCTGGGTTATGAAAGAATTGGAAGACGTAGAAAGTAATTCTAATAAATCCCTCAACATGGAGTCCTTATTTTTATCAGTCATACCTTCGACTTCGTAAGTGACGTCCCCAGCATAATGTTTGATAATAAACTTCCCACGTCTATCTTCAAAATGACGATTTTGGGCACCTACCATAGAAAGACGTTGAGCAAAAACTTGATCTGCAGCTTCGGAATCAGCATGGGCTGTCTTAATTGAGTCATTAAGAGCAGCAAAGAGACCAGGTTGAGGTCTAGTTGCTTCAATTAAATCACAAACAACCTTATTATTGAAATAGTTGATAGGAGTCCATTTAATCTTTTCTTGAACATATTCATCTTGTTCTGTCTTAAGAGTAAGCTGAATAAAGATCTGTTGAAGTTTTTCATTCACGTAATTAATGCAAATTTGTTCGAATGAGTTATGATCAAAGATCTCAAAGCCATAGATATCAAGAATACCAATAGACGAAGTTGACGAATTCTTACCTCCTCCATTTCCTCGGAGTGATAAGTTGACTCTATCAACAATCCAATCAAATAAATTGTTGTAAAGTCCCTTAGCTAAAGCATCTCTAACGGAAGTAGCCTGGACAATATTTAATGGCACATGATAAGTAGAACCTCTTTTCATACCATGAGAGGTCTGCATTACTCTCTCAACAAGACTTTTCTTTAAAATTTCGGCGTTCACTTGTAATAAATAAGCTACAAATTGAGTGACGGAATCATCTCTAATAGTTGCATTTCCAGATTCATCTTCAACAAATGAAATATTTCCAATCCATAAGATCAGAGCAATCGTTCTGAAGATATTATCCTGTTCCTCAGAACTAAGACCTATTGTAGCCATAGCTGCCAAAGTGTCTTTAAGATCTCTGCCATCGTCAATACCTTCAACGTTCACACATTTTGCTGCAGAGGTATAGACGTAGGTTTCAGGACCTTGAATACCAAATGTGTCCTTATATTGAGGAGGACAATGCTTTGTAAATTGGTAAAAAATGTGAAAGCTTCTTTCGTTGGTGATTTGTGACACCACTCTCTGCTTTTCAAGAAGATAATTGGTGATATGAGCAGAAGTAGGTAAATGCAGACTTGAATCAAAGAAGATCTCAAGATATTTCCCATGACGAGATGAATTATTGTTACGAAGGGTCTTAGCACAACCAAACGATTCAAGAAGAGGATTAGTAGCAAGTACCATATCTTTAATTCTAGAGATCCCACCATCCCCATTGGAAATCGGTGTAGGTTGGCCATCTTGTTCCCCAGCATTTCCAACTGAGGTTGCAGCTATATATTGCATAATCTGTTTAGCAGCTTCTGTTTTACCAGCACCTGATTCTCCTGAAATGATAACACATTGATTATCCCCGTAAGCCTTCAAACTATGGTACATCGACTCAGCAATCGCAAACACATGAGGAGGCACTTCCAATCTATTCTTGCCCTGATATTTCTTTTGCCATTCTGGAGTGTATATACCCAAGTCCTTGAACGGATTAATGGAGATCAAAACATGGCCAATATAGGTATATATGGTATCGTTCTCGAATCTTTTGTGGAGATTTTCGTTGATTGCATCATCACTAATGGTTGATAGAAGGGTCAAGTCAGAAACACCAACTTCTTTCTTCTTGGTGATATCGAACTCCGCCTTCTGGATCCGGCCGGGAGCAACAGTCGCTTTCTTTGTCCTACCACCTCTCTTAACAATTGCCATCTTCTTTGGGGTTTTTTAGAGGTGTGGTTTAAGTCTAAAGACAGTTTAGATAGTGGAAAGATTCCTGGAAAGTTAGGATCCTCTAAAAGGACCAGCCCTTAAGAACGGACTAGTTATCAAAATATACGGTACAGACACGTTGTGGTTATATGCCGGATATATATATATTATGTTCAATTTCGTTCCCAACCGGTCCAGTCGGGGATCTTTCATGCAAGGTAGTTGCGGTTCCTGGTCATTTTTCAAGAGGCTATGGTGGAAGGTCAGGGTCCATAGGTAGAGAACGGATGTGTGATGGATATTTTATGTTAGAAAGTGTGTAGTCAAATTTGTGTTGAGTCTAAGTTATGATTTGATGCTTGGACAGATATATATGGGTTCTGAACTTGTTGAAAAGATCTCACTTTCTCTTACTGTTGGTATAATATTGATCCAACTACTCCAAAAAAAAATGAAAAATTATATTATCTACAGTTCACCGGTATGTCTTGTAAAAAATTACTTTTAGAGTTATTTCTAGATTTCCAATATTGGTTCATTATCTATTTCATTCCCTCTCGCAACCATATACATATATTTATAGTCTTATCTTAAACTTTCTAACTGTTCTCTAAAAGCTTACGGTTACTGTTGATGCTTTATTCCTCAATCTGAAATCTTATAATTGCAACTTTAGCGAAAACGTAGTCAAAACACCCGCACACCCAAGTCAAACTTCTTCTTTCTATTGTGCATATGCAGTAGTTGCAGTAGTTGCAGTAGTTGCAGAAGAAGTAGCCTCACCCATTAGTGGAAGCTATTTATTGAAACTTTCAAAATCTACCTTCAAGATCCGCTTCTTCAGTAGCAAGTATTGAGACTTTTATTATTCGTTTTTTGTTTGAAGTCATTACACAATAGTTACAATTACTCAATCCACAGTCTGAAGATTGTGAAAGCAGTATTGATTTTGTACGTGTTATCATGTTATTAAGTTCATAAATTTTTAAGTAATTAAGTTCATATGTTATAAAGTTATTAAGCGCTAAGTTATTAAGTTATCGAGTTCATAAGCAAATAAGTTATGAAGGTATTAGTTTTTAAGTTATTGAGTGCTAAAGATCGAAGTCTCTTATTTTTATAAGTAGTAACCACTTCGTCAAGTTCATTCCAAAGCAAAGCATCCCTCGACTCTGTCAGCATTATTACTCCACCAATTGGGCATTACCACTGTCTTACCAGCGGAAAAAAACAAGAAAATCAATAGAACCGATAAATTGTAGCCTGTATCCAAAGCAGCAGCCAATATATAATTATAACTTCTCCAAAGTTTATGCTTATATCTATAAGCCCAAAACATAGTAACGGTACCCCCAATAAATGACGATAAGTATCCGGTTGAAATATTACCATAGAAATTGGACATAGTCGAGAAAAATACAGTGGTATTCCAAAGATCAAACCTCAAGAACTTGAACTTTGTCTATTTAGTCAAGTAATGCAATAGTCCAAATATTACAGGAGCAACACCTCCTAGAAGGAACCCATACTGCAATACTGGGTATTCAGCAAATGTTCTCTTTGGACCAAGGATAACATATTGAACTGCATTAGAATGATACGATGCAATGCTTTGACCGGTCCATTGGTGTAAAGGATCTGATAAATTACCATTCAAGTACTCCAGCTTAGTATCCAAGATCCATCTCATAGCAGCATAGTTAATCGGAACTCCTAACAATTCTCCGAAAATTTGTGAAAAGAACACAACTTTAGGAGGCAATTGCATAACCAATTTTTTGGTCCTGAAGCATGTATTGGGCACGATAAAATATGTCCCCAGCAATAGCTCCATAGGTAGTTGCCCCTGCAGGATGCCTTCTTGACAAATCTTGAACCATGTAACCATATATTAACTCGTTGAAACTTCCAATGGCAAGTTGGAAATTTGTTAATGCATACAACCAACATAAAGGAACAACAATTGCAAATCCAAACCCAAGGGCAACAATGTAAGCCCACCAAGGCATAAACAAATTGCCAGTTGCAAAAATGGTTATCAAACACACGAAAGTAGCGGCAAAGAGTACAAAGTACCACCAAAGTAGAACCTGCTCATACTTGGATTGTATAACATTGATTTTACCAGTATATTACATGTTAATGAAACGATATTCTAAAGTTGAGTTCGAGTTCCTAATCGATCTTTCTTTCTTGTATGCCTGAACCCCTTTTCTGAATGAATCGCCCAATTGCTTATGACCGAACACGATAAGCCATACAACTCCATTAACGTAGGATCCATAATCGAAGAAATTATTCCAAGCCCTTTGAACCCCAATATGAACTGGACCAAGTTCTTCATAAGCAGTGAGATTCAATTGAAAATCTTCAGTCAATAAACGGGCCGATGGATACTTGGTACCGTTCGTCATGAATAACCCATTGGACATTAATCCGTACTTGTAAGATGACAAGTTACCCCATACCTCCCAACCCGGATCTATAAAGTTAGCAGTCGCATTTTCGGGCGCAACTCAGCAAAGAAAATTCAATGACAGCCCAAATGGGAAGATGAATTCTGGCAAGAATTGCCAGCAAGTTAATCCGATCAAGGCAGTGAAGAATACTTTCATTTGTTTAGAAGCAATTTTGCAGTCATGATCCGATTTACTTTGAGATTGAAGAAGATTGGTCTGCATCAATTCCTGGGGCCATAAAAACTGAGGATGAAATAATAACAAATTTCTTGCAAGAGCTGAAAATGCATAACCGGTGAATACAAGGGCCCCCAAATAAAATATGGCAACTGCTGCATTCACCTTATCACCATAATATACTTCTGCCAAGGAAAAACCCGAAGGTCTTAAAGAACCGGTGGCACCACTACTAGCGGTGATAGTCACTAAAGCAGTCTCTTCGATAGACCATGGACCTGAATTCAAGTTGAACTTGAATCTGCCAAATAAAGAACCTTCCTTAGCAGGTAAAGTTCTGGCCAAGAAACTTGCCGAACCAATGCGAAACAATCTGAACGAAAAAGATCGATTATGCGGCTGATGTGGTACGATAAGAATTCATGGTATCTATAAAGCGCCAGGAATGACAAATAACACCGCTAACACAAAATACCTGAACGTTACCACTGGAATATTGAGATCATCATCAAGTGGTACTGTTTCTCTAACAATCTGAGGAATTTCAAGTATGTCATGAGGAACATCCTCGTCCGATTCCGAAACAGTTTCAGCTACCTCTGGAAGATTTTCTTCATCGAACAAAGTTTTAGTTTTTCCGTCAGAAATAATTTCTCCGAATCCACCGTTTGAATTTATCACTTCAATTCCCGAGTCCGATTCTAAGCCTGATTCTGGTTGTTGCCGAAGTGCTTCTTTTGCTATTGGAGACCTAGACATGTTGCGATGCGATGTGATGGTTGATTTGCGATGAGATGAGATGAGATGAGATGAGCTGAGATGAGAAAGATAGCTTAAGCAACCAAATGATTCGACTAATTTGCACTTACATTTTCGGACTTCCAAGGACACAATGTGAAATATATATTGAACAGAATGTCATCTGATCACTTTCCAAATATTCAATTACTAAACTCTTCACATTCATGAATGAATTTGCAACCAGTAGTACGTTTGAGGTGCTTATGCTACGTCACGTGCCCTACTAATGGGATTATTTGTAATCCTTATAGCTTACATTTGTTGCATAACTTCTTAATATTATATGGAACCCATATTGTACATACAGGACAATGGCTCCCTGAGTCAGTATTGTACTTTTTGGATTGTAGATCAGGGGGGTTACCGTTGGGGGTTACATGGAGCCACTGTTTGGCTAAACATTCACCGCACGTGGTTGTGGTTCTGCGATGGGAAGTTGTGCTGAAAATTAGAGATGTAGCTAGGAGTTGCATTTCGCCGTATACGGCAAAAGACTACGGTTTGGTTGCATGCTTCAAGAGGTTGCTCGAAGCTAGAATACCACAGAGACTCAATTTCAGTACACTCTAGTGGGTCAAATGGAAGTGTCCATATTCATTTTGCTCTACAAAGTAACCTTCAACTTGTTTTGTGGCTCGGTTTTGGCGTTATAAGTGACACATCGAATAATGACATGAAATCCATTCTATGAACAGCTCCATCTTTTACTAAAAAACAGACTGCTCGCCGCAGGAAAATGCAACAACGCCAGTATTTCTGGTGGTGCCAAAGACAGACTTCCACTATTTTTGGCATCAATTGCATCTCATGGCATATTTCCTCACCTTTCACTATTGATTATGTTACCCCATCAAGATACAAATCGGTTCCTTGAAGCAATCGTTGGTGGGGCCATCTATTACGCTCCAAATCACCACCACAGTTGAAGACTGATCTTAAATGCAGATAAAACTTTATGCTATGGCTAATGTGTATTCGATTTCTATTTTATCGACTTGGGGTTCTATGTAATATATATTTCGGACCCATTGTCGGTCACTCTGCAGTGAATCACAATACCTTCAAACCCTTAATTGGACCACAATCTCACCATCTTGTCCTTACCACCACTGGCAACTCTCTTACCATCTGTACTCCAATCAACTGCGTACACCTCATCTGCATGTCCAGGAAGATCAACACTCAATTTTCTCGTTCTGATATCCCACACCTTTAAAGTGGTATCTTTGGAGCAACTAACAAGTAAACGATTATCAGCCGACCAAGCTGTCTTATAAACTGGAGCAACGTGTCCTCGGAGAGTACCGATGAAAGTTCCCCTCAAACCATCCCAAATCTTCACGGAGTTATCAAATGAAGACAGAACAATATTTCTTCCGTCAGGAGAGAAAGCTACATGATTGACAAGCTTCTGGTGTCCCGACATCCTGCAGACCGGCTTAGAGGACTTGAGAGGTTCCCAGAAGTACATGGTGAAATCGTCACTAGCTGTTACCATTCTTTCACTAACAGCTCCATTCAATCTAACGGCTTTCTCGTAGATTTCCAATGCTTTCTTTTGTCTTTCTTCAGCACTCATCAACTTTGAATTTGATTTGGTCGAAGTATGGTCAAAACATCCTCTTCTTAAGGCATAATCTGTAGATAATGAGATATGATTCACCCAATGAGCATGACTTTTGAGGGTTTGAATGCATTTTCCTCTAGCTGTAATGTCCCATGCCTTGATTGTCTTATCATGAGATCCGGAGTAAATAATATTTTGCCCTGACCATTTGATACATGATACTGCGTTAGTATGTCCACTCATTGTAATCTCACAAATCCTGGTAGTAGTGTCCCATACTTTAACCAAGCCATCTTTGGATGCACTAGCAAGTCTGGGAGTCTCACCTGGTTTCAGTAAATGCAAAGGTTCCCAAGCAAGTGACGATATCCATTTGCCATGACCAGTTAAAGAACTATTTTTCCCACCGCCTAGTGGCTTCCCAGTGTTGGCATCCCACAATCTTACCGTATTATCCATAGATCCAGTGGCAATCATAGTACCACAAGGAGAGTATGCTATACAAAGAACCCAATTAGTATGTCCCGAGAGGGTATGTAAAGGAGTTTGGGTATTACAGTCCCATATTCTAGCAGTAGAATCTCCGGCTCCGGTACACATTCGACCAGAATCATTAGGAGCAAATTCACAGCAAAGAATTGTCGATCCATGTCCTGCAATCGCAGCATTCAGTCGAGTAATCGGTCTTACTTTGAAAACAGCTCTTGGAGTATATACAAGGGTCATAAAATCTTCGGTAGTTTTATGTCCTGGCTTTAAGACACTAGAATATAAATTATCTCTAATGTCTATCATCGGATTATTGTCTCCATCTCCTAAAAGGGCAAATGTATATGGCACAGGTTCTTCTGTTTCGCCATGAAGTTGATTTAGCAATTGTTCAAGTTGTTTCTCACTGATTCCACCAGGAACCCTAATTGACCCTCCTAATGATTCCCCAGTATCAGATGCTTGAAATTTTATTAATACATTGGGGAGATCTTCGGGTATAAGATCAACCTCACGGAGCTGTTGAGCTTCTCGCTTTTGTTTCTTTGATGGTGGTGGAATAACGGTGGCCATTATTTATCGACAATAATATCGGATATGCAACCTGACTGAGTTTATTTGAAACTAAAATACAATATAACTCGTCTGATCTTCAATGAGAAGAAACCAGTATCAATCGTTCTTGGAAATTTTCGTTTGAGAACATGATGAGATGAGGGTTATATGCAGGTTTCATTTTAGAGTAGTAACAATTCGTTTTCGGAGTCAGAAGCCTCCACGATGGATGCAGAAGACGATGTGATTTCAGGAGAACCAGAGAAACTAGATTGCTCATGTTGGCTAGTAGCTGGATTTATTATATCAAAGTTTTCATCAGCATTTGATTGGTGGTTTGTAATGTCTGCATTGGAGGTTGAGACCTGCGAACTTGTGCTGCTCAAATGATCTTGGTTACTCCCACCGCTGTTTTGAGGTTCAGAATGCGCATCTCCTTGTTCCTGTCTAGGAAGGAAGTACTGTGCCTGACTTTCGGTAAGATCAGGAGATGATGGAAGTAGATTCGGTCCAGAAAATGCTTCTGTACGGTCAGTTTCCGAGGAGGTTAATTCGGACCACACCAAACAGACTTCACCTGCTCGATCTTCCTGAAAATTCTGAATTCTTACTTTAGTTTTCACCGAATCAAAATCCAAAATCCTGTAGAATGAAACTTGACATGTCACAAATTTTGTCATTGGTGTCGTCTTTGCAGCCAACACCAACTTCCTCAGAGGAATTTTCATTCCTGCATATTGGCTTCGTGACATTGAATTCGATGCTTGACTGCTGTTACCACCAGAGGATGATAGGACCTGACTGTTATCGATTGGTGAAGAATCTTGTTCATATTGAGTGTCTAGGCAACCCTGGAGTATGAAGTGATGTCCGTGTTGAGTTTGCTGAGATAGTAGATTGGCGAATGTAGATACGTGGGAAGCAAATTTATAAACAGGACTTAATCGAAGGAGGTCGGAATTGATTGGAATTTGAACTAACGAGGGTACTAAACCATCAACCTTTATCTTATCTATGTTAGTTTGTAGTTCGTCATTGACATCCAATTGATGTTTTAGAAGTGCTTCTTCATACAGGGCCAATATTTCGGCCCTATAAAGTTCGGAAGTCTCATGATAATTATTTATGATTACCAAACATCGACAATCTTGTGATAGTTTAGTCATCATCAATACATAAAGCTCACAATAGTTCCGAGCATCATACCACGTGATTTTCAGAAGTAGCCTCGGATCATATTTAGCATTCTTCTTAAGCAAATGGATGGGGAACAGATGGAGAGTATCAACCACCATCACACTGTGAGTCTGATCCTCCTGTAAATAGGAGCATATAATATTGGACAACATTTGATGCGGATCTGTAATTCCCGGCACAGATCGGAAATCGTATATTCCACCGGTGCCTTGTCGATGTGGTATTAGTTCATCTATAGCAGTGATACCTGTGCTTATAGCTGGGATTGTCCTTTGAAGCTGCAGAATATCATAGAGAGAGACCATTCCGTCCTCTATTGGTGCTGGTGGAGCTGGGAGTTCCTTGAATCAGCTCTAGAATCACAAGTTGTACGGCACAGATGGTGCTTCTTCTTTGGTTTTGATTTCAGCAACGCGTTAGTGATGCCAGGACCACATGCAGGATATAAATCTAAAAATGGTATATGTAGGTTTAATGATAGACAAGCTCGATGATAATAAGACACTTTAATGCTCTAATTCGATGACTTTTAGATTTACATTGGATTTTGATAGATTAGAAGTTCCCTTAATCTGCTTCTATGTTGTTTGTTTAAGTTTTGGTGATTATTTTTCATTAAAATTGGAAGATTTTGCCATAAATCAATACAAATATGGGCAATATAGCGAAGTTCAACAGATAAACAAAATTTGGTCTCAGAACTAAAATATCTTCTTATGGGTTTTCTTTCGGATCCCAAAATTTGCACAATTGATATCTTATCTTTTGATTTAATACATTTCATCTGTCTTGACCATCCGAATCTGTCACATTCACTTGCTGGTTCTGGCTTATTTCCGGTCGTAACAACGATAAAGACTGCATACATCACCAACTATATACAGTCCACACCAATCCTTCTTTTTGTTCAAACAAGAAACTTTCAACTCAGTTTAAGATACCCCATTTATGAACGATAGAGATCAATTCCTGCAACAACCAAGATGCCGAATCCAAAGCATTTACCCAATGCATCAGGATTGGCTTCTGGAGCAACAGACAAAGATTTGAAAAAGGTTGTTGGGTCTGCAGATTCGGGCAAGGAGGCATCTCATCGTGAACGCGAGGGATTCCAAACGATGAACTCCTCCAGCTCAATCACATCTACAGTATCAGGAGGAAGTATTTCAGTAATGCATCATGGTTCGAGGAGACCTGCTATTCTTCAAAAGAACTCAAGCTCAACTATTGTATCCAATGTCGCCAATGCTGCCAATGCAGCTGCCATTGCCGCAACAAATGGTGGGGTGAATGCCATGAGCTCACCAATAATTCCAACCAGAACCCCAAGCGGTGGTTCGTTGGGGTCAAAGACAATCCCTTTGCCTAAAATTGATATTGATCGAATACACTCCGGAAATACAGGTGCAGTTATTTCAAATTCTCTGCTTCAAGGGAATAATAATACCAAAAGCAAGACTTCTGGAAGATCTTTAGCGAGCGGGACCAATACCAATGAACTGGTGAGGAGTCTGGAGTCACCAATGCAACCACCCAGAACTACTGCTAAGTCACGTCTGCGTTCATTGACTCAAACATTAGCGCATAATCTCCGTAATAATCCTGTCACGTCTGGCTACGTGGCTCAAGAACGGGCGTATCTCAGTAAAATCAAGAACCAGCTGGTGGATGATTACTATACCAAGGGGATCACTGGCTCTGCCTTGGACGATGACGACTATTCAGCACCTGACGCTTATGTGGATGAGTACGAGGCCATGAACGAAGGTGATGGTTTCACTACTGATACAAGCATAAAAAGATCAAACTCAACCAAAATAAATAAGAATACATCTCATACTGGGGGAACAGTCACCTCGACTTCAAGTTCTTCATCTCAACGGATCCAGGATGGTGCAATTTCTGCATTCACAAGCGCTTCATTGTCGAAGTCTCATCATTACAATTCGGATAGCGCAACGTCATCCCCTTCCAGTGTTAATACCCCGTCTTCAATTACCATAGATGAAGACGAATACAACAGCGAACTTTTGGCTAATCTTGATGAGGATAAGTACCAGATAGATTTCAGTCTTGCATTATCTATGATGAATTCATCTACGGACCCAATCTCGATCAATTCTTCACAGAGCCAGAACCAGCTGAGGTTACTGAAGGACACAGATGATCCAGCTGTAATAGAGAGGCTTGAATGGCAATCCATGCTTACTTCTGTGCTTACTGGAGATGTGGTGAAGTCAGAGAAGACAAAAATCATTACCCCAAACCTGGATAACGAGCAGGAACTGTCGGCTCACATCAAATATAAAGAAAACTTGTGGTTTGGAATTCGAGCAAAGCTTTTTAACAGAACCGAAGACGACCAACGCAAGACTGTAGAATATCGTAGAACTTTGGTCGACTCTGTTCTTGATGAAATTATGAACTTTGAGGTTAGTTACGAGGACCCAAATGGCAGAAGCCAACGGGATCAAGTCAATAGCTTGTTGGAAAGGTATGAAAAAAGCAGAGAATTGTGGAGATCTTTGGAAGATATGAAGAATGATAAACCCATTTGTCGAAGCGATGAGTTTACTGTAAGACTTGATGCATTAAATGCCTGGCTTAGTATTACCGATGCAATAACACGATTTAGAGAGAGCATGCGGGTATTTATTGGAAACGACGAATTAGACATTTCTAAAGGAGCAACAAGGGAAAGCGCTTCAAGTTCCGCTAGCGATAACGGAGCAGCTTCTGAATCAAAAGGATCAACTGTTAATGAGCCTGTTTCAAATGAAGACATTAACAGAACTGTTAAAGCCAAGTCTTGTACTGAAAAGAGCCCAGAAGAGAATCTGGATTCCTCAGCAGTCTCTTCTCGAAGTTCAAAAGGAGTAAACGGTCTGAAGTCCAAAGGCCAATCCGATGGACCAATATTCAATGAAGACAATAAATCGCTTGCAGAGAGACTTATGAAGGAAAAGGACGTACAGTCGACTTTCCACAAGAGAATATTTTCACCTCTTGCTCCATGGATGATTAAATCAAAAGACAACTACATTCGTCTAGGACATATATTTGAAGTACTCAAGCTTCCTGATTACATTATTGACCTCATACCACTTTGCCTTATCCCTACCAAACTCATTAAAGAGATTATAAGTGTCAGACTCAAATATGCCATGAAGTTACAAAACCCGACCCTTATGATGATAGACCAGATGATAGATGATTTCAAGTCTTACATCACCATAGCCCTTGAGGTTAAACTGATTCTAATGGAGTATTGTCGTCCTGATAGTGGCAAGACTTGGATTATTGGCGATTTTTTTGAGTCTGAATTAGCTGATTTCGATCATGTTGTCCTTCAATGTGTTCGATACTTTCTCGTACTACTTAATAGGAAGTTGCTCGATAGTTCTAGATCACCCACAAACTTCAGGACCTTCAAAGAACCGGAAGAATTGGAACAGACTTGGAACTTTCTCAAATGTCTAGGGGCGTACATTGAAGGTGGAAGTGTGTTAGTAGCTGAGCATATCACTCTTTTAACCCTGAAGTTGATCCAGAGACTTCTAGCATATCTTAGCAATCAAATCAGACTCCCACCACAGCATCCGTCGACGAGTGCTGCAGAATTGATTCGATGGTATAGCTCTACCACAGAAAACTTTGGCCAACTCCGAAGAAAATTGGCTCGTTTTGCGGGAGAGATCTCTCGTGATTTCACCAACCTGTTGGTATTTGATATGCCATCGACTCATAACAATCGGATTAAGCATCTCTTAGAGGTCTTGAGAGTGACTAACCACTTCTTAGTCTACACTGGAACCGTCGAATCCCAGGGGATTTATTTCTTTGCCAGTGCAGAACTTATGGGAAACGATCAAGAGATGTTGAAGTTCATTAATGGATCATACGTTGGACTTGGGATGAGTGAAATAAAGCTGCAGTTTGTAGATTTGTTGAGGTCTGAAGCCACTGCAACCAACATCTCTATGGGATACAATCAAGAATTGGCAGATGCTGATGAATTTGGAAGAACTCCAACCGATTTAGCATATGTGCTAGCCCTATGCCCACCTTTCCCCATAGTATGGGAGGGTCAAGTTTACAATCTTTCTGTGGATGAAGTTCCATTTCCAGATGTTAAGGTTGGACAAATGCTTATGATCACTAAACTCCCTTGTTACCGACTCAATGAGATCAGGGACAAGTTCATGGACATTCTGAGTGACGTGATGATACTAGGTGGTATCATGAAGCAGATGGAACAGAGATGTTCTTTAGCACGGGTGCACCTTGAGCTTACTAGAATCAATCGTGTGTTCTATAAGATGCTGTTGGTGGTTCTTGATTCGGTTCAAATAGTAAGGGCCAAGTGCCGGGAAATTGATCCCAAAGGTGATTTCCAAGAGCTCATCAATAACTATTTCATGTATGCTCGAGATTATCTGAAGAACTCAGTCAAAAACATCGATCTGACACGAAAATCAACCATTATAATGAAATTGATTCAACTCAGTATTGAATGGGTGAGTTTCATTTGCGATGATTGCATTCCTACTGACCGTAGAACCTTCAGATGGTGTGTGTTAGCTCTAGAATTTGCTATGGATATGACGAAAGGTTTCAATGTCTTTGTCTTAAACGAGGATCAGTTCTACAGATTGAAATTGAAGGTTGCCAGATGCATGTCGTTACTTATTTCACATTTCGATATCATGGGGGCCCGATCCAGTGAAGCAGAGAAGAAAAAGCTCTTGAAATGGACTTCCACCAGATACAGTGGTAGTCTGGAGAATAACGACGAGGAGAATGATGACATGATTCTTGAAGCTTACCGGGAAACTGTTATGGAGGATATTCAAGAAATTGAAGCTTATCGTTGTGAACTTGAAGAGCAGCAACAATCTGTTGGTAGAGTGTTGGATATCAGTGATCTGGAATACCAATTTGTTACTTTATTAGCGTCATCTTTCTCTTCAGTATCAATTAGATGGCAGAAGGGCAGATTTATTGGTGGAGGCTCATTTGGTAACGTTTATGCGGCAGTCAATTTGGATACTGGAGGAGTCATGGCGGTCAAGGAGATCAGATTTCACGATAGTCAATCGATTAAGAACATAGTTCCTTCGATTAAAGACGAAATGACGGTTCTTGAGATGTTGAACCATCCAAATGTAGTGCAATATTTCGGAGTGGAAGTGCATCGGGACAAAGTGTACATTTTCATGGAATTTTGTGAAGGTGGTTCGCTTTCAGGATTGCTTACTCATGGCAGAATTGAAGATGAGATGGTTATTCAGGTATACACGTTACAGATGCTCGAAGGATTGGCTTATCTCCATCAATCTGGAGTTGTTCATAGGGACATAAAGCCAGAGAATATCTTGCTTGACCACAACGGAGTGATCAAATACGTTGATTTTGGGGCAGCCAAAGTGATTGCAACCAGCGGAAGAACCAGGCGAGGAACCACTCTTGATAATAAAGGTTCAGACAGTTCCAATGGAGGCAGTGGAGATTCAGGAGATTCAGGAAGCCCCGGAGACTCTGGAAAAGGTGGTGATAAAGGCGGTGTTGGAATAGGAAACAACTTGAATTCCATGACCGGAACTCCAATGTATATGTCACCTGAAGTGATCACCGGAATCTCTTCCGACCGTAGTGGAGTGGTTGATATCTGGTCACTTGGATGTTGTGTGCTTGAGATGGCTACCGGAAGAAGACCATGGGCCAATCTCGATAATGAATGGGCTATAATGTACCATATAGCGGCTGGACATATGCCACAGTTACCATCAGCGGACCAGCTCAGTGAAGAAGGTCGGAAGTTTTTGACTCGTTGTCTCGAGCATGACCCCAGCAAGAGACCAAGCGCCTTGGAATTGTTGAATGATCCATGGATAGTAGCAATACGTCAAGTTGCATTTGAGTCTTCAGAAACGGTCACTGCTCCGTCATTGGAGACCGCTACTGAGCTTCTAAGAGAGTAGAAGTTGAAAAATTTAAGCATTTTGGGATTGATGATGGTTTCACAAAGAAGTAGATAAAGGGAATAAAAATAATATGAATCTCATTAATTGATGGACCTTAGTAATTTTGCAAGGAAAATGTTTCAGTTGTAGTGGTTGGTTGTATGTAATTCCATGGTGTGTGATCGGTGCTTGGATTGTTCTTACGCTTAACATTTCAGAAACCGTTTCAGATTTGTGCTGGTTAAGCTGGTCAAGCATTGGAGATGGCTCCAAGATTCCAGATTTGGTCTCCACTCATCACCAACTTCTGAAGGACTCATGCGCCAAACAACGCTTTGACTATTCTACCACCTCTCAATCAGCCCTACAACATAATCTACACTGTCTGACCCTGTCTTACTATGTAATGTGTATTATTTTATGTACAGGTCAAGGAAAGTTTCCAATACTTGACGATTTCTGAACGCTTAAAGTAAGAGAACCAATGCAACTCAACTCCAGCTCATCTTCAGACTTACTGCTCCAAAAAACTCTTTATGGAAAGTTGAACCCCATTCAGATACATTCCAATATATATAGATCCACAGACTCTATGCATTAAACAAATTTATTCTCTCAACAAGAACGAGGATTCTCAACTTTCACGTTTAGCTCTTGCTCTACCACATGCTCACGCTCATTCATCCTAAGACCTCTTTCACCAAATCCACTACATCTCCCTTAATATTAACATATCCAATTTGTTGGTTCACGGTAACATGTTCTGCTTCTAATCCTGGAATAGCAGTCAATAAGTCAGTTTTGAATTGGTTGACGTCTCCTTGTAATCTCTTGATTTCAGTGCTAATCTTGGTATTCTGTACCTTTAGATAAACGGGCCAGTGTCCAAACTTTGTCTTTGATATATAATAATTGTTCTTGCCAAACGAATCGTTGGGCAATTGAGATGGTGTTATGGAACTAAGTGGAAGAAAGTCATAAGGTTTGACGTTTTTTGGAACAGTATGCAAATGTAGTCTTTTAAAGACCTTAGCAACTTTGGTCACAGTCATTACGGGCTAAGTATCAATTAGTTATCAATCGGTTTATTGGATTATTGATTCAATTCATTGTCTTTTGACAACGTCTAAAGTGAGTTCGGTACCAGATTCTTTAGGTCGTGCGGTTTGTAAAAAAAATTCTTTGGTTCGCACGCGACCTGAAAAATAGTAAAACCTATATACAGGACCAGAACATAGCGAGGAAGAGGCGATGGTATGCAGAGTAAGTTTAGACGTGTGGTGTTACGATTTGGATGAACCATCGTTGAACAAGACTGAGAGGAGGGACAAGGGAGAAAAATAAAGGACATTGAAAGTTCATACTACCAAGAGGTGGAATACTGGGGATTCTGTCCTAATTAATTTGCAATATGCAACCTTCAGTACAATGTGCAGTATTCTCCATCTCTGCCAAATTCAAAATGGTCTCTATACACTCCATTGCAAGTAGTCTCAATACAATCTCCTCAGGTTATATTTAAATCTCTACATACAACATATCTCAGATGACGATTTCAATTTATTCAAAGATAGAATGTCCAACAAAGTAAACAATAGTTCAATTAATATATATGGTATGAATCCAGCTTGAACTAAAGCTCATCGGTTCAACCGTCCTGGCCTGCCTTGGTCAACTCATCGCTGGTTTCATGTAAAATCTGATCTCATTACATTACCCTTCTGGGAAATTTTATTTTCGCAGCCAATGAAGGCTTTCATCCCTAACTAATGTATACTAAATCTTCAGTTTTTTCCATGAGTTTTTAAATGTTTGGTATAGGACGCCTTCTTCTCAAAGCCCTTGCCACAAACTTCACATTGATATGTTTTCATATGGATCTTCATGTGTTTTGTCAAATTTGAACTCTCACTAAATCTTTTTCCACATCCGGGCCACTTGCACTCCAATGGCTTTTCCCCAGTATGGACTCTATTATGTATAGAAAGACTAGAGCTGGTGGTAAATTGCTTACCACAAATATTGCATTGGAAAGGTTTCTCACCAGTATGGATTCTTAAATGTTGCTTCAACATCGATTCCACTGCAAACATCGCCCCACAGATATTGCACTTGCACGGCCTATAGCCGGTATGTACATGGATGTGACGAAGAAGTTTCTGTTTTTGCACAAATAATTTTCCTCCGTGACGCTCACATCCTACCCAGCCACAATGGTACTCCGACTTTCCCAGTCCGATGTGTTCCACAAGGTGTTTTTGAAGATCTCCCGCCAGTTTATAAGACGTGCCACAAGTTATAGGAGCTCCCAAGTCGTCAACTCCTATTTGCCATTTACAAGTGTATGAAGGATCAATATTGACTGCAGCAGGTTCAGTTCGTGGACATATTTTCATTGAAGTGATATTGATCACTGGTTGAGATGGTAATGAAGAAGGAGGTGATGGTGTGGTAGATGCTTCATTGGTAGATGAAACTGGTGTAGGGATCGATAGAATTTGACTGTGATTGTCATTATTATAACAATTACGTTGTGTTTGCCTTATATGTCCATTTGTGACATGTTCTAACAACGAGTCCAAATTATCAATGGAATAGTCACAATTGTTCCACTCACATTGGAATTGGTCGTTGGAAGAGTTAATATGTCTCTGAAGAAGATGCTTGGCAAATGTGTCATCTGTAACAGTGTTGAAGCAGTTATCCCCCCATTGACATTTAAATAGAGGTGGATCCGAGTCTCGGGTGAGATGACAATGGCTGTTTTCTGCTATGGACACTCCACTAGATTGGTCATTGGAAGAATTTGTCAACTCTCGAGTAAAGTTATTAAACTGGACATAAAATTCATAATCGGACATTGACTTAAGATCTCCTTCATTTGGAATTTTGGTGTGGAAACATGAATTGTGGATATGATGGGGTGGTAGATTATTATAGGAAGAATTGGGTGTTTGGTTTGAAGGTGATGTTGAAGGTGATGCTGAAGCTGCAATAGCAGAGCCTGCTCCCGTAGAAGAAGTTGTAGCCTGTTTGACCCCAGAACTGGTTTGGTCAGATACCAGAGAACCCAGATCTAGACTCAGAATCGATCTCTGAAACTGTGACGGTATTTCACCAGACAAGGAGCCAGAGTGATCAGAGGCATGACAGGCATGAGGAAAATGCAACTCAAACGTTTTATCTCCTTTAAACTTCTTGAATTGTCTTTCTTCTTCAGTTTCTCGATGAACGTTGCTGATCAATGTTTCAAAAAGAGGACGTTTGGAAGTTTGAAGATCGCATAAACTGTTCTCGTGGTGATTTACAGTACAAGAGGGATCAAAACACTCACTATCTTGTATATAATCAAAACATGACTGACAATTGTCATCACAGTCTTCGGCGCAACGTTCATGATGTTCAGGAGGGTTACAGTCCAAGAAGAAACAATCGTCAAGCTCATCACACACTATTCCTTCACAATATGAGGCATCTTCAAACTCTCTACAATTGGCAAGTTGTTCACCATCTGCAATAGTGTTATCATAGTCATGGTCATGGTTATGGATATGACCATGAATATGCGTGTGATCTTTATGCTTGTGAATGTGTCCATGAACGTAACCATGTACCAACAGTCCCGATTGTGAATCAAGACTAAGAGCTCCAAAGTTATCGCTATGGATGTTTGTGGGTTCCAACTGCTTTTCCGATTTTACTTTTATAGGGTTCTTCAGTAGTAACTCGGAGTCGACTTGAAGGATGTCATCATGCGACAGCACGGCCAGCCCTCGTTGGTCATATTTGAGCTCTTGTCTGAGCGGACCCATACCTTTCAAGTCTTGTAGCATTTCAAATTTTGGAATTTGTGTATTCAAAGAAGCAGCAGTGTCAACTCCTCTAACGTCCGAAGAGTTAAAGCGGTTGGAGTACTCCACTTTCATCTTTTGTTGTGAGTTGATGAGGATGTGTAGATATTATACCAGGTTACACGAGGTTCCAAGTAGAAGCAGAACGGCTCTTTACCATAGATTTGGCCCCAAGTTTATGAGGTTGTGAATAATCTCTGGGGCAACTACTTGACTCAGAGGGATGTCAAGAGCAGGAACACTAAGCTTGAGCAAAGTTGAAAGAAACAGTCCTTTGAAAAGATTTGTGGACTTGTTTCGTTGCTAGTCAATCGCACGGTGTTGCAGAAGATTTCTAGCAGAAGATTGGTTAATGGCTTAAGGCAGAATTCGTGAATAAGTAACGACGATATATAAGATCAATGCCTCTAATATATATTACTCTCTATAATCCAAAATGTAACCAAAAGTTCGAAAGTCTTGAACTGAAAATTTGTAATGTGCTTTTAATGTACACGATGTAGATTGCAACTGCCTTAGTTAGACCGGATTAATTTATCAATAGATAAAGACTAAGCACACAACCAGATTAGAAGATCAGATTCTATGGGAAGATGATCAAATTTTTTATCGAAACTTGGGTATATTGAATATTGAGCACAAAAACTAAACACAAATTACTGCAATCACTTGTCTCCAACAATTACTAATGAGCTATTACTTTTTTCTTGTGGTAAGTAGCTATAAAATCGATTGGTTTAAGGACCTTGGTGGTTACTTTATTTTTTTTTTTTTTTGTTAAAAACGGTGTGCCACGTGACACGTAATTTTCTATCCCGACCAGGTTCAGTAACGGCTAGGTTGCGCAATAAATGGGCAAAGCGCAATATTCAAGATCTAGTATGCTTTTACATGCAGAACGCTGTTGGTGATTACTTTGTCGCTTGCTGGTTGTTGCTTGTGGCATTGAGAGCATTGGGCGCATTGGACACATTGGTCGCATTCGTTGCTTCATCCTCACTGCTGGTTTGCTTGTCATAGACACGAACCACGCGTATTGACAGTTGAAGCTTTTGTTTGCGTTTGGGATATCTGAGAATTACCACTGCTACCACAACCAGTAAATACTACAGGCTAGCACTATTGGTACTGCCACTTCGACCAATAAATACTACAGTTTAGTACTATTGTCACTGTTGCCAAAGAAGGTATCACTACTGCCATTTTTGTTACTGACACTACTTAAGGTTACCATCGTTGTCACTAGCATTACTGCCATTACCACTAGTAAAGGTACTAGCATAGCTACTAGTGTTTCTACCGCAGCAACTACTACTGCTGCTACTGCAACTACTGCAACTACTGCAACTACTGCAACTACTAGCACTTCCACTACCACTACCACCACCATCTATCTATCACCACTAATCACACCGCATAGAACTACGTCGCTTATTAGATCATTGCCGATTAGATCACTGCTTTTGATACCATTATCCACTCGATAAAAACTAACCACGGTGGACTTTAAGAGCCAGAGTTCACATTTCCAAGTGAAAACTAAACCATCTAATAGATAGTTCTTCCATACTATCACCGCTTGAACATTTTCAAAGTTATACACTAGTAAACACTAATCTTATATCATTGTCCGATATAAATTCCCCAAAATATGACCAAATTGTCTTTCATCATTCGATTGAGTACAGTCATACTCTCAATCTCACTTCTTTCTCCCAATGACCCACTTCGTACCTCATTTGGGTTCTCAATTTTGGGCTATCTTGTAGTAGAACTGCTTATTCCTAGAGTATCGTCAAGCTTCATTAAGATTGGTCTCAAAGGTACAGATTTGAGTAAGGTCGATCGTCCGGTATTACCAGAGTCAATTGGAGTTGTGGTAGCGATAACTTATTTATTTATAATGTTCTTGCTTATCCCGTTTGTGTTTTTCAAGTATTTGGTGATGTTTTCTGATGGAGGCATTGATACCATCTATTCTAAGCAATTCGAATCTCAGCCAAACACTCGATTGTTTCCTCATAATAAATTGGCAGAATACCTTTCTGCCGTGTTATGTCTTCAACTGACAACTTTGCTCGGGTTTTTGGATGATTTATTTGATATTAGATGGCGTCATAAGTTTTTCTTGCCAGCGGTAGCTCTGTTGCCATTACTTATTGTCTATTATGTTGATTTTTCAGTGACGCTGGTAGTGGTACCTCCATTTTTATCGAAGATTTGGGGAGGTGAAACTGCAGTATTATGGCTCACAGCCATAATAGAAGCTATCAATTCATTAGCCATTAAAGTCGTCACTTTTAATTTTGGATATAATGACATTATCGAGACTTTCTCAGGAATCTATGAAGCAGCATCTACGGTAACAACTACTTCTGAGATAGCTGATCTAGTTCAAAAGCCTCAATTGATCAATCTTGGGATTTTTTATTACTTATACATGTCTTCAATCTCGATTTTTTCTCCAAATTCCATCAACATTTTAGCTGGGATTAATGGACTTGAAGTGGGCCAATCAGTAATGCTATGCATCATCTTTTTGGCTAATGATCTCCTCTATTTAACATCTCCAACCATTACATCTCCAGCATACGACTCACATCTCTTCTCAGCTATTTTCATAATACCATTGTTGGGAGTTCTGTTGGCACTTCTTAAATACAATTGGTTTCCTGCCCGGTGTTTTGTTGGTGATACATACTGTTACTTTAGTGGCATGGTTTTTGCAATTGTGGGGATTTTGGGACATTTTTCGAAGACTTTGATGATCTTTTTATTGCCTCAAATCGCCAATTTCATTTATTCAATACCTCAGTTGTTCCTTATAGTTCCATGTCCTCGTCATAGGATGCCTAAATTCAATCCAGACGATGGTTTATTGTATCCAAGTTATGGGGAGATTGATAAGAGTTCTCTATTTCTTGAAATTTTAGGGAAACTAAAACTTATAGATATACAACATATTAACGATGAAAATTCTACGAAAAAGTCTACATCCAAGACTAGCGGAGCTTCTACTAAACATTCTATTTCCAAAACGAGCAGAACTTCTACTGGTAAATCATTTTCTGGAACCAAAATCAAGTTTTCAAACTTGACTCTCATCAACTTAACCTTGGTCTGGCTTGGACCAATGAGAGAAGATAAACTCTGCTTGGTGCTTTTAGCATTTCAATTGGCCGTTGGGTTGTTAATGATACCTTTAAGACACATGGTGGGCCCTTGGTTGTTTGGGTACGATAATCTTACTTGGGGAGTGAAATAGAGGCAGGATGTATTTTGTTAGATTGCGCGGGATCTCCAATATAGGAAGAATGCGACAAGCCAACATCAGCACCAAATTTGATTATTCCGGTCTCATTCATTTCAACAATTCATTTCAATAATGTGCAGTATATTCCCTGCAAAATACATGCCAAAAAATCAGAAAAAACTTGAAATTGTAGCTGTAAGTCATCAATAGCAGTATGGAATCTTAGATACAATCATCTTCTATTTTTTGCCACACCTCTTTTCAAAAATCCATCGTTCAACAATCTTCTCTGCCACCTTCCACCGCCTCTCTCTAACCGCATCAGATCTATTCCATCAACAATCACGACACTATGTGCAGGGTGCGCACATCACTCCGTTCCAACGAGCTCAAAATGATCTCGGCTTTCGAGAAGTTGATGTAATCTTTCAACTTACCATTGAACGCTACGATTTCAACTGAATACTCCATCAGAGAATATTTCTAATCAGCATTAATATCAGCCCATTTTTTCTACTAGTTGAATCAGCATTGATTTTGGTTTTGGTTTTGTGATCATTTGAGTATCTAGAACATCTGCTGATTATGGCTGGACCTCCTCCACCTCCGCCACCTCCACCTCCTGGTGCTGGAGCTCTTCTGTCACCAACACCTACACTTCCACCTTCAATGGCTGGTAGAGACGCTCTCTTAGGGGATATCAGAAAAGGAGCTCGTTTAAAGAAAGCCGTCACGGTGGACAAATCCAAGCCTGTGATTGACGGGAAAGCTTCGGTGGGGATTTCAACTCCTTCACTGTCTCTGGTTCCTCAACTGCTGTCTTCATTCACTCCTTCAAGTGGAAGCTCTCCTGGTTTTCCAGGAGGTCTACCTGGAGGACCTCCTTCTTTGGGAGATATATTTGCTGGTGGAATGCCCAAGTTGAGACATTCAAGAGGTTCCGATAACCGTTCTGATATCATTCCTCCGTCTGCTCCAAAGATCCCAACTTTTCATCATGTACAGAATTCATCTGCATCGTCTGCTCCTGCTGCTCCTTCTACTCCTTCTGCTGTACCCTCTATACTTCTGCTGATACCATCCGTTCCACACAATCGTCCTCCTCATACGAAGAGTCAGCAGTCCGTACCCACTATTTCATTACCCCCACCAGCACCACCAGGACCTCCACCACTTCCTACATCGGCTCCACCACTTCCTACATCGGCTCCACCACTTCCTACATCGGCTCCACCACTTCCTACATCGGCTCCACCGCTTCCTTCAGCTGCTCCACCGCTCCCATCGGCTGCACCTCCTAACCCATCGTCATTATCTCCACTGCCAAATAATCTTGCTCCAAGGATGCCACCAAACAGGCCCAGGAAATCTAACCATCTCAAGTCCAGCTCCATCAATTCTACTTCGTCCTTTGAAGGAGCCACCAGCGCTACTTCAGTTAGCCCTCCACCACCTTCACCACCAGGTCCACCACCTTTGCCCGGAAGTGGTCGAGGAGGACCTCCACCACCTGCACCACCACCTCCACCACCTGCACCAGCACCACCAGCACCAGCGCCACCTATCACTCTGAGTTCAAAGCCTCTGGCGTCTTCTCTGGAACCATCTAAAGCTCCATTGCTTGCTGGTGGTCTTCCATTCCTTGCAGAGATAAACGCTAAGCGCTCTGAGAGCCACGTAATCAACTCGGTACCTGCTTCTGGCTCAGCACCTCTGCTTCATCGAACCAGCAAGCCAGTACCAAGTCCTTCCATACCTGGAACATCAGCACCTCCTTTACCACCTTCGGCACCCATACCACCTCCCTTTCCAACTTCGTCTGCACCAGCTCCACCATCTTTACCAGCACAGTCAGCATTATCAGTACCTTCATCGGGACCACCTCCACCGCCTCCAGCACCCCCATTACCTACAACAACAGTTCCTTTGGTTCCTTCAGTTCCTTCAATTCCTTCAGCCTCTCCTAATGGACAGGCTGGTGTTCCAGCATTGCCATTTCTTGCAGAAATAAACTCGAAGAGGAAGGAAGCGACCGTATCAACACCACCTTTGCCACAGCCTACAACTTCAACCAATTCAAAACCACAGATGAGGAGTAGTCCAGCCCATATTCCAGCACCTCCAGTAGCTTCAGCACCGCCAATTCCTACTTCGTTTGGAAGCACCTCTCACAAACCTACTCATAAATCTGAAGCTTCAAACTCTGCAGCTCCTCCTTCATTACCGTTTTTAGCGCAAATCAATGCTAATAGAAAGGAAGGCAATGAAACTTTAGGCAACTCAAAACCAGTACGGGAATCTGTTACTGCAAGTAACATCCCCCCTGCACCTCCAGTGCCATTCACCAGTGCTCCACTGCGTCCGGCTGTGAAGAATCTGGCTCCACTGCTTCCATTAGTTGTACCACCACCTACACATTATTCCTCTCAATCCAATCAAGCACATCCCTTTTCACCAGCACCTCCTATTCCTGGAATTCCTCCAGCCCTTCCTTCTTCTGGTCCGCCATCCGCACCACCTGCTTTGCCAACTTCATCTGCTCCCACACCGCCATCGTTACCATCTTCAGAATCATCATCAGCTGCTCCAGGAACACCTACGTCTGCTCAACATTTTCCAGGTTATCACGTCAAAAAATCAGCACCTCCACCACCACCACCTGGGTCTGCTGCTAGAAACACTCTCAGCAAGATTTCAGCACTGACCTACACAATAGACACCAACAATGGTTCGTCTTCATCTTCGCAGATGATCATAGAAGATCCATCGAAAAGATTTCGGTTTACAAATTCGAATGCTCTTCCAAACCCTCGTAGATTTGGAGAGAAAAATATTGAAAAATTGTATCCTAGTGGAAGAGGCTCATCTGTTCCACTAGACTTGAGCTATTTCTGAATGCTTACAGAACCTACAACAATGTTAAATATTGTATATGAATAAAATGCAATGCCATGTAATGACAAAAATATGAATGATGTAATAATAAGTGTGAGTTCCGAGTGTCGAAGATTGTTTCCATTGAGAGCAGCTGGTCGAGTGTTTCGTAAGAAACATGTAGTTTGTATTTATAGATTGTGTGTTCCAGCAACAATGAGAGATCTTTCTGGATATTCCATTTCTATGAGCTAAACGCAGCGTTCTCTTCAATTAATATAACTCTCTTGGGTTCATGGGTGCTTGAAATCTGGAGCATGAAGGCTCACGGATCACTCCTAAATTAACTTTTCGATGCTTCAAGTAGGATTCTCCAGTAAACTATCAATATACTACCAATATACTACCAGTCCTCTATTGGTTCTTCAGCAATGTCAGCACTCCACCTAGTCCTCTATCATTCTTCAGCAATGTCAGGACTCCACGTCTGAACAACATTATCATAAAAGGAACAAGTAGTCACTGAGGTTCCATCAACCGACCAATCTCCACCATAGCACATACTTTCATGATCTCCCTTGAAGTAACGGCTAACCTCAAACAATTCACCATTCTCCGCAGTAGGAGTCACTATTCTTGCTCCATCATACATGCAACAAACTAACACTCTATCGTCACCAGAGACTTTACTGGGGATCAACCGCCAAACTCCACCTCCAAGATTTTCTTCATGCAAAACTTTGGGAGGGTATCCCGCTATAAGCGAAGCATTGCTCTTATCAGTTACACGAAGGTCAAATATCCTCAAATGGTCATCGTATGATCCAGTCCATAAATGGTGACTGTTTGAAGTGTTCCAATTCAAACTGGAGTTAAGTATAGACACCACTCCAGCCTGATGTGCTCGAGTCCCCGTACTCCAAATCTTCTCAGAAGTCCTCAAATCGTGTGCCAATAACTTTGCATCGTCTCCTCCAGTGAATACAACATGCTGAAGCTCTCCAAGTTCTCCAAAATTTCCTGTCCAACATTCCAATTCATGCTCTCCACGCAAGAAGTTGGGTCCTTCTTGATATCTAGCAAGATCCACGATACCAACTTGACCGCTGGTTAGAGTTACCACCAAAATGTTATAAATAGATAATGAGAATGCCACCGAAGTGACAAGCACTTCAGGATCGGTTATGTTAACATCACTGACGGGCTCCAACTTACCATCCACACTTTGGTATCTCCATATAATGATATTACCAGTAGAATGGACAGTAACCAACATCGACTTATCGTGAGGATTGATCTTAACGTCTAGTATTGCTCCTTTTGTCTCCAAGCTATTCAAGAGCTGAAGTTTGCCGTCCTTGAATCTGTACATATCCAAGCTTCCATGTCTCGTCCCAGTGTCTTTTTCAAGTTTATAGGTCCCGATGAATACCGTCTTATCATCGTGTATCTGAAGACAACATGGCGGTAAAGTTGTTTTAACTACTCCTAGACGCTTGGATACGGAAACAGTCATTTATAGTATCTAGCAGAGCTCCCAAACAAGCTTGCATGAGGAGTTTCAACTGAGTTATCAAGCACCAAGTAGATAAAGGGCACTGAGCATTGAACCATCGAGCCTCGCGAGCCTCGCGAGCCATCGCTGAGACAGACCGGAATTGGATCCGGTGGTTCTCTATAGTAGAGCACATTATATGCAGGTTGATCAGATTGGCGAGTGAGTGAGCGATTGAAGATGAAGAAGCTCAAAGATCAAACCTGAACTTTGGTTAACTTTGGTTGCACATATTCATTCTTTTCTTTCTGGTGATATTGACATTTAAACTTGCCTATTACTTCGGTTTGTGATTATGAGTCTCTGGCAGAAGTGGAACAGTCTTCCACTTAAGGCTCGTTATTACATTGGAGCATCAACATTTACGTTTGCATTGATTGGGGATTATGTCACCTCTCGAGTCAATGAAGAGGTTGTGGCTAGAAACCAGATACTTGACGAATTGAAGGCAGAAGACAAATGAGAAGTTGTGCTTCAACGATGGCATATTAGACATACTGTTTTATTCACAGCATATGTCATTCACAACATATCATGCATGGCTTGTAAACTGATACTGTTACTATACAAATACAATACCACACATACCAATACCAATACTTATCAAATTGGCTTATACAATTGGCTTATAGTCGTTCTGTAAATAAATGATTTAATTTTTTAAATTAAAGCTTGTAATACCACAAAGACTTGCTTCTAAGTTGGGACTTGCTATATAAACGTTATTGAATCTACTGAAGCCTTTAATTCCCATTTATCGAGTTCATCACTAGATTGAACCGTTCCAACATGTCACATCTATTACTTTGAATACTGATACACTATGATCGATACTGTTACACTATGATCGATACTGTTACACTACAATACTATTACACTACAATACTGTTACACTACCAAAATTGACCAAGATGATTCCTATTATTGGACAAATTTATTACTTCTAGTCAATACATGTTCATATAAACTACAAATAATCATCATTAACTAATCATTTTATTCTTATTATTTTCTCTAAATATTATCATTAAATATAAATGTACTATACAGTACAACTAATGTCATCTATTCTATTACTTTTTTTTATATGAAGTCTTCTTCTATCACTCAAAGGATTCCCTTGGCAACGTAGGCTTTTCTTATGGAGGAAATAAATTCCAAGAACTTTGCTGGATTAGAGTCAATTCCTCTGGAATAGACAAATCCTGAAGCCAAATGAGCAGCAAACAAGGCCTTTAAGTATGCTTCTGGTACTCTAGCTAAAATGTTTTCAATACCAATATCCTTTAATAACAATGGGGGTAAAGAATCTATCAACACTGCATTTCTAAATTCAACATCATCATTCCATAACTCATGTGAATTGGCCAATTCATCAGCTAATTTATTAATTGTAACTGAAAGCTTATCAGATAATTCAGTGATTGGGGCACCAGTTTCGTTCTTTAAACGCCATAATAACTCGAATTCCAGTTCAGCGTTACGAACAATAACCCTTTGCACATCCTTAACATAGTCTTTGTAAAATTGTGGAGGTTCACCTGATTCACCGCAACACATATGATTCAAGAATCCGGCATCATCGAAGGAAAGTGAAGCTAAAACTTCACATGAAGAAGAAGTAACACCTCCCTTATTAGTGGAAGCATCCTTAAAGATTATACATCCAGCACGTTCAAGTTCAAGCTTAGCAGATTGGGTTATAAATAAGTTAGCACCTTCAACGAAATATGGAATTATGGATTTTCCAGTCTTTTCGTCAATTAATTGATGAACGTTATTGGTGTCAATGGCACCTGGTCTACCACCACATGGAACAAATAAATCAATGCCGTCTTCTCCGTATACTTCCTTCAATTTTAAGTGGAAACTGTTTCTGAAACTGACTCCTGAAGTTATCACCTTTCCATCTGGTAATTTGATGTCAACATCATCTACTAAGACAACAAATCCATCCTTAGATAATTTCAGCTTATCATAATGATCAATCATCTTTCTTTCCTTTGCTAATCTGATTAATTCAGCCTTATCTAATCCTTGAGGATCACCCAAGACTCCAGAACCGTCAACAATACCAACGTATTGTTCATCACGGGAAAGTAAAATTTCATTGGATCCAAGATCTCCGTCTGGTCCACCAGTTTGGAACTTACGGATCTTAGCATTATCAATTCCTAATTTCTCATAGATTTTGTTAACATATGCTCTAACTGATAAAGTAGTCATACCATACTCATCATGGGGAATTCCTCCAAGTGATGGAGATTTACCAGTTAAGAAAGATTTCCACCATGGTGCTCCTCTTTTCTTTGCATGTAAAGTAGCCCAATCGGTGTACAGAGCAGTTCCTTCATCAGGACCTAAGAACAAGATTTCTGGCTTCTTATACAAATCAACGTAAGAATCCTTGACTCCAACAATATGTTCCTTCAATAAGATATCAATGAGAGAATCAATATATTTTTCGAAACACAATTTGGCTCTCTCTTGAGCCGAACCTGGGTCTAATAAGATCACTCCCTTAGATCCACCTTCTGGAATATCCTTATTCTTACGTTGCTGAGTACTTGCCAAGTTATAATTCTCATCAAATAAATTCCATACGTTTACATTATAAGAATCAACACTTCTAGATTTAACAATTCTAATACCACCTCTGGCAATGTCTCTAAATCTAATGTGGAAACCTCTGAATTCACTACCAACTACGAAAAACATTCCGAATGGTTTTTCTGGATATTCAGAAGCTGGTAAGAAAGTTGGGTTTAATCTAAATGAAAGAGCAACTTTTGTCGAAGTGTAAAAGTTAGTCTTTAAGATAGACTTATTAAAAGAATAAAGTGCTCTCAATACCATGATATGATTTTCATTCTGAGAACATTCTCTTTGTAATAACTTTTCAAATTCTTCTTCAGATCCAACTGGAGTAATTTGAGATAATCTCTGATAAGATAAAGTCTTTTCCATTGAAGATCTGATATAGTGAACGTCAGCAAATTGTCTATACAACTTTCTAACAATATCAACTCTTGATTGAAATACTTCTTTGATATATTCTTGAGTATAAGTTTCCAGTCTCAATCTTTTCTTTAAGTTGTTCAAGACTTCTGCATTATCAATCAGCTTGGAGGGATCTAAAAGAGTCCTTAATTTGTTATACTCAGGTCCTAATCTATTCAAGAAATGGGTTACGAAGATAACACCACATTGAGAATAAATACTTTCTTGCAATGATAATTCCCCTTTAATAAATTGTTTGTGAAAATAATTGTGAGGAATACAATATAACAATGAAGCTTCCTTGATAACTTGATAAATTGACAAATCAACTGGTTGTTTCTTTACTTTGGAGGTAACATACATTGAGATGATTGTCACTCCATTGGTAAATTGTTCAACATACTTTCTAGTAATTTGCAATTTATAATAATTGGCTAAATCAGTTAACGAAGAATTGTATCTTTCAGAAGAATTTTGTTTGATACCAATGACAACTCTAATTTCTTCAGAATCTTCAATTGGTATATGTTTAATAACAGGTCCAGTGGTGTTCAAAACTTTTTTAATTACTTCAGTATAGATCTGTTTAGTATTTGGGGAAGCAATTTTAAGGAAAGTTTTGTCACTAATTTTGTTCAAGTCAATTTTTGTAGATTCAACATCTGCTGAACTGATGGTAGGTTGTTCAATAGAAGAAGATTCTTCGTAGTGATTCTTATATACAAAATAACATCTAACGATTTGACTCTTTAAATTTTTATTTTTTTGGAAAACTCCAGTTAAAATAGCATCAGTTGAGTAATTCAAAGGAGCAGAAAATGATTCAATTCTATAACTGTTACTAGTTGAATTGGGTTTATCAATATACTTTTCATCAATAACTTCTTCAAATCTTGTTCTTAAGTAACTTTTTGAACCAGGAGCTGATGTATCAAAGTAAACCGCGTGATCTTCAGCTTCTCTTTTATACAGAATGATTGGATCATCGTCATTAATTTCTGTTCTTGCAAATGCTTGGACTTTACAAGAATACAAAGCATGAATATGAGAAGCAATTCCTTGAGGACTTTCTCTTGCAAAGAAAACATCATCAATTCCGAGACATTCATAGAACCATCTGACTTCTCCTTCAATAAGGGCTTCAGGGATGAATCCTGTACTATCTAAAATATCAAGCACAGCATCGAATTGGTCTTTTTTCCCTGAAAATGGAGTATCTATGTAACCGTGTTTGAAGGAAGCAACAGATGAAGAATTGGATGGGGTTCTCTTAAGGGAGAGATTATTGATATCTGGAATCGACATGACTAGTTAATATAACAATTTGTATTAGATTCGTCAATGTTCGTTGAGCTTTTCCAAAATTTGCAACAATTGTTGAAAATAAATTGGGAAATCGGGAAAGGGGGAAAAGGGGCACAACAGGGGCTATTTATACTCCTTTTTAATGATGAAGTTGTAACTTTTCAGTTAAAAATGTTGCAAAATTTCCTAAATGGTCAAATTACAGCAAATCAAAAGTTTCTTTTGTTAAGTTCAGCTAGTAGAGTTCCGATTGAAGTGTAAGGACAATTGAAAATCAAAGCACAAGGTCAATGGTGGAACAGGTTGGACTTCTGTTAATGGTAACTAAGAAATAGGATTACCAGCTATAAAATTATCACAAACAATCAAACAAACAAATTACAAGTAATAGTAATAGTAGTAATATTTGTTCGTGAAAGTGTGGGGTGTGAGTAGGGTAGTGGAAGGGGGAAGACTTGGGTAGTCAGAAAGAGTTAAGATCAAGTAAAGTTAGGATTGATCTCGAGTTCTTGTTATAATAGTTTACAACTACATTTTACAAAATCTTGGTCATATAATGCCATTTATATACTGAAGTCTTGACGTGGGGAATCAAGGCTGGAATTGCAGCCAATGTAACTGAAAAAAAAGGAGGGGGGAGCTACCCGTAGTCATTTTTTGTTTCGAATATCGTAAAGCCCTCGGAAAAAGTGCTCGGAGTATCTTTGATTTGTGAGCTTAAACCAACTTGCACGTGATTATACCACAGTAATATTATGCTCGGAACTCGCCAATTTCTCTGGTCTGCTCACCTTGAGGTATTTACAAGCGACCCAAACCGGGGCATGTGGTCCAGGGGTTCATAATGGTTGTGCGCGCGGGACACCACTAACGGCAATTCGATAGTGCCGCCTTACTGAAGCCCAATGACCTCTAATGCTAAGCGTGAGAAACAAAGTGAGGGGGGGACTTTCGAAGAATGATGCTAGAGGGGACGCTTCTACATAAGTTTTAGTTAGTGCTGTGTCATTGACGTTGACATTGACATCAAAGTTTTAATGATCAATTGATCTTAGGAAACATATCTTATCATCCATCCATCCAATTCTTTTTGTTGAAGATAAGAGGAAAACGCTTCATCACTGTCGGGTGGGTACTACCTTGTCTCCGAACGCCTTAACTAAACGTATTAACTATTGAGAATTAAACGTTCCATTCCGGGAGCTTATACTGCACATAACTATTTAGTGATATTTTTAGAGTTACAGTCTCTTTTTCTTTCTTTCTTTTTTTTTTTTTTTTTTTGATGATTGTTTTCGTTCGTTTCGTTTTTGTACGCTTTTTGTTGTGCAAATTCTCCAAGAACACGGAGGTTCATACTTCCCCATAATTGAGTTTTTTTGGTATGGCAAACCTCAACATAGACTCCGATATACTCCGGACATCGTTGGGAATGTGACAAAATGCCAGTTCTTGGTTTTGAAAAAGCCATAATTAGGTCTCCACTTTTCAATAATGTGGGGTTCTACCTTGCACTACAAAATGGCGTGGTAGTACCACTCCATTGGTATTCAGACAATTTCGCACGAACGTTCTCTACAGTGCTTAGCTATTCCATAGCAGTGAAAAAAAATACTTAGAAAGTCATTAACGGTTGGCGTAGAGACATAGAGGCATAGAACAACATAGATTTCACTCTCGCCTTGGATTCTGCTGTCACTGCTTGTCATGTAAATGTGGCTTTAATCATGAATTTTCAGGTTATGTAATAAGGCTTTTGATGCCTTTTGATGCCTTTCGATCCATGGAACCTCTCATCCAGTTTAGAGGTAAATTAATTCGAAGTGTGAGATAACGAAGCGATGAACTTTTCGTCCATCAGCCGCGAATAGCCGACATATGCCCACCTCCATCTCTAGCCTCAGCTGTTGCTCAGATGAGCTCTGTCGCATAGATCTCTATCACATTGGGTAGTTCTGTGGAGTTTAGATAACTCATAAGCTAGCCTATAAGCTAGCTAGCTTCTAATGTCGCATCAAATACATGTCCTTTCTTGAACACTCAATTCCAAATTTTTTGCTCACTGCATACCCAAAATCAAACTCTAACTGCAACCAGAATTCTGGGGGTACCCCTCAGCATCCCCCGCCTGGAAGGCGCTATGCATGGTTTGATGTTGTGTGTCAACTACTCCATGCGATGTCACCGTTTGGAAAATACGATCACACCTGGCAACAACAGTTGGAAACAAGTTTTATTCCGAATATTGCGTTTATTCAGTGTCTTCAATGAGCGTGGGAGAAATGTGCGACTCCGAACCAAACGGCGATGTCTATGGTGAACAATTATACACTTGTTGCAACTCAGAAACAGCACATGACATATGCTCTTTACATTACACCTTGAAGTAGACTACTTTCGTCCCTGTCGTACTACTGTAGTTAGCAAAGAAAAGAAATATAAATATAGTATTGAGTTTTATCTAATAATTTTGAGCTTTTGCTTCTTTAAGTTCTGGTGCTGTACAATTTTGGAGATCTGTGGTATGATGAAACACCTATGTTCGATCTACCAATTAACTTACCAACCATGGTCAAACAACATCGACACAGACTCACCATTGTGAATTCTTCTGATGGACTCGGCCAAAATTCTAGAAACATCTAACACCTCCATTCTATCGGAACCAAGTTCTTTTACATGTTCAGACTGAGGTACAGAGTTGGTAGTGATAACTTTGTCGATAGATGATTTCAGAATACGATTGATAGCATCTCCACTTAATACTGCATGGGTAACCAACGCATAAACGTATTTAGCACCTTGATCCTTTAATACTTTGGCAGCTCGTGTTATAGTATACGAAGTATCAACCAAGTCGTCAACTAATAAACAAACTTTACCCTTGACATCTCCCACAAGCATAGTGGTAGCAACAAATGTAGGAGAAGAATTAGAATTGGGAATCCCGCTCATGGTTAAAATGGAAGTTGATGATGTCATAGATGATGATGGTGGATGCTTGGAAACCATGCTTCTTCTTTCTTTATGGATAAGAGCAAATGAACATCCCAACAGATCAGCTATAGAAGTAGCTCTCTTGGCTCCTCCACTATCGGGTGAAACAATCACACATTGCTGATAATTGGGGATAAAGTCCATTATATAATGCTTAAGTAAAGGTCTAGAATATAAATTATCAACTGGAATATTGAAGAAACCCTGGAATTGTGGGTCATGAAGATCCATAGTTATACATCTATCAGCTCCGGCAGTAGTCAATAAATTAGCAATAAGAGTTCCGTTTTGAGCAATCCACTGTTTATATCCATTTTCAGTCTTTCCGGAGGCATCAACAGTTGCCAAAGTTCCTGCTGAGTTGGTGACAATGGATTTCGGCTTATAAGCAGTTCTAGTAGGGATGGGTTGCTTAATATTTACTCCTGGAATTGCAGCACAGCTTGAACTGGCGATTCCTGAAGCAGTTGATACCGAAGCAGCGGTGGCAGATGTAGTTGGTCCTACTGCATTGGAGGAGTTCGAACTGTCAGAAGATATAGTTCCAGCTCTAGACAAAAATTTAGGAGTAGATGGTACACTTTCATATGAATACAGTTCCTTTTTAGTTGAAACTGAAGGTGCACCAGTAACATTTGGTGCGTGAGGAGCATCTGGTTGTCTTGAATAAGGAAACAATGGTAGCACGGCAGTGACTCTTCTAGCGGAAGCGGTTTTGCAAGCGGCAATCATAATACATAATTCAATAAAGGTGTCGTTAACATTACCACATCCAGACTGGACTATAAATACGTCCTTTTCTCTGACCGATCCTTCAATCTCTATACTGGTCTCTCCATTTGAGAATTTATTTGATTTCACTACTCCTTGTTCGATGGTCAAGTTACGACAGATTTGTTTGGTCAAATGAGGGTGGGAGCTACCTCCCAATACAACAAGATCTCTCATTACTAAATCAGGAAATCAATTATATTCAATTTTAGAGCTAAATAGTCAGATCTGAGCAACAGCAGGGGCCAAAGTTCTGAAGATGACTTAGATAATGCTAATTGATGGGCAGTTTGTGGAGTGAAGAGACAAAGAAAAAAAAAGTTTGTGTGCAGGAATGAATATGGAGTTACGAGCCGGCTTCTTAGTGGTTGCACGTGTGGATAGAGAAGAGAGGATAGAGAAGTTGGAGACTGGTTAAGGCAAGGTTTGAAAGAATTTAAATGTATTTGATTTCAAATGTATAGATGGTAACAAAATTGTATATGTATAGACAGCCATAATATGAATCTACTGTTGAGTATAACTAGAAGTATGTTGTTGGATCGAAGGTAGCGATGAGCTTATGAGTTTATGAGCTTATGAGTTTATGAGCTTCTCTTTTCTTCTTCTCCAGCAGCCCACAGAAGCAGCAATCCAAATCCCGAGCCTGTATATAATCAAACATCAAAAGCTGTCCCGATTGGGTAAGTTGTATCCACCACATCATCAGCTGGAAGACTGGAATAAGACAAAGTAGACTACTTTCATGTTCAGATACATCTGTGCTAATATGGTTCTAGTGGGTAGTCATGCATGTAACTGTTGGTATTTGGTATTGTACGTTGGCTTATGAGAACTGAGTTCTGGTGAGATTTGGTTCTCAAGGTAGATTCAGAGATAGTAACCTTCCACAATGTTGTCTAGTCAGAGCTGGCTCTATTTCAATAACTTCCTTTCCCCTAGACGAGTCACCAATTTCTATAATTTCCTGTAATTTCCTCTGATACGCATATATTTTTTGTGTGGAATGTGTTGGTCCTTTATATACTCAAAATCATACTGCCTTGTTGCTATTTTTATATCCTCTAATATCGTATCTCGTAACTTCCGGATATGGTCTTGTACTGGACCCACTTCACAGTTCTATAATTTGTCTTTTCCTGCACTGTTAAGAATTTGACGCTCAATCCAGAACATGAAAACATATCGATCTCAAAATCAAGATTTATCGGTGGCCTTGACCAACTCATAAGACCTCCTTCATTGGCCAATTGGACTTCTCCAGTCAAAAAGTTCTCTTGCTGTCCAAAAAATCGATTAAACTTCCAAACAAAGCAGTTTTCGTCAGATTGGTACTTACATTTACCCAGCAGCAGCAGGCATGAAGAATTTATAATCCCCTTGGGAGTAGGGATCTTGATAATAACGTTCGAAGCAGCAACTTTTGAACTGAATAATGAATTAATTCGAATCTTGTACAGAAGCTTCAGATTATTTAACTCTAAAACTTGTGGGTACACTTTGAACGGTAAATTAATATTATGAAGACACTGATAAGACATCAATTGGAACTCACCATCAGGAGGGACAAATTGAATGATTCTTTCCGAATCAAACTTGTTTAATTCTACGCACTGATGGAATTTACTGTCTTCGAGCAATATAACCCCATTAGAATTGGAATTGGTAGCATAATCCACAATTTTAGCATAACTTGTCGAATCTTCATTATTGAGTAAGATGCAATCCTCGCTGAGCCCAAATTGGCATTCTGGGAACCCAGATAACTTAGTCTTCATATTTACAGCACCATCCACATAGGCTCTAAGAATTTCCGATTCAGAAGACATTAACACATTGATCTTTTCATTGACATCAAGATAAATTTCATTCCTTCTATATTTGATTCCCTGATTTCTCCAACTAATGATTTTTTCCAGATTTAGGTTGAAATTCAAATTCTGATCTACAGTTTGAATGGCAGCCTTAGATTTCTTTCGACTGCTATCCTGAGACAATTTCTTTTTAAAGATTCCATCATTGGACGAGACGCTGGTAATATGGTCCTTTAAATAGTATAGATCAAGACATATCGGATAACCAAACTCCACCACTTCTTCAAACAATTCAAAGATCAAGTTGAAATTGTTTATGATCAATTCGTCATTCAATAAGTTCTTGGAACTGTTCCCATTTGAAGATAATAAAACAGTTCGGAGAAGTTGTTCCAATTTGTACAAAAATTCAAGAATAGCTCCACAATCCTGATTTGATCTTGTAACTGCCACAATCCAAAGCTTGCCGCTACGAATATAAATGAAAGAAGTAGATCCTAGCGTTAAAACTGGAGATTTCACTTCTTGAGTCCCTCGTGATGTTCCATTTGCTGATATGATTTGGATTCGGAATACGTCGGAAATGTTTCTCTTGATTCCGGCCTTGTACAATTTGGACATGAGAACATCCCCTTTACCGTCAAATATAAAAAGAGCAGATATCATTTTGGTTTTAAAATTGTAGTAGAGAGAATGGGAATATGAAGGAGAGGTTAGGAACTGATTCAATGGTTGGAGGTGATATTGAGTTTTGGTCGCGTATAAGAAAGCTAAGGAAGATATTTGTACTGCACATAATGTGGGGTCTCAGCTGCGAACTGTGATGACGGAATATTCTAATTTTATATATGTAGAAGGTCCCTTGGCCCAGTTGGTTAAGGCGCGGTGCTAATAACGCCGAGATCAGCAGTTCGATCCTGCTAGGGACCAATTCTATCTTTGATTTTTTTTTCATTTTGATCCATTTCTCAATTAGACAGCTACTTTCAAGTTACTATTTACTATTTTTCTTTGAATTTCTGTATATGAGCTCAATTGACATACTAGCCGGATGTAACGTTTTTCCATTGCCATACCGCCATCAAATCATGGTCATACTCCCATCACTATCCCATCTTCATCATGTTCTCTCTTCTCCCTCAATCCATCTCTTCCACGTAACTAACCCTACCAACCAAGTCTGTGTCCGGGTAACGGCTTCCCAAAATTTTTTGCACTATAAATACAAAAGCAGCCGCCTACCTCATCCAAAATTTTTATTCCATTTAATCACTTTAGTTGGTGTTGTAAATACATTACTGGAAACTGTTTTTTTGTTGTTTTTATAACGCTAATTGTTGGATCCTTTTTTTGGTGTTCTTGTGATTTGTGGGTTTCTTCCAGTACAGTACAAACAATATATTTTTTCATTCATTGGAGTTCACCTGTCTGAATATGATGATACTAAGCCTACTTCTTTCCCAGTCCGATACGAATATGACGACAGGGTTGAAAACTGTTTCTTCAATATTGAATCTCTGTTGCAGGAGAGGTTTGAAGGGACTTATACTTGCCAGTATTTAGCAGTTCTGATTCTTGAGGTGTTCTTTTATGAAGTATTTAATTATTCTTTGTAATTAAGGAACGAAATCCCATCTTTCAAGTGCATTCTTAAAGAGTGCCAACTCAATCTAACTGATGAACAAGAAGAAACCTTCCTTGTTTTTGTTGTAATTCTTGAGTGGGAAAGAAATAAAATTATTAAGTGATGAAATTTACCATAAACATTCGCAGTTTCCTCGGTAGCATACGTTAGAACCCATCTTTGTATGCCAGTGACCGCCAATTGACCTTCCATGGATGTCTGATAATGATTTTTTTTCTTTCTATTTAGGGTTATGTCTGGACTTTGGAGTTGTAGTGAATTCAAAGTCGAGTTGTATCGTGTTATGAACTTGGTTTGGATTATCTTAATTGAATTATTCTTGTTCAGTCTCATAACATCACTTCAACTAACTGGTTGAGTGGTTGACTTGAACTCCTCTTGACTCAATTACAATCTCGTAGAGCATAATGCTTGAAGTAATAGAGGCAGCAGAAGTTGTAGGAGTTTCGATTCATGATTTCTGCTGAGTGTCGTATTAGGTTTCTTTCATTCTTCATTCATGAACCTAAATGTGCCCTTAACTCTTAATGTTCCACTCTCGATGTTTTACTTCTTCTAACTAATTGCTACATCACCTACAATCTCTCGTGTTTATCATTCATAAGTACATCATGTATTACATTACATTACATCTTTCCCTTTCCCTTGCTGGAAGCATTGGGAGTGGTCAAGGGCCATTGGTAAGTGCCTTCATCGGAAAAGACATAACCATGCTTGTTCAAATACGGCCTTAAATTCTTAGGACCTTTCGATCCGTAAGGATAAGCTTCAGGAGCTGGAACCTTGTCACTTTCAATGTATTCCAAAAATGGAGTAAACAATCTCCACGAAACCTCCAATTCATCATCTCTGACGAAATTCGAATGAGAGCCATTGAAACAATCTCTAATCAAAGACTCGTAAGCTTCAGGAATCCAGAAATCCTTGGAATATCTTGAAGAGTAAGTCAAGTCCAAATCAGTAAGAGAAGTCTCAGTAGAAATCCCAGGAATCTTGGAGTTGATTTTCATATAAATGGCTTCATTTGGTTGAACTCTTATAACCAACTCATTTCTTTGGATTTCTTTGAACATACCTCTAGCGACCGGTTTGAATTGGATTCTGATTTCTACTTTGGACTCATCAAGAGCCTTACCAGCTCTCAAAACAATCGGAACACCTTCCCAACGTTCATTATGGATTTGAAAAGCTAAAGCTGCATAAGTAACACATTTTGAATCTGGTTTCACGGTTTCATCATCGAGATAACCCGGTTCAGTTCCATCTTCAGATTTGGAATATTGTCCCAATAAAACATCATCATGGTCTATTTCATCTATTGCCTTTAGAACTTTCACTTTTTCATCTCTGATAGCTTCAGGGTCAAACAGCACAGGTCTTTCCATGGTTAAAAGAGTCAATACTTGAAGTAAATGGTTCTGCATGACATCTCTAACAATTCCAATCGAATCAAAATATCCTCCTCTACCTTGAGTACCGAAGGATTCTTTAAACGATATTTGAAGAGACTTGATGTGATTTTTGTTCCAGGCTGCATTCAAAAATTCATTACCAAATCGTAAAACCAAAAGATTCTTAACCATTTCTTTCCCAAGATAATGATCAATTCTATAAAGCTCATCTTCAGTGAAAAGTGGAGACAAATCCTTTTGAAGCTCCTGACTCGATTTTAAATCATGACCAAATGGCTTTTCAACAATCAATCTGGTTATTCCGTTTTCAGCATAAACATGCGCCTTTAAGTTTCTAGCAACAGTGGTGAACGCAGAAGGAGGAAGTGCAAGATAAAAGAGTCTTTGCGGTTGTTTTACCCCGACTTTAGCTTCATGTTTAACTATGAATTCAGAAAGCTGTTCAAATCCTTCGGCCGAGTCATAGGCTCCTTGATAGTATTCACATAAATCGAGAAATTGTTCTACTTTTGGTTCATCAGTCTCCTTATTACGAAGCTTGAAATATCCTTTGATTCTATTTTTGAAGTCGTCTTGTTCAATTTTCAGTCTGGCGTAACCAATTATCTTAACTTTTGAAGGAAGATGTCCTTCACGGAAAAGTCCGAAAAGGGCTGGGAAAGTCTTCTTTTTGGCAAGATCTCCAGAAGCTCCAAACACGACAACCACCGCATGGTCACCAAACTCAACTGGTGAACCCATATTTGTTTAATTTTTTTTTTTGATTATTAATACTAATTCTTTGTTATGTTAAGTTAAAATTTTGGGGTCACTTTGTTCTGCGGATCTCGATGAGTTTCAGGAACCTTTTATTATATATAAAGGCAAGTGGGTGACGGAAATAATTATATATATGTTTGTTAAAATACACAGTTTAAAATTATGAATGGACAATTGAATTGACGGTTGAATTGAATCAGTATATGTGAATGAAAAATAGATTTCAAAAATACTTCTAAGTTCTAATTATTAATCAACCTAACGAACTTGGGGTTATATATTAATCCTCAGTTGCTCTCACACTTAGTAACGATTACGGAGAAACTTGCCCCGGAACGTTCAGTGAAAAAAAAAATTGGATTTAGTTCCGACTCAACGCCTAATAAGGAATTTGGTTGAGTGTTTTGATGGAAAAAACTGGAATTGGCACAGTTGAATGTGTGCTAAAAATAATGTAATGTGATATGAGGGTTGAAAAATTCCAATTCACAATTGGGAAAAATGGAAATTGAAATTGAATGGAGAAACAAACTCAATTTATAGATATTAACCACAAGTTTCAAACGTGAAAATAGCACGAAATTTGTTCTGGATCAACGGCTGAGACAATAGTAAATTTTGCTCTCTGCGGTTCTCGGTCCGACGAAAATTTGTAAGGAATTGTTGCGGTGGTAATAGAGCCTTATCAGAACGAGGGGGGGTATTTTTGTTTTTCTCTGGTTAGACAAGGCTAAAAGGAGAAATTTCTCTTGGTGAACAATTGGCAATTTGGACAGTTTAGAATGTGGCAATTTGGACAGTTTAGAAAGTAGCAAACCACGTTTACACAATAGATCTTCAATCGACTAGCAATCCACTTAAAGTAGAAGTTGGGTGATAGGATAATCTACGCTGAACAATTCAATTAATTGAAATAATGTACACCAAAACTAAAATTGTTTTTTGTTAGGACAAGTGGAGTCTTTCCCTCGCTTTAACTCTGGTAAGCTTTCGGTAGAACGGTGAAAGATGGGGGGGGGGAGCTGAATGTGTAGTCACTAGAATCAGCTGCGAACGAACAACAGTTATTCCCTATTATATAGTGCTTCAAAATATCAATAAATTTGGCAAAAAAACACTTCGATTGCTTTCAATTGATCCTTGTTCCTACAGTATTTATATAATCTTACTAAAATATATGTATGACAAATTGAAACTTTTGTTATTTGTCATCTAAATTACTTTCTGATCTCTTCTGAGTGTTAGTAATCATTAGGTAACGTGCAGATTTTGGGCTGGCCTTGCTATTGGGCGCTCTCCCCTCCCCCCACCTTAGGTATCTCATAAAGAGCGGAATCTTGTGCTCCGTTGCTTCGCATTTCACGTGCAAGATTTCACGTGCAATGAAGACATAACCTAGCCATTGGCTAGATTGTAGCTGGGCAACAACCCACTTGGCTTTTTTGGAAACTACTAGCTACTACCAATTTTTGGTGCCCCCATATTCACCAATTAACCTAATGTAATGTGTCTGTGTGGTATTCCATGCTCGGCCATGGTTTTCGCTTCTAGCGCATGGCCTAACAGATGGAGTTGTTCGATTACAGCCCAAATTCGCGGCCAATACTATCGGGGCTTCGCTAAGTTCCGAATTGTAGTGAATTTGTTGTATTTAGTATTGACTACGTGATAAGTATCTCTAAAGTCCATAGTTATTATGAAGCTAGTCGCTGCTGGCATGCAATATCATTTAGTAAAGACGGACCTACGGAATTACTGGACTGAAAAAAGTAATTTATATCCTTCAATGCGGAAGATCTCATGGTGGTGAGGAAAAATCATCGACCTTAGAACCATCGTGTTGAAAATCTCTTCGGAGATACGGTACTCGTTATTATTACCGTGAACTGAATTTTGGAAATATCCACGTCCAAGTGAATCAGATGTGGTGCTACATTACATGTCATTTAACACCGGCTTACCTGCCAGTCTGACAATGAAACTTATACCCGCAGAAAATAGGATTAGTTATTCTGATTGCGGCTTTAAGCGTTCCATCGTAACCATCACCACCGATTCCAGATTCCAGTATCACTGATGTTTGTATCTATCCTTTTCTTCATTATATCCGCAGTCTTGTCCCCATTCTGGCTCTTATGTTTTGTAGGGGAACTTGCTACTGCACTATGATCTGCGAGCTACTCCTCAGATGTGGAAAATAAAATCTTTAAGCTCCAGTTCATCATAATACATATCTAACTAAACAAGACTTTATTTTCTAGTTTTGCCATTAAATGAGCTCTCATTCATACACGAGTCATGCTACTAGGACAATCTTCAGTGTATCCACAGAACATCGCCATTTTGAAACGTAATTCGTAACTTCCTCAGTAGTTGCAACTCAAACAACTTTTGCTGGCAGACATAGAGGTGAAAATCCTGCACTTAAGCATACATCTTACTATACGCTCCAAGTTGGCTGTTCTCCTACAGAAAGGAGAGACGAATGTATCACCATCTACATTTACTAGTTTGACAACGAAATATCGTTGAATATTATTGATTTATATGGATTGAATTCATAGAATTATTTGCTTTATGTTTGGTCTTCAAGAAGAGGATGGCCCTCGCTTGAATCCCCCGAATTAGGATGTTCCTCTTCAACTGGTGCGGACTTTTCGCTAGAAGTTGCAATATTGTTTGAGGAATCTTCTATTTGTTGTTTTGTTTGTAATTCTGATTCAGGTTTGCTGTCAGATTTCAGTTGACTCTTCCTCTTATCGTCTATTTTATTATCATCCTCATTCCCAATCTTGAACATTTCATCGGCATAAACTGGTAAAGTGTCTGCATTAAGTTCGTCGTAAAGTCTATCTCTTTCCTCGTCGATGGTACGCTGACCGTTATATCTTCCGAGATCAAACGATTCATCGTCGTTTCCATCGTCCTCACTGTCAGTGTAATCTTCTCCAGGAATAATATCGAACTCGTACTCTTCACGTCTTCTACGACGAGTGGAACTAGGATTCTTGTGAAACCTCATAAGAAGAATCAACACAATGAACCCAATAACAGCCACCGCCATGAAATATTGTCCCATGTGACTACTGGTATAGTGTTTTGATTTGCCAGCATGCGCATCATTTTCATCCTCCTCATCTACAGCAGCTGTAGGAGAAGCTTCGTCCGCTTCGTCCGCTTCCTCTGTAGACGAAGAAGAAGTTTCAGTCGCAGTAAGATCTTCAGTTTGTACTGAGTCGTCTGGTGTTGTAGTTGAAGGCTCAACCGAAACAGTGGTACTTGGTTGAGCTGGCTCTTCAGAAGAGGAAATAGGTTGGTCTTCAGTATGAGGGTCTACCCCAATTCCGTGATGTCCTTGATTTTGTTTATCCCTTCTTTCAGCAGCATAATCCTTTATGATATCAAAATCTTCTGCTTGCAGAGCATCTCTGGCTTCACCGAAGAATTTTATTTGGAAATTAGTAAACGTTATTTCATTTTCTCCATTACCCTCATCACTGCCAATGACTTCTACTTTCCAATCTCCAACTCCAGACTCTCCCCAATGGGCTACAGAAGTGAAGGACCAATCCTTGAATCCAGAATTGGATCCATCAAAAGGCCTGAAAGTTGCCAAGTTACTGACTACTCCAGATGGCGAGATAAGATTCATTGCGACTCTTCCTCTGTATGTAGCCTGAATATTGACAAGTACGGTAATATGTTCAATTCTTTCTAAATTTGAAACTTTCAAATCGTCTTCGGAAATAGTAAAAACTTTTTCAATGTTTGGCAATTCTGTAGCTGTTTCGTCTTGACTGAGTCCACTAGTTATTGTTTTACCAACGTATATGACATCAGAGTAGAACCAAGCTTGAGGCTTGACGTTGACCCAAGCTTCAGCAGCTTTCACCAAAGCATACGAGTCTAACTTACCATATCCATATTTATGCGAGTACCTTCTACCAAGTGCATTTGTTTGGTATTCACCGTCGTCTTCATTCACAGGAACAGAATGCAATGCACACAAGTATTGTAAATCTCTCCAAGTTAATTCAGGGTTCGCTTGAAGTACAAGCGAAAATATACCAGCTGCAATAGGGGCAGCAGCTGATGTTCCCCCATGAGAACTGGAACATCTGTTCTTGATATCGGTAGTATGAATATGTTCACCAGAACCTGAAGAGTAAGTCACCACCATCACAGCAGAACATGCTTCTGAATAGGGCGGATGAAGGCCCCTATGGTCAAGTGCTCCAACTGTGATTGAATATATAGAATTAGTGTACCCGTCAAAATTACATGAATCAAATTGTGAACCACCGTTCCCACTAGCAAACACGTAAATAGAACCCTTTTCTTTTCTACCTTTTTGAATTCCTCTTAATATGGCCTTTTTAACCACAAGATCGGGCTGAGCCAATGTCTTCCCATCGTCTGAAGGACCCCACAGACACAGAAATATATCGTTGACTTCTAATCCGTACATCATAGCAGAAGCTTCTAGATCGGAGGTTATTGGACCACTCAATATTCTTATACCTGCAACCTTAGATCCGTAAGCCACTCCAACTCCACACACTTCGTTCTTGACTGCTCCTATTTCACCTGCACATCTAGTACCGTGATAATCATCGAATAGTTTTGGGAGTGGTAAGTTAACATTGTCATTGAAATCCCACGATCCAAGGGCGTTAAAATTGGCAGCAAGATCTTCACTCTCACAGTCAAGACCGTCATCGATTATGGCAGTGACCACTCCAGTACCATTTATACCTTCGTACCAGAGACCAGTAACGTTGATATCATTACCAGGATAGTTGGTATTGACAAGATGCCACTGTTCCTTGAACATAGGATCTTGTATTCCTAGTTTGTCCATTGCTTCTTTGATTGGTAATTGACTTGAATCAGTAGGCTGGAACCTTGAATCTCCAGCACCAACTTTCGGTGGTTGATGATCTTCTCTATCTTCATGAAACGGCACTGGAATTCTCTTATGTATCATTCGAGGCTCCATCCAATGGATGGCTCTAAGCTGTTTATTTGAAGTCAACGTATCGTACAAATCTTCAAACCCTTCTTGTCTCTTTAATAATCGATCTGCGTTGGTGTCAACGTTATAGTTCCCCAAAGTTGTACTTATGGGATTGTCCTTCTTGACGCTAAAGACAAAATGATCTTCAAATCCAACCACTTGATGTTCAAAGTTGAAGTCGTTGTGTTCGGCTATAAAGTCATGCAATGGCTTTGATGCTTTGGAAGTATCGATTTCCACTATGAAATAATGATTGGATGTATAATCTCTGGGAGGTATCACTGCCGAGCTTAGAACCGTTATTGCAAAAAGTACAACATATAATAAATTACAACTCAACATAATAGGCAACAAGTCTTATAACAAGACAAAGTAAAGTAAACACCAGCTAATGATGATTTTAACACGAACAACGGAGTCGACTTTTTCTAGAAATTTAGCTACTTTTAATCACCTTCCTTCACAAGCAGTACAAGCGAACTGATTGATTTGATGTTTTTTTTTTTCTTCTCAAACACTGAAAATCGTTTCTCGTCCCCCCACCAATTGTCACAGTTGGTGCCCCAATTTTCAAGTTCCTTTTTTTTGAAATTTAGAGACAAATTTGATTTTGGACCACGTCAGGGTCAGTTCCAGTGCGTGTTTCACGTATGAAACACTGACAATACTGATGTGTCGAGCGCTCGAAGCTGAGCATCTGCTACGTTTTGGGTGCTGATGTGCTCAAGTTCTCAAGTCTAAAGTCAGGTCCTACTTGCAGCGGTGCATAAGACTTGCCTCCATCGGGAAAATTTCCATCTTTTTTTTTGGGGCAGGTGGTAGAGCCTTCAGCACAAAACTACCGAAAACGGCATCAGTTTTTCAGACGCAATACGACTGGAGATCGATTATAGCAATGAAAAGCATAGCCATAGAGATTTGGGTCAATAGAGATACAGATTCAATAGAGATACAGGTTCAATAGAGATACAGGCTCAATAGAGATTGGGTTAATATAGCTAATATTTTCTACAGGCTTATCTAATTACATGTTCAATATATGAATGGGACATATTTATTATTTATGGTATACGTATGACATACACATAGCATACATTTTTAATACTTCCATTTCTGGTGCTGTATTATTCATCACAATTTTCATCCTCAGCTGAAGTTAACTGCTGTACAGTGTACGTGTACCCTGTACCTGACCCTGTTACTCTTATGCACCTCTCGCCTGTCATGTCTATGAGACAGATTCTAAATTGAGAAAACTGCACATATCTGTCTAAATTATCGCAAATTGCTGTTTCTCTGGGCGATGGTTCCTAGCTCAAAACTCTGGGCGCAAGTGTTCGCGCTATTTTCGTCGTCTACAGCCTAGAATGCATTACAACATCACATGTGGACGAAAATTAGGGGACTGAGAGCTAGGGGGTCAGAGATGAAGGCAATCTAAATTTAGCTTCTCATACACACATTTGATTACGTTTTGGGTATGTCGGGCAACGAAGGCATGGCATTGGGGGTGGGGGCACTTAGCTTCTACAATAATAAAAATTTTACAAGGTAACACTGTGGATATGTACCTCACTTCATGTCTCTGGAACACCCCACTTTGTATCTTATGATACCAATCACAAATCTGGTAAATTGTGCAACCGTTGCACCATGACTGAGCCCTTAACCAGAAATGATCTGATTTGGTTTCAGACCGCGCTATATAAATTTTTAAAACCCCTTATATAAAGGTGTACGGATGCACTTTGGGTTGTTTTATCTTCAGATCGGCTCTAACAAACTGAAACATTTGAGAAACACCAGAACTGTTTTACTTTCACAACTGTTTTACTTTTACTGCCAAACTAACACATTTACCCAAACAAGAACTTCAATTTCAAAGCTTTTTGATATTTTTAAGAGTCACTGTTTCAGTTGTTTTAAAGGGTTCAATTGCTTGTTTCAGGATCAGGTTATATAAGTAGCAATGTTGAAGCTCAACCAACTGATAATATCATCACGATATTATGTGGTTGTTATATGTTTACTTGTCAACATCGTGGCAGTAAATGGTTTAAAGTCTGATGATATCATCATTGGATCAGGATCTTGGTCGCCATCCCTCAGAGATGGTGATATGAATATGGACATGTCTGGTCCTAAAGAATTCCATCCGATCAATGCCGGTTCCAAAACGTTCCATTGGATACTTTCAGTATTCCTACTTCTTATGGTTCCTTCCATTTCTACTGTTCTTGCATTTGCTGAGAGGTTACATTGGTCGTTAATCCTTCAATTTGTATCGGCCGGTTACTCGTTAATTGAATCATTGTTCCTTAATTTTCCAGATAATGTAAATAATCACGAGAATAGAACTTCAAAGGGAACTCTGTGGTTCTTAACTCTCCTTTTAGGGTTGACAGTTTTCGTTGGCACCTTAATCAATGGGTCCAATCTAATAATTAACAAATTTTACCCTCATATTGCCAGCAAAGTTGGCAGTGGTGGATCTTATTTTGTTAAGATCTATCGTCTCTTATCAGTATTATCTACTCTTACTGGTTGGGTTAGAGTATGTTTAGCTCCAGTGGCATTATTTGGATTCTGTTATGAAATTCACACCGGTCAATGTATTGCTCATGGGATTATGGGCTCTTCATTCGTCTTTTATGGGTTCCTCCTTTCAATGGTATTGGTTGTTCCTTGGATTCGTAAACATAACACACCAGCCAGATCACAAGAATTCTATGATTCGACCATCATGTGTGTTTGGGGTATAGTGAACACTTTCACGGAGCACCGTTGGGGAAAAGAAGCTTGGAGTCACGGAGATTATCAACATACTTCCATGGGGATTATTTGGTGGGCTGGAGGATTATTGGGAATGTGGCAAACTAGAAAGAATAACACCAGATCTTTCATTCCTGCTCTTTTACTTATTTTTACTGGTTGGGCCATGTCTGAACATCTGCAGCATCTTGTAATTTCTACAAAAGTCCACGCCATGTTTGGAGTTGTACTTATGGGAGCTGGATTCTCAAGAATTGTCGAAATCCTGTTTTTACTTTGGGATAAGAATTGCAGTGATTCTGGTAAGATATTCTCGTTCCAACACTTCCCACCATTCTGTCTTGTATTGTCGGGATTATTGTTCATGTCGGCCAATGAGGAACAGTTGATATTGGTTCATGATTTAGGATCCGACCATTCTGCTTATATTATGGTTGTTTCTGCCGCAGGATTTGTAATTTATCTTTGGATGCAATTGATTTTGGCTTTATATTTACGTTTGATTGGATACGATGAAGATGGAGAGTTGTACGCTATCAATTTGGAAGAATATCAAAGAGCCGCTGCACAGGATTTTGAACTTGGAGACTTGAGTGATACTGAACATACTCATTTGGATGATAACCTCAGAGAATGAGCTGGAGAAAAGAGAGCAAGGTGAAAGAGCCCAAGATGGGATACAACTTACTAGGCGGAGACTGATGAACAACGTTAATATGAGCGTGTCTGGACGTTTTAGAATAAATATGAGCAATATTTTGAGCAATATTTTGAAAAATTTTGAACAGAAGGATTTTTTTTGCAAAGCTAAGCAAGAAATGTTCTTGGCAGTGTATCAAATAAAAACAAAATTAAGAACAATAAAGCGAAAAGAAAAATAAAACATTTTCAAAGATGAAACATTTTGGAACGGTTTCTATGAACCCTTAGTCTATTCGGCAAGTGGCCCCTTACTTGATATGTCCGGACCAGGACATGTCTAAATATTCCATAACATACAAACCTTGTATACATGCATGCATATATATAATTGCATAAACAAGGTGTCATCAAGTAAAAATGAATACTTACATATTTATCTATGTATCTGTAAAAGGACGACTGCTAAGAGGTGATTACGGATGCCTTTGAATACTGCGTGGCTCTACTTTAGCAACTGCATACACTGTTTGACTCTTTGGCAGGTGCTAGGTAGAGGCTAACATGGTAGCAACATGCCAGCATCAGGCTAGAAAAAGGTTAGCAAGAGGCAAGAGGCAAAAGGCTAGCAAAATGGGTGTAGAACCTAAGGACCTCAGAATCAATAAACCAATAAACCAAAGCTCCAATAGCACCCACTTCTCTTGGTAGTACTTCTTATCACATACTTCTTTCTCTCTCTATCTCTCCATCGCAGAGCATCACCAGCGAAAGACCTGTCATCGCTCACCTGCATATATCTTCCTCCACTCTCCAAGCGCCAATTAGTCAGACCGGCGCTAACTGCGCTGCATTCACCTCCAGCAGCCAGAAAAGATGGAGCTTTGAATTGATTTCGATATAGTTATTCTTTTCTTATATTATCACAGAAGATATTAAATGAGTGCATTGCTATCAGCAGATGATCTCAACGACTTTATCTCACCGGGGTTGGCCTGTATCAAGCCGATAGAGCAACTCCCACCTCCCAAGTCTGTTGATTTGGAGTCACAAGACATCGAAATAGAAATCGATACCGATGGAAATACGGTAGAAGTTGGCAAAGATGGTAACAAGACCAGTTTATCTGCAGCTCAGATCTCATTAGCCGACTGTTTGGCATGCTCTGGATGTGTAACTTCGGCAGAAGAAGTGTTAGTTGCCCAACATTCACACGATCAGCTCTTAAAAGCGCTTCATTCAACAGAATCGGAAAAAGTGTTCGTTGCCAGTGTATCACATCAAACAAGGGCTTCGTTGGCCACAGCTTTTAATAGAACAGTCGAAGATGTCGACAGAGTGTTGATAGATTTGTTGATACGACAAATGGGATTTCTGTACGTGGTGGGTACATCTTTTGGCCGTAAGCTTTCATTAGAAACGGAAGCCAGAACTATCTTAGAAAGAAAACACGGTACCAAATCTGCTACCCCACAAGGTCCTATACTTTCATCGATTTGTCCTGGATGGGTTCTTTATGCTGAGAAGACTCATCCTTACATTATTCCTCGGATTTCAACTGTTAAGTCGGCTCAACAAATCACGGGATGTCTTCTTAAATCTTTAGTGAGCGACTTCCAAAAAGTACCAAAACACCAAATCTACCATTTGTCGTTGATGCCATGTTTTGATAAGAAACTTGAGAGTGCCCGAAAGGAGAGAAATGAAGATGAAATCGAATCCGAGACTTCGGTGGCAGACGTTGACTGTGTACTCACAGCCAAGGAATTAGTTACATTGCTTGAACAAAATGAAGAATATAAGCTTAATTGGGATAATCCATCATCTGGGGATATCCAGAACGTTTATTTGTCCGCTGCACCCCCAAATTGGCCTTACATAAACCTCTCATGGTCTAGTGATAGTGGATCAACTTCCGGTGGTTACGCCTACAACTATCTTGAAACTGCAAAGCAATTCTTACAGGAACAGGACCCTACCCTTGAAGAAAATAGTTTTGCTATAGAGACTATCAGCGGTAGAAACGCTGATATAATTGAATTAAGACTTCTTCAGGATGGCCAGTGTAAGGCCAGTGCAGCGGTGGTCAACGGATTCAGAAATATTCAGAATCTTGTGCGTAAACTCAAACCAGGTAAGGAGGGTGTTAAGGTTGGTAAAGTTAATCCTTTGGTTGCACGTAGACGTGCTAGAAAGGAAGGAACTCCAGAGTCAATCGGCAGGACCGTTCTGATGGGTTCCGACAATGATGTTGCTGATGCATCACGTTGTGACTATGTTGAGATTATGGCGTGTCCTGGGGGATGTATGAATGGTGGTGGACAAATCACTGCTCCTTCAGACATTCCTGAGAAGGCTTGGTTACAGAAGGCGATCCTGGCTTACAGAGAGATTCCTGTAGTTGACGTTCATTCCAAATCTAGCAATCTTCAAGCCTGGACTGTTCAGTTTTGTAAAGATTTTGGGATTAATGAAGACAGACTTTTGAAAACTTGGTTTCAAGAAGTGGAGAAGCCCACCGATCCCAATGCCATACTTCTTGGAGCTAAATGGTAGGGAAATGAACGGTGGTTTTGCTGGTGTGAATCAATATTTATTGGATAATTTATAGAGTTTTACGATCCTGAAGTGATGGGAGGTTAGACTGAGGTTAGTGACTGAACTAGCTTCACACGATGGTGCAATCATACTGTACGACCGCAGATACTACAGGCATTGGTTTGGGCAGCACTTGGAACTTTGGCTATTTAGAATTTCTAAGGGCCCATAGTATGTATAATAGTTAATAGATATATTCCCAAGCATATTGTAGAAGTAGTGGTAAATGCTGTTGATGTCGACAGTAACGATAGCAGAAGCAGAAGCTCACAAGTAGTGCACAAGTAGCGCACAAGTAGTGCGAATGCAGCCCGCAAGCTCTTCAAAAGCACGGCACTAATAATCTCAAGATCAGAACTGCATACAACCCAATATGAAAATCCTGCTATTTTCCAAAACTCATTTCACTGCTTAGACATTAATCTTCATTAGAGGTAGCTAAGACACACCATCTTCAGATGCTCAGAGGTTGTTCATATTTCAAGGATTTGAGATGTCCGAGAAGATCAGCCGAAATATGGAAGCTGTTTAGACAACAGGCTAACTCATACAATGGTGCATCAACTATTATTGTTCTTGCTGGAAATCAATTTCATACAACCATCACCAGAGACTACTCAACTGGCAATAGATTTGCAGCAATGTTCGATAAAAAGGAAAATCCCAAGAAAACTCATGACAAGACTCCCAAGAAACCACATCAACCTCATAAACACCCCAGAACTGGAGGGTTCAGCAATAGACCTGGACTGGGGAAGATAAGAGATGGTAATTACACAAAACCTGTCAAGCCTCGAGCATTGACTTTCCAATTCACCTCCGGATCTGAATTGGCTCAGAGTGCAGTTAAATCAATCATTGACAAAGTATACTCCTATAACCAAGGCAAATATACAGTTAAATTTGTTAATCCTGATTCGGGAAAGTTAGAGGAAGTACACCTAGCTACAATTGTAAATAGTTTGAATTTGGAGAAAAATGGTCTTCTTTTAATCACTCCAAGTGAACTGAAGCCGACCGGAAATACAACGTCCGAGAGCCATAATAGACCCGGAAGTCCTTCCGGTGTTCATCAGTACCCACTCATAAGAATCAACACGATATCTCAAATGATGCAGGCTTTTAGTGACGAAAGAGCAGCTATAAAGGAGAAGCAATTGCTTCAATTAGGCAGTACGAAGGCTGCTAGGTCTTCGCAACAACGGGAAAGAGCAGAAAAGAAAAAATCTGCTACCAAGGTTATCACCATCAGCTGGGAGATCAATTTTTCAGATTTTCAGAATCAGAAGATAAAAGAAATACAGAGAAAGGTAGACAAGCGGGAGAATTTTGTTATATTTATAGGAGACCGAAACAAGCTTGTTGGTGCTCGGAAATCAGCAGACAAAAGTGGAGGACTCATAAAAAAGATGCAGGCAGAAGCTGAAGAGATCACTGAAGAGGATGAAAATTTTGAGATCATGGAAAGCGAGGATTTGGATGTGATTACGAGAGCTAGAAGAGATAAGTTGGTGACTGAATTGAAAGAATATTTAACCGAAAAAGTTGGGAAATTGGAAGTGAGTGGTAGTTTGGATAAGAGATTGATATTCAAATGTTCCAATATCAAAGTTGCTGCTCCAGAGACCCCCCAATTGAGTCTTGATCATAAAGACATTCTGGAACTTTCACCTAAGGAACAAAGGAGATTGAAGAAACTTCAATCGATACAAAGCGAAAAGTGCCCCTCTACAAAGAAGGTGGATGAAGACGACTTAGATCTGATGTACACTTTCAAGATCGAAGAATGAAATTGACCGAATTTAAGAATTAAAGTTCGGTGATGTATATATTAAAATGTAAATAGTGGTTTGGAACGATAAATACATAGATTAATGGAATAAATAAATGGTGGATCTTTAACCTGAATCTTATGAACTCTTTAATGTTTAATGAAAATAGCTACATTACAGCTTGGAGACAAACAAAGCTTTGCTACTTCTGGCTCTTTGGCTCTTCAGTTTGACAACTATCCACTAATTGGGTACATTGAGTAGTATTCTTTCAGTCAGAGATAAATCTAAACTGAGTTGCCAGAACTACCATAATGTTGAGCGACTTGAGGGTACAATCTTTCTCTTTCAGCTCTTAGTTTTTTCACTTTATGGCCAAAAAGATGCCCTGTTATTAATTCATCAACAATAGGATAATTAAGAAGTCTCTTAACTTCTTTCTGATCAAGGTTATAATTAGTTACAACTGAACACGCAAGGCTGTATAGTTGTTCGTCGTTGTCTAAAAGCTCAGGATCATAATTAGTCGAAGATTCTCTATTCAAAATGCAAGTGATGGATTCAGGAGGAGAATCAGAAGGGCTGATGCTATAAAGACCTTGAAGCGAAGCATTCGTACCTACCGTTCCAATGGTACCAGCCACGGAATGAATAGATTGAGCGGTGCCTACAGAGGAGTTTCCTCCGTTGAACATCTGAGATTCGGAGGTGCTTTGTATCCCGGGGGGTTTTCTAGTTGACTGTTTAGCAGCTAGCCAATGTTTTTGGGTTCCATCATTATGGTAACGAAGTCCTTGGTTGATTCTACTCATTCTACCGCGAGAGTCTGGATGAGCAATAAGCGCTTCCACCGAATCAAATTGTTGATAATCTTGGTAGTAATCTCCATAGAATGTCAATTGGAAGTCGTGGATCAAATCATTAATCCCAAACACGTCTTTGACCGCATTCTTGAACTTGAGTCGACCATAGGGAATCTGAGATATAGTAAACGGCTTATAGGAGAAGGAATACCAATGTCCGATTGCAAAAAAAATTAGTTCCACACAAAGTAAAGCATTTTGAATTGAAGTTCCTAAATTTGAAGAATTGGAATTTGGTTCATCATCTCCTAGACTCTCCCCCACTGGTAACCAGCCCATATGATTCCCAATACTAAGTAGGATACCTTGCCAATACGAAGCAAAAATAATCAATTTCACACAAAGAAACTTCCCTACTGGTTGAAACGGCTTTAAGTCGTTCCACAATATTTTCCAAAACACTGCCAAACAGTAAAGCGATAAAGAAACACTGCAATTATACAAAATCGTCAACCAGAAATAGATAGAGGTCCAAGTGACATCATTGACATTATAATAACCGGTAACTTCAGTGAATAATATGCTGAAACAAATTATTGGTTTCAACCAAACGTACTGCAATATTCCTCTCTTTATGTTTAAAAAAGTGTAAGGATCAGAAATATCCATTGCTTGAAGCACATAACGTAGCAAACCTGGATGTGCCACTGGTTCTCGACCACTTGTACGAATAATGATATTTCTTTCACCTCCTAACATATGCGTAAGCAAAGAAAAAAACGTATATATGACAAAGGCTTCATATATTTCCCGAGTTGGTTCTAATATAAATCGATTGAAAATAGCATCTGGGTTAACTAGCATCGAATAACACGATAGAGCAAAGAGCGGCACTATCAATTGAATTCTCAACATCAATCTTTGTTCAAATGGCTTCCGATAATTGAAAAGATGAAGAACAAAACATGTGAAAATTATAACAGACGCTATGATCGACAGCCAGCCACATATGGTGATCACCCACAATGGGAGGGGCATCTTGATTAAATAGAGGTACGGATCTGCAAAGAATTGAACTACAGAACAAAGGGACTTGCTCTTTTGAATACTGCAATTGAAACTTGACGGGTCACCCAAAGAAAGTAACAAATCAGAGAGCAAAATAGTCAAATATAGCAAGTCAAAGTTCCAGTAAAGGTCAGAAATAGTAACCAAAGTCTTCTTCTGCAGAAAAAATCCTAAATACAAATCAATAGATCCCTTTTAGTTCGATTAAAATGAGTAATTGGATAAGATGGCAATGGAGAAGCAGTTAGCAGTGGCTGTCACTGATTATGATGAGAGATGGAGGGGAGAACCTGCATGTGGACCAAGGTAAACGCAATCTACTATATGCAGAATATGAATATTAGCAGATTCACTGAAGACCGGAACTCCTTGATGCGGTTCGGAAGACAGTAGCAATACAAGTAGAGCCATGGAAGCCATATAAACCCATTCCAGATACTTCTACATTATTTGCCAATACCATACAAGCCAATGCATTCTACACTGCAGCATCGCAATATCATCCCATCGCAGTTCTTAAATTCTGAAACGGGATGCTGATATTCAGCTTTATACAAACTATATAGAGAAGTCCATCTTTATCGGTTCACGTGAATAGAAGAGCAGAAGGACCGGAACTCTAAGCTATTCCGGAATCTTTCAATTGCTTCAACTTTTCTCTCTCATCGTTCAATTTCTGAAGTTCTTTTTCAGTTACTAAATGATGTGAATGATCTGTGCCGCTGATCAATTTGCCTTCTTCCACATGACAGTAGTCTATAGAGAGATAGAATTGATCCTTTATTATGTCGTCAATAAAAAACCGCTTGGTTGGATCAACGGTAAGCATTCCTTTGATAAGTGGACGACTGGCAGGAGGAAGGACACGAAGAAGTCTTTCGGGTCCTTTTGAAAGTGGTTGTTTCTTAGATGTGGTAGGAGCAGTAGCCGACCTGGCTGGTGTAGTTGCTGGGCTACTCACTGCTGTATTTACAGGAGAAAATTCAGGAGTTGAATGGTTGGCAACGGAAACCTCACGCACTTCCGGAGTATGAGGTGTCTTTTCCGAGTCCTCATTAGGTGCTACGATATTTATAACTGGGGCAGGAGTAGGATCAGAGACTTTTGCTTCATCAGCATCAGAATTAGCATTGGCATCAGCATCAGAATTAGCATCAGCATCAGCATCAGCATCAGCCTTCCGAACATCACTTGTAGACTGGGGAATAGTAGAATTAGCTGATTGTTCTGGAGTTTCGTTATCCTTCTTAGTTACTGAAGTAGTTTGACTTTTTGTATTATCAGACACACCACCAGCCTTTTTTCCATTTTTCTCAGAACCAGATGATGCTGGTTCCACATCAGCAAATGCCTTATAGGAAGGATCACTATACTTGGGAATTTTCCAAGGAAATCTCCTCAAAACCATGCAACAAAAAATAATGGCGATTGACCATATATCAACCAAACGAGGATCATATCCAAAATTGGAAGGCTCAAAAACTTCTGGAGCCAAATAAGGATCGGATCCGACAATACCTCGAGCACGAACTAACCGGTAATTTTCATCAAGATCATCGTCATTTTCAATCGTCCTATTGGTCTTTTCTTTACGAAATTCAACTGCAGAACCAAAATCTATAATCTTAAGGATTCCACTTTTGGAAACCACACAATTATCAAGTTTAAGATCTCGATGAGCCAAACCTTTGGAGTGAAGATAACCCACCCCATTAATTATTTGCTTAAAATAACAAGCCATTTCCTTTTTATCCATCAATTGTGACATCACCAAGTTAAAAAAATCATAAGGACAGTATTCCATAACGATAAAATATTCAGTTTCCCGAAGAAATTTGGGCGAAGACTCCTTTATAAGTTCCATTGTATGAATAAGATTTTGGTGGGAAAGTACTTCACCGATTTTAAACTCATTTTTAACTTTAGATTTATATTCTGACTCAGATTCATTTGGGAACTTCGATCTGAACTTCTTCACAGCATATACAACATTGGGGTCTTTATCGGAAGTAATAAGCGAAACCGCACCAGAAGCACCAGTTCCAAGAAGTTGACCAATCGAGCCGTACTTCTTAAGAACGTCCGAAGATCCAAGAGAAAGAAACGCTTTTGGAACAGAAGGATGGAAACCAGGGTGATGGTCTTCGGAACCGGAATCGGTGGGTTTGAGCTTTTTAAGGAATCTACGAAGCGAATGATGTTTACCTGAACTAGAGTTGGATTGTCCACCATTTCCAGTAAGGTGATTGTTGGATTGGTGATGCTTGAATTGGTGATGCTTGAATTGGTGATGGTTGAATTGGTGATGGTTGGATTGGTGATGGTTTGATTGGTGATGGTTGGAGTTGCTCAGATGTGAATTATGAGTAGAAGATGTTGACTTCGTGTCTGAGCTTGACAGGATCCTTTTTTGAATGGCTGGCACTGCAATTGTTGATGAAGATGTGACTGCAGCAGAAGATGTAGATTTAAGGTCATTCGGCTTATGGGCATCCGGATTATGGGCATCTCTTGAAGTATATGGAGTGATATTGGCCAGAACTGGGTTCGAGCCGGAAACTTTAGCGGAGGAATTAGATATGGACAATACAGACAATTCGACTTCCAAAGAAGATGTGGAGCCAGTTGGGTTCGAAGCTCCCACAATTAAAGGATATTTATTGGATTGAGACAGTTGATTTCCTTCATTCTTTGAGCCATGACTTTTTCTTAAAATTGAACTAAGTGAAGAAGTACTCGATTGAGGAGATATCTCACTGTGTTTCGAATCTTTTCTCTTGAGAAAAGAACGGTGTGAAGCAACTTCCAGATTATCCGGAGAAGGAGATGAAGTTGATGGGTTAAAGAACTCTCGTAAGGAGAACTTTGACGAAGAATCCTTCATTTATGGCTGAATTGAAACGTGGCGGAAAGGCAAAAGAAAATTGGGAACCAACCTCTAAAAAATTGACAAACAGTACCACCGGGTCCAAAATGAGTAATGACCAATGGCAACGGTATGCGTAATTACTTATACTGAAATACAAACAAAACAATTAAAGAGTCCCTGTTGACTGAGTAGTTTAGGATTGATTGTCAACGAACAAAAGTGTAATCTAGTTACACAAAAGATCCTCAAAGTTGTTTCAAATCAATTGGAGGCACGTGATCCCGGAATTAAGTTTTCTTCAAGAATTGGTGGAAGAGGAAACCAAAATATAAAAAGGATGATAGAATCAAAATAATTAATACTGAAAAGTGAAATACTGGCGGGAAATGATCACGTATTAATCTTGGCTTCTCTCCACTCTGGAACGCTTAGTCAAGGGGTGAATTGGGTGAGGCTGAGGATAATGAAAAGAAAAGCATGAATGGCTCGCAATTTAAAAATGGCTACCCGCCATTCAAGGTTGAGCCAGGTGGGTTATCCCCGGTAACGCTTATTCTTGCTAGAAGTGAGTCAGTGATAGGAGAGAGTAGAGAGAGGAGAGAGTAGTGAGAAGAGAGAGTAGAGAGTAGTGCTGTTTGCAGTCGTAGGAATAGGGGGGGTACGGAATATACGCAGCACATTTTTTTTGTTTCATTGTGGCTAAAGACCTTAGATTTTGTATACTTGTCTACACTACATAATTCAAATGGATTGGTATATATGATGAGCACTCTGTGTAAGCCTTCGTTGCTGTTTATGCTTAATTTCTAAGTCCGTGTCGCATAGTAGAGAATGGAGTCCTCCTCCAAAAAAAAGTTGGTACCGGATAAACTCTCTCATCATTAGCGCATGAGAGCCATTATCCGACTTATCCTTTAGGAAAGTAACTCGGATAATGGATCGACCCAAAGACCAATCCTTTCATTCTATTTTTGGGGAGCGTTGCATGCCTGAAACTTTAACAGCTCCAATACGAATTTCAAATGAAAAATAGACAAAACGCCTGGAATTTCAATCAAGTTTGTTGATAGCAAACCCGTAAGTTCCGTCATTAGAAAATAGAAGAAATAGCCAAATCACACCACTAGGTGATTTAGGGGATTGCATTTTGCATGAACATCATAATTGGGCTCCAATCTGTATTTCCACTAAGTTCTTGTAGCCCAGAAATAGACTTTTCAAAATGGTTGTAGAGTTTATGGTGTATCCTATCCCATGAATTCTACAAAGCGTCATCAAAAAGTCATTATTTCGCTTAACTAACAAGGGAACGTATCTCCGTTGCAACTTCTCATCCGCTGGAACTTTGCCTCGCATCCCTCATCCCTCATCCCTCTGTCGCGATGAAATGGGGCTACCTTTAGCAAATTTGTACGCGAGAAATCTCAAATCTGGTTTGGATCAGCTCAGTAACACTGTAAAACGAACTCAGCCCTCTATTCTTCATCGCTTCCAATTTGCAGTTGGGAAGTACAGTTAGTTGCAGAACTCTCCATTTTCAAAACATACTTACCACCAGTCTACGAAAAAGAATAGATACTCTATTAGACGAATGGGAAAGCCATCCAGATCCTAAGTCCCTTCGGTCCTAATGGTTAGAAATGGAACCACATAATATTCGCTCTCGAAATGCTTCTAACCGTCTAGTGAGTGACACTTACCCTCGTAGAGAACAGATAGTTGCAATTATCTTAGAACTGATGTAGGCTATTTACAATACTTGTACTGTCTCATTTACAATTGGCAAGATGCAACCTGATCCCTGATCAATCCCTCACCCAGGGTCGAAGGTCCCCGTTCGTATTCTTTTTATTTTTGCTTATTCCTTACCCTGTAAGCCACGTGGATCAATACAAAATGCACACACCAATGTGTCAAATGCCATCTTAAGGCACCTTGTAGTGACCCTTTCTACTATTAAGCTGTTTAAGCACTGAGCTCTGCACTAAAGGACGGTCCTCGCTGCGCTAACTACATCCAAAATCCATACACCCTGCCACCAGTAGTATATTTTCCCCAACTTTCCCCTTACACGACCTCTCAGTGTTTCTTTGATAAGGAGTGATTATTTTACCCATCTGCTATTTGGACTATAAACACCTTTACTTTCATATATCGATTAATTGAAATCAGTTCAGGAGCAATGTACGTAATGCTATTTTTCCAGAGTCGATACACGAAAATTGATAAGGGGTCAGTGGGAGCAGCGAAAGGTATCCAGAATTGATGATTTGGAGTGAAATATTCGAGATTATCGGTGATGTATGAACTTCACCAACAACGGGTATTATCTTGTGTCTATTCAAATGGATTTACTAAGATGGGTATCAACACTAGCTCAGTCACTATCTACAGAATACACTCTCCTTTATGTGAACTTAAAAGCCTTTGTTGCATTTCTTATGTTGACTAAGGATTGCGTCTCTTTCGCCACTAAATTGCGCTTGCAATTGCGCTTCAACTTGAGCTTCAACTTGAACTTTAACCTTGAACTTTAACCTTGAATTTGCGCTTTTCGCTTACTCCACCAACTTTTCAATTTTCATTTATTCAGTCAAGCAAACCACCTTTTTGTTTTAGCTGCTCACTTACTAACCGTCTAGCTATGTCCACCAGAATCAGAAATGGACCGACCTTAAGGCGCCGAGGTAATCTTCCGGCTACACTTTTCTTTCTATTTTCTCAGTTAGTCCAAGTTGTGAAGGCTATCCCTACTGGGTTCGGTATACGAAGTGGGACTTCTGTTAATACACCAGCAAGTAAACACCAACCAGAACCTGTATCCAAGGAAGAGATTTACATGAGTATAATCATTGCCATTTTCTTAGTATTGGCCGGTGGGGTATTTGCCGGGTTAACTCTTGGGTTGATGGGCCAGGATGAAGTTTATCTTAAAGTTATCGCTACCAGTGGAGAAATTGACGAAAGACGTCACGCCAGAAAAGTGTTGAGACTTATAAATAGAGGGAAACATTGGGTTTTGGTGACTTTACTTCTTGGTAATGTTATCACCAATGAAACTTTACCAATCATTTTAGATAATTTTATGGGAGGAGGATGGCCCGCTGTTGTAGCTTCAACTGCAGCTATTGTTATCTTTGGAGAAATTATCCCCCAATCGGTGTCTGTTCGTTATGGACTTCAAGTTGGTTCTTTCTTTGCACCTTTTGTATTGGTATTAATGTATATAATGTATCCCATCGCTTATCCATTTGCTTTGCTTTTAGATCATATCCTTGGAGAAGACCATGGAACAGTCTATAAAAAGCTGGGACTTAAGACTTTGGTAACTCTTCATAGGACCATGGGAGTAGAGCGTTTGAATCAAGACGAAGTAACAATCATTTCTGCAGTTTTGGATCTCAAAGAGAAATCAGTTTCTGATATAATGACCCCAATTAATCGTGTTTACACCATGAGTTCTGATCTGATCTTGGATGAGAAAACAGTTGAAGAGATTTTCAACGCTGGATTTTCTCGTATTCCAATTTACTTGCCTAATGAGCCCACGAATTTCATTGGGATGTTGTTGGTTCGTGTATTAATTAGTTATGATCCAGAAGATGCTTTACCAGTAGCCTCTTTTCCACTTGCTACCTTACCAGAAACCAGTGCAGATACTTCATGTTTAAATATCCTTAACTACTTTCAGGAAGGTAAGCTGCACATGATTGTCGTTAGTGAACATCCAGGTGAACCAACAGGTGCTATGGGTGTTTTGACATTGGAAGATGTCATTGAAGAATTGATTGGAGAAGAAATCGTGGATGAGTCCGACGTATACATTGATATTAATAAGAATATCAAACGTAAACATCCCGGTCCCTTGACTAAAAGAAACCTAACTGCCTACTTGCATAGTTTGTATCAATTAAGTGCTAATAACTCAAAGAGAAATTCTTTGGAAGGTCTGGAAGCACTTCTTGGATCAAGTGCTCATCCATCAAACAATGGTCCCTCAGGTTCAGGATATAACGCTGTGGGTCCTAATTCATCTTTAAAAACCAACAGAGGTATTTTGGGACCAGAATCTCCAATATTTGGACCCATCGACCTGGTTAATGCTAAGAATTGGATCCCCAAAAACCCTGCTGCCAACCCGTTGGAGACTAATAAAACATTTGTTACCATTAAAAAGCCAAAGGATTTGTCAGTTGTTCCTGGCCCTGCTAGGTCACCTCCAAGTGGATTGAAATCTCCTGGTTATGGGGCTATTCACATGACTGAAGCTGGAGCTATTAAAGAAGCACGAGCTCGCAATCTGTTAGATGAACATGAAGAAGCGAATAGACTGGTATGTTTAGAGGATTCAGATTTTGGCAATGGATCCCAGAAATCTCGGGGCAATTCTATTGGCAAGGGTTCAAATGGTTACTATGTCCATAATGGATACAGTGGTTCAACTACTTCTGCCAGAGACATAATACCGTCACACCTGAACGAACCTTCTCATATCGATTACAAAGAGGCTCGTTCTTATAGAACTGGAGGGATAGTTGAGTCGGTGGTGAATGTAAAAGGGGTTCATAAGACAATCATTGAAAACGTCAGCGATGAAGATGAAGAAAGAGATAGCTTACTTGATAGTTATAAAAAGAATCAAGTTCGATGATTGTTGGTTGAACGAGGAGGTTGTACAAATAAGTTGATACAGAAAATTAATGTCGATGTAGAATGGTAATAGTAATATAAATATCAGAAGGTCCATGTCCGGAAATAATACTCAACAAAACATTAAAAGTACAAGTGGTGGCTCTATGACTGTCACTCTCTATAAGTGTCCAATCATAATAGTTCTAAGCATATGTGAACACATACATTGAGTATGTAAATATACGTCTAATCATACATGTATAAACTATCGCACGTATACGTATAATCTGTCTATGATCAAGTTGATATTTCTCCAGTTCCTCGATCACATACTTTGGACTTGAGACACTCCTTAGGAGTAGAAATCACACTTTCAAAAACAAGAAGAACAGCCAACAATACAGTAATAATACCCATAAGAACAGTTGAGTTGAGCTCAGCAAAACTAAGGCAAAGAATAGCAATCCCAATAGGAGCTCTCCAAATGACACGCCAGAAACGAGGCAAATAAAGCATGCCTTCACGATCCTTTGGAAGATCAAGTAAACCCATTATAGCTAAGCATATAAGACTAACACAGATTGAACCAGTATAATACAAAGAAAGTCCGTACAAGTTTGGCTCATGTTCTGAGGAGCCTTCACCAGATCCTTCTGGAACATGTTTTTTCAAAGGTTCACTGGGTAAACTACAAAGTTCACCACCAGCATCTGCAGCTAACACCAAAGCAGCAACCAAAGGAAGATGAACATAGATCCAAATACAAGCAGTGTACCCATTTCTTCTTAATGCATGGACGGCCTTTTTACTGGTCGATCCATTATTGTAGATCCAAAATAATACATATGCAATTATTATGGAGAAAACTCCCCGGCCAAATCTATCAGTAAGCCCAACTCCAAGAGGACTCGATGCAACTGTTTTGTATAAGAACTCACCAATGGCAATTGTAACAAACGTGGCAAATCTTTCAACTTCATGCTCTATGCTAAGGGCAGTTGAGGTTGTCAACTTCATCATTTTCTTTGTCAATGGATGATAAGCAATGATAAAAAGAACATTTTCAAGAAACATAATTGCAATGGAAAGTCCAACTTTGGCTCTATTACCAATAAATATTACCGGGATCCAAAGACAGCAAGTGAAAATTATGAATCCAGCATAAAGACGTTGTTGTGAACGATGTTCTGGAATATAGAAAGAATACAAAATCAAACTGAAAGCAAGAGATAACCTACATATCATATATGGAACAATGGTAGTAGCAGCACCACCAACGCTTTCAGTAATAGCTGCATGGCTGTTAACATAAAGGGTAAGAAGAACCAATATCCACAAGATATAAAGCTTTTGAGATAAATCTTCATTGTAATAATAATTTGTGAAATCTTTAATATCAGCCCAAACAGTCCAAGCAGGAACAAAAAACAAAACATATTTAAGAAGAGCCAACCCAGTAGCGGTCTCCGATGCTTCTCCCGCCAAGTTTGCAATAATCCCAACGTACATCAAATCTAAAAACAATTCAGTCTTTCCAGCGGTTCTTTCTCCCTTTGTTCTGTATAATACTCCATCTTTAAAGTAACTGAGAGCATGAGGACGAATAAACCACACACGATCTTTTGGTCTCTTGATGTATTGAACTTCAATTGCTCCATATTTTTGAATGAATTCATCTTCAGCTTCCGATTCTGATTCTGATAAGATATGTTCATCGCCAAATTCCTCTTGAAATTCACTCAGACCTTCCACTTCCCTTCGACGCAACTCTTCTTCGCTGCAACCATTCAGATTGTTTAGAGTTCCTTCAACTTGTGATTGACCATCGGAAAAACTTTTGGCACCTGAATTGTCACTACTTGACTTCAACATAATTAAGTTGTGCCAATGAAAATGTATAGTTCACCAATAAATAAATATATATAAAAAAAAAAATGAATCAGAAAGTTGAAGAAAAAGGCAACTAAAAGACGAAAACCTTCTATTAATTACAATAAGGTTTCTCCTTAAATTACACAAAAAGCAAAGTTTCTCTTTTGGGATTGATGCAGCTCGGGTTGTTCCTTTTCTCACTTCAGTTGGAGCGGCTGAAAATTGAATCAAGATCTTTGGAGTAAATTCTTGAAAGGGTCTGTTGAATTTCGATCCTACCATGGAGCAAGAACTAAGAGGTGTTTAGAGTTGATTTTGGGAATTGCTTTATAGCAGCAATTTGATGACAAAATTTTTTATTGGTCTCCCTTGTCTAGAGCAATTCCATATAAAACTCAAGAATATTTCTTGGTATTCTCTGTCCTGTTTCTAGACTGGTACTTTTCTCGCTTCTGGACGAGAATGCTAGCCCTCTCCCAAACGGTGGTATACGGGTGTGTGAGTGTTTTATATTTCTAAAAGAAATGGCATCAAAACATCCACACACCAAATCTCTGCTTGCTCAAATAATATATTACGTAATAATACATTACGTAATCAGAACTTAAACCGACTTTGTTTTGTGTAACTTCAACCCTTCCAATTAAACCGCGATCAAATCTTTAGCTCTGCCAAAGTTATCATCAAGTGACATATACATACAACCACACCGAACACTCGTGATAACTTCAGAAGATGCATAATCCATGGGCTAAAAGAGATGCCTGGAGATACCAGGGTCAATTCACACGTTTAAACAGATTCAAATCTTCCTTCCCCGGTTTCGGTATTGCTGTTGGAGCCTTTACTGTGTACTGTGCTTACGAACAATTCTTCTTAAAAGACCAACATCATGAACATCATTAAGCATGAAACGCTAGTAATATAGTGGCAATGTGGAGATTTGCAAGTGCTTGAAGAGCTGAGCCTAGTGTATGTCATATGTATTTGTCATATGTATTTGTCATATGTATTTGTCATATGTATTTGTCATATGTATTTGTCATATGTATTTGTCATATGTACATATTAAAATATGTATACATATATACAAATAAATCTGAAGATGACGATCCCAATAGGTCTAGTTCTAGTGGTACTTTCAGAGGAACAACTGATGGTGATCGATAGAATGTTCCGTTATAGAATTAATGAAATATAAATAAACAGAATAGCATTGGAGAATTTCTGTAGTAATCATTAATGTAGCACAGCCCGTGAGAGATGGAATAAATGGCACAACGCTTAATGACTTGAATAGAACCTCAGTTTCTGATAAGAAAAAGACGGTCTTTTCCCGATTGTTGTTCTGGTGAAGTTGTATTGTTTACAATTAGTGGTTTTTATTACTACTCTGAAACATTGCAACTATTTCAACAACAGTTATTTGGGTGTATGTTCATACGAATGGTAATACGATACTCCTACGGTTCAAGTATGAATGCTCAATTTATCTACTAGATGAGCTCTATGTACAATGCTATAAAGAATATTGCAGGTTTCGGGGACAACATCCACTAATGGAATGATTGAAGCTTCCTTAGTAGTAGACGTAACTTTGGGTGGCTTGCAAAATTACTGAAACACCCTCATGCTTCTTGTTTAGTTTCTTCAGTTTCTGCAGCAGCTTCCCATACCGATTGTTTAACTTCAGTAACATCTTCAGACCCCATAGATCCGTTAGATCTGCCACCTCTACTAGCTTCAAAGATAGTAGTTTGCTCTGCAGCCGCTTTGGCCCATACATCGACGTACTCTTGTTCTTGTTCAACACCCCATTGAAGATTGGAAATAGGGAATACACTTCCATACATCACCGACTCTTCACGAGAAACAGTACTACTCAATTCTTCTTCCATACGAAGACGATAAAACTCGAATCTGGCCTTATCATAAGCTTCGAATAAACTAAGTTCCTTTTGCTGTTGCTTAGCATCCTGTAATAACCATAAGGTTCTTTGTACAACCGATTCACCATCTAATGGTTTTGTTAATTGAAGCATATGAGACCAATCACACTTCTTATATTCATCTCCTTCAGTTTCAACCAAGGATTTAGGACGGGAAAATTCCCATGGATGTTGATGATAAAAGACGTCTCTAAGCTCATCTTCTAAAAATTGTAACTTTGGAAGTTTATGAACAGCTTTGTGGACATGAGTACGGTCCAAGCGATCAGTTCGAGTCTTAAAGATATGGGTATTTGCAGGATTCTTCTGGAATAAACTATCACTTGGATCTTGACTCTGTTGACCGTTTTGGAAAAGTTTAGGCTTTCTGGTTAAATCTGTCATTGGAGGATGTGATCCAACCACATTGAACCATGCTGGTTTATTTTGAAGGGACCCAGCTTTGAGATAATGAGAAGTTCTTTCTAAGACTGAAGTAGCTTTTGCTTGAATCCTCATTGCAGATCTGTGTAACTATTGTGTAATTATGAAGATTATGAAGGTAATGGGTTGATACAACTTCAGAGGACTTGTTCGAAATCAATTGACCTTTGATTGTGACTTATAGACAGGATTTGATAAAAAACAAATTCTAAAGTATGATAGGCTGTTACAGAAACTAAACTCTATTGAAACCCTTAGTATCACCTCTTTAATATAATTTCAATCCGTATGAATGATCCTACTTGTTGCAAGGTTTAGACCGTTTGTGAGTTTTCGAAGGTAAAAATTTAAAGATTTTTGTCGTTGTGCAACAGCCCGCGCACGACCTTGTGTCTGCACACAGAGTGTTAATGATGTATGTGCAGAATCTTACTTGGAGAACACCTTCTGTTGTAAGAGTAATGTTAGATGAAATTGATTAAAGAGAGTGTACAAAAAGTTTTTCAGTCACTAATCTAACACAGTTACTGCATTGTAGGTAATGTGTTAGTGGTTTTACCACGAAGTTGCTTGTATTTGACTTGCCTTACTACCCCATGTTCGTTATGTTCTTCAAGTGAAAAGTTCCTGCATAATAATTTTGTTGATGTTGATGTTAGCTCTTTGCTAGCACAGCGCTCCAAACACTTCACTTTATCAAAATTTCTTCACTTCGTTTGGATCTTTTGGTGATTGAACTGGAGAGTCTGAAACTCTACGAAGAACCGGAAAAGAAAACCAGTTGCAGTTTGTGAGCTAAGCTGTACTTTCAAGATCTAATCCGTGGTGTTACTAAATAAAAATTTTCCGCTGGTAAACTCTATCCATACAAGTCATCTAGTTGTACTGTTTAATTGATTACGTCTAGAGTTCATCTCACTGAGTCTCTTTTTTCCTCTGTTACTTCTCCAAAACTACATTGTTTGTGGGAGGAGAACTAGAGTGCTTCAATTGATTACATGAATCAGGAGGGTCCAAAATTCCATGCTGAGTAGAACACATTCTGCATAACAAACTCCTCCAGCCTTTGAACTGCATTTCTAAGAGCATATCAAGCAAGGACAATCTATGAATTGAAGTCTAACGTTTTCCATATAATGATACCTCAATCGACTCTAGCGAGTCTTTCTAAGCTAGTCGCTCGACTAAGAGATGCCCATCTGTATCTATTAGAGACAACTGACCAGATATCTCGCAATCTGACATCTACGAAATCACATTTTACAAACATTAGTAAACGACAAGAAAAAGCTCGAATAAAATTCATTCTGGAGCACGGTAAATCTGCTCCAAGTCACATCTATTCCCAATTGTTGCGGGCTTTGTATCCCTTGGAACTGCAGACTCACTCCAGTGGAAATGATCTAATGACTGAAGCTCGCAAATATACCAAAATCAACCATGAGTCCCTCTTCAACGCTTATCAAGCTCTTCCACATCCTGCTCCATTGTATATGAAGCCACCTCATCTTGAACAATTTCTAAGAACATTTTTGCATCGCCGAGACTTCGTGAAGGCCCATCCTAACTTAAATGCCAGAGGTTCATTATCTTCTCGTGCCATATACTCAGCCTACGTGGAGTCACTTCTGAAGAGATCGAGACATGTTAAGTTGTGTAACAAGATCTTTAATGATTTGAAAAGTGCTGGACTTCCCATGACTGTTGATGAGAGAAATATATTGATTGCGCTTACTTTTTTCCGAGATAAACCCAGCATCGTACAAAAAATTCAAAAGTACCACCTTGAACAAGAAGTTGTGAATAACGATTCTTCAAAAATCAACCACCTGAGTGCTCAAGTGAAGCTTGAAGATCACAGTTTTACTTGGGAAACCTACCAGCAGCTATTAAAATCATATGGAAATGATGTTGGTGTTGATACCTACAATACGTTTCTCTTCATTGCCATACGATATGAACAGGAGTCGGTTGTGCGCTCAATATTTGACATTTTGCTAGGAAAGGATAAGTCAGATTCAACTTCTGCCAATAGGAAATCTGTAGGGTTGTTCATGAACTATTTTGCTCTGCAAGGGGACAAGCACCATTTTTACAGAACGGTGGAGCAATTGGTTGACATGGAAATCGTTCCAGATACGAGAACAATCAACGAATTAATGCATGGATTCCTCAAATTGGGTAAGTCAGACGTGGCAAGAAAACTTTTAAGTGAAATTTACCTTGCAGATGATCTGAAGTATCTTGATCCGAAATTCAATCTCTATAAGCATATGGCCATAGAGGATGCCGTGGCGTACAACGAGCTTTTAGCCCAATATGACAACAATAGACGAGATGGTGATCCTTGGTTCAAATTGATACCCACCGAGACTACTTTTTTTCGGTTCATAGAATATTACCAAGTTCAAGAGAAACTAAATGCTAGATTATCATCGTATAGAGGAACTGGAGGAATTGGTAGTGATTCAAATGATTGTTCCAGGGCAGTGAATTCGATAATTGAAGTCATGAAATCGAAATTTGGTCTTCCGATTACTACCCGAATTTACAAACTATTGTTTAACCGAGATTGTTCTTTGTCAAGTTTACAGAATCTTACTATGACATATTTGAACGATCTCAACGCTGCCTATAACACCAACGAGACCTTTAAAGAGAAGTTAAATTCTCACCCAATCAAACCACAGCTAAGACTATTAATAGAGTCTGTTTACACCCCTGATAACTCTTATCTCCCTAATGACAGAACCCACTACTTGAAGTTGTCGAAGGACCTTCTCCTGATCATTTTTGAAAGATACTCAAAGACATTTGAAAATGAAAAAGTAAGTCGTGATTTGGTCAAGAAAATTAAAGAAATCAGCATTAACCTTTCGAGGATACAGGAAAACGTTTACAAATTTCCCAATAAACCCGAAGATAGAGTCTCTGAGATATTATACATTAGAAAATCTCATCTTATGCAACTCTTAGATCTCGGATTCGATGCCGAAGATGAGCTTTTGGAATCAAAATCAAGGATATCCAAATAGAGCACCAGCATTGCCAACGTCCTTAACACCCCCAACCTACTCATAAAGCACTTCCTGCATATTGGAGATTGTATATAGACTACATAGATTACGAATTAATGGTACTTTTCTTAATATTCATCAGATCTCTTTAATCTATACATATATAACAGTGTAACCCATGCACCCCAACAAAACGACAACAATTTACACCATCTCTTCTTTCTCTTTACCCATGACTTCTTTGTCGTAAACTTCTTTCTTTTGCTCTTCTACTGCATTACGAGTTTCTTCATCGATGAGTTCATCCAAATCGTAGTCGTAATTATTTGGATTGGTATCAGAGTCCAATTTTGCGTTTGTTCTCTTTCTTAACGATTGATGGTCGGAAAGGGCTATCTTCACCGGAATATCGTCGGAAGTCACATTTATTTTATTCTTAAGCGCAGAAGCTCGAGTTATAATCGACTCATGAGTGGAGTCTTTGCCATGACCACTGTTTAGTTCATCTGGAGGTATATAACCAGAGTATTGGTAATCTGAATTATGAGACGAAGATGAAGATGAGGTACCAGTAGCATTAGAGCCACGAATCCCATTCTTCTTCTTTATTTTTTGAGTTTTCTCAAATGTTGTTAAACCTGAAGAATATGGAAGATATAATATCACAGCCACGATAACAATTCCTAGTAATAAGAATTCTAACATGCTGGGAAGATGAATATGAGCGCAATTTCAATTTTAATAGTGCCTCGGAGAATGGTACCGAATTTTCAGAACAAAGTAGACGGTTCGGCTATATTCTATAATAAGTGTATTCCTAAATAACTGCCAACTTATCGAATCGTCTTCCTATGATGTTTCCTGGAGAAGAAGAAAAATAAGAATCCGATGCTGTTCAGATGGTCATCGATCGAACAGACCCAATTTGACTGAAGTTGGTGCGGCACTAAAAATCGATACTGCATATACTGCGGATCCACCGTTTCAGGTTGAGTGAAAAATTGCCAAAAATCCATTTGGTAGAGATCATGTTCAAATTGCTAAATTGTCATGGGATCAAAGAAGCAATATGAGTTTTGGACCTAGAAGCATAAAAATGACAGTTAGCAGTTAGTACTTGCAAATCTCTACGATCCGAACTACTATAACCACGGAATAGTAGTGTAGCCAGTACCGAGTCCATCTTCCAATAGTATCATTATATGCAAGAGATGTTCATTATGCAGGATAGGATTGAACTTGCGCTCTTACAAACTCGATTACTGTTAGAGCCACACCCAAAGAGCATATTTGTGATCATCTCCCCTTACAACATCTGTTACAAGTCTGTTTCACCGTTTCCTATCCGACAATAATGCAGTACATGAGACCCTACAATTATTTACGTTGTTCCGGGCCAACTCGGGGGCTTCTTGGACGACTTTGTGGTGCCAACATTGGCTCCCGCACCATAATTTCCACTCCTTTGAGATCGATCTATGGTCAGTCTACTTCTACCTTGGCTGCCAAGAGACAATATTCTATCAGTACCGAAGGAGTACAGATTGATGATAAAATCGATAACGTCACAGATCATCAGTATATGGTAATTTCTAACGAGTATTTGGAGACTCTTGGTGATCAATTGGAGCAGCTATCGGAAGACTATCAACAGATAGACTGTGAACTTACTCAAGGAGTCATGACTTTGGATGTACCTCCATTGGGGACATATGTAATTAACAAGCAACCTCCAAATAAGCAAATGTGGCTCAGTAGTCCGCTATCTGGACCTAAACGTTATGATCTAATTGGTGGGAAATGGATAACTTTGAGAGATAATTCAGGTTTGACTGAATTGTTGGAAAAGGAGATAAGTGGAGCATTGGGCATAACTATCAAGTTCGAGGACCTTGAAAATTAAAAATAGAGTACTCTTCGAGCCAATTATCCAAAATACCCGTTTTGATTATAAATTTAATTGGCGAAGACAGTCAGGGTGACAGTGGTGAATACAGAATAGCATTGTGTAGTTGATTGTGACGCCAGTGTGTCGTCTTTGTTTTTTTTTTGTTTTTTTTTGGTTTGAGATTTTCTCGTCTCTATCTTTGCATAGCTCTGAGTGTCTGCTAAGGCCTTTTGACTCGGAGTGCTCGACTTGTACTCTACTTGGAAAATCTGATAAGATGACTAATCTCCAGATCTCTGAGTACATATATTTATAACCTACCACCAATTAACAATCGAATACATGAAAATTTCTTATTGTCCAATAGTTACCATATGTTACCCATTATTCTGGCCGTTGCGTCTCCATTGCGAGAAACTTGTTTGAAATGTTTATGTGCTCGCTCCATGTATATAGCAAAAATAAAGTGTGCCCAATCGCTCATAGATAGAAAGATTCTGTAAAAACTGAGGTGACTACAATTACTCTTGACCCTTGACTACGTCCAGCTTATTCTCCATAGAACACTTCCGTTTATCGAAACTTAGATTGAGATTTGAACGCCATCCGAAACTAATTCTTTGAACAATCTTGATGATAGACTCTTTGTATGGTCAGCCCTTCATTGTGATGAAGAGGGAACTCCTTTAGCGAAGGTTAGCCTTCTGGAGAAATAGTGCGTAAAGTAGCCTATTTCAAGTCATCTTTTTTTCCTCCGCCCGTCAATTATGCGCAAGGCAACGCCTGCACGGCCCTAATTTTCTGACAATTTAGGGAAGAAGCTACGAAGCCAGCTAATGCCCAAGGTAAGCAGTACACTCTCTCATACAACTAAAAAAGGGGTTGGAAAAGCTCATCGAATAAACCACTAAGTCTCTACTGGTCTAAACAGATACCCAGATGAGTTGAAAGTTCTAACTTTCCGTTTTTGATTCAATGTCTGACTCATAATCTGAGCTTATCTGTGGCATGGCCACATTGATGTTTAAAGTTCAAAATGCGTCCCCCCCTCATAAATCGTCTCAAGTCCAATTCTTTTAGCCGCTTATGTAAGAGTTGCATCTGATGAGATTGGGGGCTCAAAATTACCTTCCCTCACTGAAACTTCACATTTAGTAAGAGAATAGTTACACACTCTCCTCTCACTGCTATATTGTTCGTGATTAGGTAGTAGTAGCATGAAAAAAGAAATTTGAAGTGTTGGGCGCTGTTACGGCATCTCAATGACACATTGATGAAGCTCCTATTTCTGCAAGAGATGAATCTCGACTATAAAGGCTGAAGACAAGCCCTTAATTTAGAGAAGTTATATATTGGATTATATTAATCAATACAATAGATATACATACATTAACAAAAGAAAACAATGACAGCAAACACCTTTTCTAACATAGAAAAACGCTCTGTGCCATCTATGGCTCTTATGGCATCTGAGGCTCCTATGGCTTCTCAGGCCCATCTGCCATCGTTGCCTCCTATGCCACCTCAAGTGCTTAATGGAAGGAAAGCAGAATGGCCTGAAGAACATAACAGATATTTTTTTGTTAATGCGTCCTCAGGTCAGACCCAATCGGAAGTCCCCAGAAGTCCCCCATCATTTTATGATGACATCAATTCTAATATAAACATTTCCAATTCCACCAGACAAATAATTGTTCAACCACCACTTAGTCAGAATGACGATTATTGCCGTGGATCATATGACAGACATTTAAACAGGCATGATAGGCGTGACAGAAGACGTGACAGAAGACGTGGAAGTAACAGTAGTAGTGACAGTGATAATGGAAGACCAGGTTTAATTGGCTCTTTACTCACTCTCGGTTCGGAATCTGTGAGAGGAGGTCGCAATGGCAATTACAACAACCAAAATGCAAGGTACAACGATACCGTAAGCGGCTACTACGATAGTCGTGGTGAATTTATCAATGCTAACCAAAATGGAACTGGTGCTTTTGACAACTACAATCCTCTGGGAAACTACAATCACAGTAATGACAATATTGCAGAATACAATAGTTACAACGAATATGACAGGTACAATAGCAACGATCGTTACAACGATCGTAATAATTACAATTCCAACGGTAGTTCTGGTGGTAGGAGAACAGGTGGTCTTAGTTCAATTATTGACAGTCGATTAAATGGCAGACACGGAAGACAAAAGAGACAGGGACTTATTGGAACTTTAGGACTGCTTGCAGGTGATCTTATTGAGGGAAATCACCAAGGACAAGATCAACGTGGCAAGACTAACAATGTACGTCCATAGGTGCCTTCAGAAGTGATTTTTCAGTGTATTTTATTGGTATAGATAGTATAAGACTCGTCTTTTTCATGAACAGAGGACCCTTTGTAGGCAGCAATTGTTGCAACAAAAAAAGAGCGGAATTTCCAGTTTAGGGGCAATGTAATCTGCAGGCATGTGGTTCCTTTCATTTTGGAGCCAAAGCATTTTAATATGCTTTGAAATGGCTTCAAAAGGGGGTTTGAAGAGCTATTAAGTATCTTAATGGTAATAACTACTTAAATCTTAAATTAAAGGAATAAATGAGAAGGACTTGGGATAATGATGTAAGAGAATAATTGAGGTTCTCGCTATATCTTTAAAGCCAGTGCTGTATTTCTGACACATTCGAGTGGTAAGGTTAAAACATTCTTGAGCATCAAATATAAAGGAACTCTGTCACTTCACTGTGAACATTGAAATAGCAAGAAAAATATACCAAGGTAACCAAAACTTTCCAATTTCACTTCTCTCCACATCTTCTCAAACAATATCAACTCTTCCCCAAGAGTGCTTATAGTAAGAAGATATGGACCTATATGCAGTACCATATTTGATTTCCTCCTCAGCTTCAAATAGAGTTCAAGTTAACGAAAACCAATAGCGATAAAACCAGCAGTTTGATATTTTCAATTACACTTAAGAGTAGCAATTTTGCTGATTAGTAAGTCTTCAAAATATAGAAGCACACAGGGGGTTGTTTCAGGCTTATGTTCCATTTGATAGGTTAGTCAACGATAGAATATAATCGGAGGCGATCAGAGTTCCAAAGGATTAGCCACTGCAACGTAGATTATTAAGAAACAAATATATTTCTCAGTTCTTGGTCTAAGAGCTTTACCCATATATAAATAAAGAGATATTCAAGATACAACTTTAGTTCTAGCAGGATTGAAATTTTTAAATACTTGGATTGATGGGACCAAAACTCAGGATAAAAGGTCCCAGGTTACGATATGGCACAGATATGGTTACACACGAATACATATTAGGAGGGAAGCATAATGAAAGGGTATTTAATATAACAATGCGACTACCTCGAGAAGTATTAATAGAGATTCAGAACGATTCTTTCCATTCGGAGGCCAAATCCCACAACTCAAGTACAACCTCTGAAAAGATTGGTGTCGCACGTGACTTTACACGTGACGTTTTAGAAGATGACGATTCCAAGCTCTCTGAAGATTCTGATGATTTATCCTTGTTAGACATGGAACTTCGAAAGGCTTTACTGTGGATAAGTACGGAAAATGGAGGGTCTATTGGCAAGGTAGACGTCTACGATCAACGCATCACCCAAGTTGATCAACATCACAAGAAGGAAACACAATCGCAACCAGTTCAGACTGCAATTGCAGATAACAATTTCAGTAGCACTAAACCCCAAATTAAGCAAGAACGATCTCAAGCACAGCTGGAAGAAGGTATAGAGTACCGCAAGATTCCAGGAAATCTTTTAGAAATGATTCAAAGAGAATTATTGAACGATGATTTTGATGATAATAATGAGGAAAGTGTTATTGAAAAGATGATATTCACTCTCAAGGACCCACTCTCAGCAACCAAGATCTCGCTTCCAGTAAAGTCTAGATTTTGCCAACATTTTGAATGTTTTGATTACTATATTTTTTGCACTTTCAATAAGATCCCCTTGGGAGTACTGAACATTGTTCGGAAGAATTTAATGAAGCGAAATTTTGATATGAAAAAGTTGGAGAAAGAAATGAAGATCAAGCTAGAATCTAAGAGGCTCCGGGCAGTAGAAACCTCTAAAATTGCAGATCATTCTGGATCTGGAGCTGGAGTTGGAGTTGCTAGTATTTTGCAAGAAATCAGTTGTAGCGACTCCAAGTTCTTTAGTTCATATAGAAGACATTTGTACAATACTGTCAACTATAGATATTCCCGTCCCAACATTCCTCAATACAAATGCCCAATTTGCGACCGAACGTTTGACATAAATCAATTATTTATCAGCGATGCTTTTAACTATTTTGTTAAGACAACTCCGCGAGATGTACATAGAGTTGAGCTTGTCGATATGTTCAAGTACAGGATACTTGATGAACGGTCCGGGTCTAGTGCCCCTGTTCTGGGGAAAGGAGGTAAGGAAGATGAGATAATAGTGTTGTCTGATGAAGAAGAGGAAGAAGAAGACGAGCAGCAGCAGCAACAAAAACAAAAACAACAACAAAAACAACAACAACAACAACAAAAACAAAAACAACAACAGCAGCAACAGCAAAAGGAAAGTGATAGAGCAGAATCCAATGCGCTACTGCAAAATTCAAACAATGATGATGAAGAGTACAATAAGAGTGACGGAGAGTATAATAAGAGTTTCAGTGAGGATGTATTTGATGATGGATTAGATGATATGTTTTTCAGTTTGGGATCGTGTGGTTCTGGAAGTTGGGAGGACCCTGTAACATTAGATTGAGTAGAAAGGGGAAAATGGGAAGATTAGGGAATTAATGATATGATGATTTTTAGTCGAAGTCGATTGGCTACTTGAGTAGAGCTGTAGATCTGTAGATCAAGTGTAGAACTTGAGTGATAACAACTTCCGAAACGATGTAGTATTAACTTTAAGGATAGTGAAAATGGAAAGATGGTAAGAGGAGAAGATGGTAAGAGGAGAAGATGGTAAGAGGAGAAGATGGTAAGACGTGAAGATGGGAGGTAAGGGTACTGAAATTTAATGGCATCTGACAGACTATAGATTTTAGTAACTGCGTTTCTGATATCTTTTCATCTTTCAACAATAATCATCAGATCAATAATTCTAGTCCACAGAAGGATGTCAAGTTGCTTCCATGCGTTTCGGGTTTGTATGAGGGAACCGGAAATATACTAAATTGGGCTGGAGACGAGCAGAAATGAAAAAGAATTGGTTCAATGAAACATTCAACTTTTTGTCAAATGGAAGCAATTAAAACCCACAGCATAGAACCTTCCAAGTACACAAAATCATTTCAAGCTCACAGCTCACCACTCTGTGTATTCCCAGTGAATGTCACCAATCTCTCAAACCTTCGACGGCTCCAAATCTCAGACATTGAATCTCTCCCGAAATCATTCTCATTTGGAGCCCCGGCCGGCGCAACCGAACCTTCGAAATATTCGCTCTCCTGCGCCGTGCCGATTATTTTTCATCTGGTTTTGTGTAATCTCGACACAAGATTACTCCAATAGTTCAGAATCCTTTCGACGCTTACACAAGACAGCAAGTTAACCTGGGGAAGCACATCAAAAGACACCACTTCAAGAATAAGTGGAGAGCTGATACTCATGTCGTCTAATGTATGTATAAGTTTATAAGACTGGGTTCCTACGGATTCTGTGTTGTTGGGGAATTGAGCTGATGGCTTCAAGATGAACAAATGCGCAATCGAGTACAATATGTTAAGTGACAGCAGCAGTGAAGGCTAAAGAGATGGTTAAGGGTTTCATATATATTGGAGCTCCAAATTGACGCATTTGGAGTTTTTTTTTCTATTAAGAGAGTAATTACTTCCACATTTGGACAACACAATTGGACATCCCATTAGATAATTACACCCAGTTCAGGTCAAGAACGGTGTATAACCACTCATGTTTTGCAAAACATTCATCAAATTAAAGAGATATTTCAAGTCGAGCGTGCTTTGTGTCTATTGCATTGGGTCTTTTTATTGCCATTTACAGCAACATTACAGCCTAATTGCAAGTCGTTCTTTTGGGTGTCAATGTACTGAGATATTAACTTTCATTTATTTTAATACATACTAACTTACAGCCTAATGATTTGATAGATCCACCTGAGCAGATTCCTATGTCGGAAACTGGTGCTCCAGATGCCGACACTAAGGTAACAGGTGGAATCTCTGCTACACCTGCTCCTTCTTCCACCAAAAACCGTTTTGACTCCGTGGTTACAAATACCACTACAACGACAATTGACCTCACTCCAAGTGAAGATTACGATACCAAAGGCGTAACAACAACAAAACAGAAGCCTAGAACACCCGGTGAGCCTTCTTTCAGAGGCTGGAAAGAAGTTGGAGGCTGGGAAGAGGTAGATGCTTTAACTGCTGCAGATGAATTGGATGATTTAACCACCAAGTCCACCATTTTAGATCAATATCTTCCTGCAGTGGCATACGGAGATTGGTATCACCATGTTGGATATTTGATTGCAGGAGGCTTTTTGTCCTGGTTTGCAGGATGGTTTCGTTTCTCTTTGGCGCCTGTATTCTTTGTGATGCTTGTGGTCATCCCACTTTACCGTACTTCCATCCGAAAGTATCGTTCCAAATTGAGATCAGAAGCTCAAAGAGAATATTCCATTAAACACATTGAGAATGATTATGAATCAATGGATTGGTTAAATGTCTTTTTAGAGAAATTCTGGTGGTTCTTGGAACCTTCAATCTCTCAAATTGTATGTGAACAAGCAAACCCTATAATTGCAGCCCATCCTTTGATTCCTGCTTTTGTCAATAAAGTATGGATTGATGCATTCACCGCTGGAACAAAACCTCCTCGTATTGATTGCGTTAAAACTTTGCCTGGAACCGAAGATGATATAGTAGTTATGGATTGGGGTTGTTCGTTTGTGCCCAATTCTTTGGCAGATGCTAGCAACAAACAATTGAAAAATAAGGTCAACCAAAGAACAATCGTTCGTGCATTATTATTCGGTGTTGTTCCAGTGTCGGTGGCGGTCTCAGATGTTAGTTTCAAGGCTTTGTTGAGAGTGCGTATGAGAATGATGTCTTCATTCCCTCATATTGAAACCATTAATGTTTCTCTTTTAGAAGCACCAGCGATTGATTTTAATGCAAAATTAATGGGTAATTCTATTTTCAACTGGGAGCTTTTGGCAATCCCTGGACTTTACCCATTTATCAATGAGATGATCAAGAAGTATGTTGGTGCCATGTTGTTTTCCCCTATAAGTTTCCAATTGAATGTTCAACAATTACTTTCTGGAAATTCCATTCACTCTGCCATTGGTGTTCTTGCAATTACTGCTTCGTCAGCTCGTGGCTTGCGTGGTTTCAATACCATTGGAAATACTCTTGACCCATACTTAACATTTGGATTCCAAGGTAAGATCTTGGCTCGTACTAAGTACTTGAGTAATACCAACTCGCCTACTTGGAACGAAACCATTTACATTCCTGTCAAGACCTTAAGTGAACCATTGAGTATTTCAGTGATGGATTATAATGATATTCGTAAGGACAGAGAAGTTGGCAAAATCCAATTTGATATGGAAGCTTTGGTGAAAGAGCCTAAACAACCAAATCTCTCGGCTCCATTTATTCGTAACAACAAGCCAGTTGGTGAACTTCAATTTGGACTTCACTTTATGCCAACCTTGGAACCAGAAAGAATGGCCGATGGTGCAGTTAATCCACCTCCGGACTTGAATACTGGTATTGCCCGAATTGAGATCTTGGAAGCCCGTCACTTGAAAGGAACGGAAAAGAAATTGGCAGTTTGCTCCGAACTTTGGTTCAATGGTGAGCAAAAATTGACCACCCCAGTGCAAAAGCATACCAATAGTCCAGGATGGGGTGCTGCTCACGAAGAAATTGTCAACGACAGAAGCCGTGCCAAGTTGAAGGTTGTGGTGAAGGATACCAAGAGTGAAAGTGTCATAGGACTGGTTTTCATTAGTCTTAATGGACTCATTGACGCTACTCAAGTGGATGAAACCTGGTTCCCATTGAACAATGGAGGAGAAGTCCGCTTGAGCACCACCTGGAAGCCAGTTGCTCTCAGTAATTCAAGTGGCTCTGCAGGTTATACTACTCCAGTAGGTGTCGTAAGAGTCAGCATTGAAAAAGCAGAAAATTTAAGAAATTTGGAAACAATAGGTAAAATTGACCCTTATGCCAGAATATTAGTTAATGGATTTGAAAGAGCTCGTACAGTTACAGTCGATAGTAGTTTAGAACCTACTTGGAATGAAGTACATTATGTGACTGTTTCGTCGGCAAACCAGAAATTGACTTTGGAAGTCATGGATTTCGAAAACCATTCTCCAGACCGTACTCTTGGTTCTTTTGATTTCAAGTTGGGAGAAATCATCAATAGAAACGAAAGAGGTAGATACATTGAGCATCAAGATGGTAAAAAGAGACATGGTAAGTTGTTCACTAAGAAGGGTCCAAGAGGTGTGGTCACCTACTCTTTAGCTTTCTTTCCTACGTTACCAGTGATGTCCTTGGAAGAAAAACTTGATCTTGAAAAAGAAAAAGCAGAAAAAGCAGCCAAGGCAGTCAAGGCAGCCAAGGATACAGAAATTAAACAAGAAGAAGATAGGCCCGAGTATGCTAAGGATAAAGAAAAGGATACCAAGACAGAATCTGGGAAGAGCGATACTGGAAACGAGGAAGAAAAAATGGAAGATTCTGACGACGAAGAATCGGCTCACAAAGCAGACCTTTCACTTGAGCAACTTATGGAGTATAAATCAGGGGTCTTCGTGTATGAGATAATTCAAGCAACTGTACCAAAGGAAGATCTTTACCTTCACATTTATTTTGATAGCAATGGATACCATTCCTTCGGTTCTCAGAAACTTAAACGTGGAGATACTAAGATAAGTCTCACTGGAGACACCATTATCAAGGAATTGGACTGGTCCAAAACTAATATCCGAGTGTCTAAAGGTAAGAAAGATAGCAGAGTTGAGAAATGTGTTGCGGAATTGAACGTACCAACCAATCAATTAATCCAGAACGGTTATGATAAGCCAACTACATTGTCCTTAACTGGACCAGGAGGACAAGCTAACATCAAAATTCAAACTTCATGGATTCCTATTATCTACCAATCAGGTATTCCACCCCAAGATAGTGTAAAGAATTCCGGGGTACTTCTGATTGACGTTTTAAGAGCGAAAGATTTACCAGCCGGAGATCGTAATGGTAAATCCGATCCATACGTTAAGTTGTTTCTAAATACAGACAAGGAAGAATTCTTCAAGTCAAAGAAGATTAAGAAGACTTTGGAGCCAACATGGAATGAAAAGACTACCGTTGCAGTGGCCAATTGTTACGATGCAGTTATCAAAGTCAAATGTTACGATTGGGATATGGGTCCAGAGCAGGACGACCTTTTGGGGATTGGCTACATCAAACTTTCGGAGGTTGATGCTTTGAACAACCACGGCGAGGTTGAATGTGAATTGTTTGGCAAAGAGGGCGAGAATGCAGGATTCGCGTACTTTTCCTTTTCATTACATCCCGAGTTTATTCTTAAGGTCAAGTTGGTAACTACAGCTGTGAGTGCTACCAATGTTGGAGGTTTAGGAAAGGATGCGGTTAAGGGAATTGGAGGAGGTGCTGTGAAAGGAGGAGCCAAAATACTTAAGAAGGTTCATATTGGAAGACATCGTGAGAAAGAGTTACAGTGAGAGTGGAGTAGGAGGTTAATGTGAAGAGGTGAAGAGTTGAAGGTGAAGAGTTGAAGGTGAAGAGTTGAAGGTGAAGAGTTGAAGGTGAAGAGTTGAAGTGAAGAGTTGATGAACTGAAAAGGTGAAAAGTTGAAGACGAAGGACCAAAATCCGAGGCCAACACGTGACATTAGTTTAAGAGCAGAAGTTGCTTGGAATTAAGCATCTCTCAATCAACCTGGAGACAATGTATATGCAGTATTGTTTTGTATGTTATAATTATTTGTAATTGAGTTGAATATGTAGCAGTAGCATTGTTGTTGGTAAAGCGGTTACATTCAGCCTGATCACTGACATGTGTGAATAGATTTAGCTAATCACACCGTTCTCTTGTCTTCTCTTCTCTTTGCTCTCCCTTCTAACCTTCTCAACAGCCATCTCATCTCTTCCCCAGCGACGGCACTTGTTTCCGTTTCTGGAAGTCTACACCATCCTCATCGGATACGCTTCCTCCTGCACCCAAACAGTTGGCATCAATTTTTCTTTTCAAAGACCGAAACTACAAAGAAGATGTCTTTCTTTCGTTCACCAACGATTTCACTACATTAAAACATGGACATTTCTAAGCCTGTAGGGTCAGAGATCGTATCGGTGGACTTCTGTGCACTTGATGCCGAAGAAGTGCGTCGTAGGTCCGCAAAACAGATCACCAATCCAACAGTCTTTGATAATCTTGGACACCCAGTCACCGGAGGTCTTTATGACTTAGCCCTTGGAGCATTTTTAAGAAATCTTTGTACAACTTGTGGTTTAGATGAAAATTTTTGTCCTGGACATCAGGGTCATATAGAACTTCCAGTTCCAGTATTTAATCCATTGTTCTTCAATCAAATGTATCTTTTCTTAAGATCGCTGTGTCTTTATTGTCACCATTTCCGTTTGAACAGTTTGGAAATCCATCGTTATGAATGTAAATTGCGTTTGATTCAATACGGATTACTTTTAGAAGTAGTTGAACTCGATAACATGTTGGTCAAGGGCAAGCTGCTGATGGTCGCCGTTGCTGATGAAGATGAAGATTCCGAATACGATGCCTCATCTCCAGAGGCCAAGACAGAACTTAGACAAAGAAGAGAATTGTTCGTTGATACTGCAATTGCCAAGGCTATTTCTGAAGGAAGATGTAGTGTCAGAGGAGTTAACACGGCGTCGGTGAATGAAGAAAGAAAACATACCATTCATGAATTCTACCGTCGTTTGTTGAGTAGACCAAAATGTGACGAATGTGGAATGTACTCTCCTACTTTCCGTAAAGATGGTTTTGTTAAATTATTCGAAAATGCCTTAAAAGATAAGCAAATCACCAACAATAGAGTGAAAGGACTTGTTCGTCCGGATATGTTGAGACCAAAAGCCGCTAATACTTCGTCTAATAGCCTGGCTCCAATACCAAACATCAAACATAAATCGGGTTCCAAGTACGTTTTATCAACCGAAGTAAGAAATATTCTTAGAGCTGTCTTTGTTAAGGAACAACCAATAATTAAAAAATTATTCCATTGCAGGCCAAGTAAAAGTGAAGAAACTGTCACTGCTGATCTTTTCTTTTGTCAAGCTTTGGTGGTACCTCCAACCAGATTCCGTCTTCCTTCGAAACTCGGTGATGAAATACATGAAAATGCTCAAAATGAATTATTATCCAATATATTAAAGACTTCATTATTGATTCGTGACTTGAACGATCAAATCTCCGGAATGAACCAAAAGGGGAAAGCATCTGCTGAAGAAAAAAGAATTACTTTCAACCGTCTTATGAACAGTTTTGTTACCATTCAAAATGATGTCAATGCATTTATTGATTCAACCAAAAATCAGAATGCTCCAGCTGGTAAAGTACCTAATCCTGGTGTCAAGCAAGCTTTGGAAAAGAAAGAAGGTTTGTTCCGTAAGCATATGATGGGTAAGCGTGTTAATTACGCTGCTCGTTCTGTCATTTCTCCTGATCCAATGTTGGAGACCAATGAAATTGGTGTTCCTCCTGTTTTTGCCGTTAAATTGACATATCCAGAACCGGTCACTGCTCATAATGCCTCTGAATTAAGACAAGCTGTAATCAATGGTCCAGATAAATGGCCCGGTGCTGTGCAAATACAGAATGAAGATGGTCTGTTAGTTTCTCTTGTTGGTATGACCCTTGAGCAGAGGAAGGCATTGGCTAACCAATTACTTACTCCAAGCAACGGAGCTTCAGTTATTAATAAGAAAGTGTATCGTCATATTAAAAACAAGGATGTCGTTGTCATGAATAGACAGCCTACTTTACATAAGGCTTCCATGATGGGTCATAAAGTTAGGGTTTTACCTGGAGAAAAGACATTAAGACTTCATTATGCCAATACTGGGGCTTACAATGCTGATTTCGATGGTGATGAAATGAATATGCATTTCCCTCAAAACGAAAATGCCAAGGCTGAAGCATTAAACTTAGCCAACACAGATAGTCAATATTTAACTCCTACTTCTGGTAGTCCTTTAAGAGGTTTGATTCAAGATCATATTTCTGCCGGGGTGTGGTTAACCAATAAGGACACTGTCTTTACCAGGGAACAGTATCAACAATTAATCTATGGATGTTTACGTCCAGAAGATGGCCATGTGACAGGTTCCAGAATTAAGACACTTTTTCCAACTTTCGTAAAGCCTCAAGCTTTGTGGACTGGTAAACAAGTTATCACTACTGTTCTTCTCAATATCAAGCCGGCCAATGTTCCAGGGATCAATTTGGTGTCAAAGAATAAAGTCAAAAATGAATATTGGGGAGAAGGATCGCGTGAAAACGAAGTTGTTATCAGAAACGGAGAACTCATTTGTGGTATTCTCGATAAGTCTCAATACGGGGCATCTCAGTATGGTTTAGTCCATTCATTACATGAAGTTTATGGTCCAGCTGTTGCCGGTAAGGCATTATCTGTTTTAGGTAGACTTTTCACAAATTACATTATGCAAACTGCATTTACCTGTGGTATGGATGATTTAAGATTAACTGATGAAGGTAACAACTGGAGAAAGGACATTTTGAAGCAATCTGTGGATATTGGTAGATCAGCAGCAGCAGAAGTAGCTAATTTGAATAAAGATACTGCATCTCTGGATCCAGAGTTATTGAAGAGATTGGAAGGTATTTTAAGAGATGATAACAACTTGGGTATTTTAGATGCGGTAACCCAATCTAAAGTGAACTCCATTACTTCTCAAGTTGTTTCCAAATGTGTTCCAGCTGGAACAATGAAGAAATTTCCTTACAATTCTATGCAAGCCATGGCTCTTTCCGGTGCCAAGGGTTCTAACGTTAATGTGTCCCAAATTATGTGTTTGTTAGGGCAACAGGCTTTAGAAGGTCGTAGAGTACCTGTTATGGTCAGTGGTAAGACTTTGCCATCTTTCAAACCATTTGAAACTGATGCCAGAGCCGGTGGTTATATCAAAGGTCGTTTCTACTCTGGTATTAGACCACAAGAATATTATTTCCATTGTATGGCAGGTCGTGAAGGTTTGATTGATACTGCGGTTAAGACCTCGAGATCTGGTTACTTACAACGTTGTTTGACAAAACAATTAGAAGGTGTACATATCGAATATGATAATTCTGTAAGAAACGGAGATGGTTCAGTTGTCCAATTCTTATATGGTGGAGATGCAATTGATACCACTAAGCAATCTCATATGAATCAATTCCAATTTTGTGCTGAGAATTATGATGCTTTACTTTCCAAATATAATCCAGGTGAGCTTACAGATCATTTAGATACTGAAACTGCATTGCATTATGCTAAGAAAGCTAGAAAGAATTTGAAGAAACAAGCAGATAGACCTCATTATGAACAAACCGATAAGTATGATCCTGTGTTATCAGTTTATAACCCTGCTAAATACTTAGGTTCAGTTTCAGAGAAGTTCCAAGATGATTTAGATAAATTCATCAGTGAGAATGGAAACTTGTTTGTTAGCAACAAAGATACCAAGGCAAAGAAAGGTGGATTAACAGAAAAGAAGTTTAGAGCTTTGATGCAATTGAAGTATATGAGATCTTTGATCAACCCGGGAGAGGCTGTTGGAATTATTGCTTCCCAATCAGTCGGTGAACCTTCTACCCAAATGACCTTGAATACTTTCCATTTCGCAGGTCACGGTGCAGCCAATGTTACCTTAGGTATCCCACGTATGAGAGAAATTATTATGACTGCTTCCTCATCTATCAAAACTCCTCAAATGAACTTACCAATTCTTAAGGATGTTGCAGATGAGCAAGCTGATGCCTTCTGTAAATCAGTTGCCAGAGTTGTATTATCTGAATTCATTGACAAGGTTACTGTTATAGAAACTTCTGGATCTTCTGGTAATGACGCTGAGAACACCAGACGTTATTCCATTAAGATGAATTTCTACACCAAGAAGGAGTACGAAGAAGAATACGATATTTCCCAATCTCAATTAGAAAATCTGATAACTAGTCAATTCTTAAAAGCTTTAGAGACTCAAATCACCAAAGAAGTTAAGAAACAACGTAAGGCAGACAACTTACCAACAATTGGTAAGGCTGTTCCTAAGGCTTTAGACGTGGGAACAGTGAAGACAAGTACTGATGATACTGATGCAGATGCTGACGACGATAAGATAAGGTCCAATGGAAAGCAAGCCGTATCTTATGATGGACCAGATGATGATGAAATTGAGACCATGAAGCGTGCTGAAGAGACTTCAGACGAAGAAATGGAAGACTCCGATACTCCTTCTGGTTCAGATTCAGATTCAGATTCAGACTCAGACTCAGACTTAGAGTCCGAATCTGAAACTAAACCTTCTGCAGCCAAACCAAAAGCTATGAGTAAGTCCGCAAAGGATCGTCAAGCAGAAGTTTTATCTGCTCATAATCTTATAACATCGTTTGATTTTGATGATGAAAATGGAAATTTCTGTGAATTCAATTTAGAATTACCAGGAGAGACTCAGAAATTATTGATGGTTAATATTGTGGAAGATATGTGTAGAAAAGTTGTTGTTAGAGAAATACCACATATTGGAAGATGTGTTCATCCAGAACCAGATGCAAGTGGTAAAAGAATTCTTACCACTGAAGGGGTTAACTTCAAAGCCATGTGGGAACAAGATGATTTTATTGATGTTAATGGAATTTCTTCTAATGACATTGCTGCTGTATTGAAAACATACGGGGTTGAAGCAGCTAGAAATACAATTGTTAATGAAATAAATAATGTTTTCGACAGATACGCGATTGCCGTTTCTTCCCGTCATTTGGATTTAATTGGTGATATGATGACGAGGGAAGGTACATATTTGGCATTTAATAGACAAGGTATCGATACCTCCACATCTGCATTTATGAAGATGTCTTATGAGACTACATGTCAATTCTTAACTAAAGCAGTTTTAGATGGAGATCGTGAAGATTTAGAATCTCCTTCAGCTAGAATTGTGATGGGTAAATTATCCAACGTTGGAACTGGTTCTTTCGATGTATTTGCCAGCATGCCAAAAGTAAATTAGTTGTGTGCATATGCATATACACACATAAGTATGTATATATAGAATAGGAATATAGATAAAGATGAAACAAATTTTTTTGCATTTGGCATAATATACTGTTTATTTAAGTTTCTGTGGTGTAGTGCTTAGTAAAAGTAGAGGACCACGGCGTCTTGTACGAGGTATTGTATGATTTTTTATATCAACACTCAATTGCATCACTTCAATGCATTACTTCGATGAATCATTTCAATGCATCATTTCAATGCATCATTTCAATGCACCAACTCTTCATTACATGCAATTTCAGTTCTTTACAGATTATTATATCTATCTTGCAGGATTTATGCATTAAAATTCTTTACTTCAAACCTTAAATACCCGAAACATACAGAATGAACAAAAAATAAAATCAAGTAATAGAGGACTATGAGGAACGATTAATTCCATAAAGTTCGGAATGTATACACCGAGAGAGACTTAAGTCAACTTTTATATATTGTAAGCAGCAATTAAGAATGTAAGTATGAAACTAATTTTGAAACTAGGCTGTTTCAAAACCAAAGTCTTAAGATCAATACTTTCCGAACCAACTCTCACAATTTGATTCCAAGGAATCGTGATAATACCTCTTGACTCCAAAAATTGTGTTAAGAGGTAACTAGAAATTACTAATAATACAATAACTGAGCTTAGTTTACCTGCAATTATCCCCAAAAATAATCCCGTAATAGAACCAATGGTAAGTTCATTATAGTTTAATTTACCACCGAATCTTGACCTGTTAATTTCAGCATCAGCTTCACTTTGGATTGAATTAACATTGGAAGAGATTTTGGATTGCAATTGACCAGCTGAATAACCAGAATCATTGAAGATTCTTGATCTTGTAAAGGCGTTTACTGCAACAACCGAAGCAGTGGTACCCAAGACTAAACCAATTCTTGAAGGAGCAATTGAAGTCCAATTACGAATAGCTGAAGGATGGCTCAAAGCAGATCTGTGGAAAGTGTTTTTGAAACCAGAAACGGCATAGTTCTTGAAAGATTGTCTGAAAAATGGGTTGAACATGTTAAATTTGTGGTGAGGGAGTACTTTTGTTATTAATTGAATTGATAAATGACCAGTGAAAAAGAATACCAAAGCAACTAATACTTATAGACTGTGTAACTGGATAGAATAGATTCAGAAAGCCCTAAAACCAAGAAAAAAAAAAGATTGAATTAAAAAGAAATCTCAATTGTAGTTGTGGTTGAAGCAGACAAGAAAACCACCCTAAGACAAATCAAAATTGTTCCAATTCTACAAGTTGGTGGCCTCTAATGGTCCATGCAATAACATGACCTAACCTCTCTTTCAGAGGGACAATATGTTGCTATCACATGTTGAGTTGGAGTGCATATGCAGATGTTACATAAACGCTCTGAGCATGGGTAGGGGCAAATTCCCCTTACTATTTCCAAAGAGAGAGAAGCTGCAACCATGAACAAACAAAGCGTGGATTATCTCTAGAATTAGGCATCGCAATGCTTTGCATGGGTTACCAAATGTTACTAAATGTTACCAAATGTTACCAGATGTTACTAAATGTTACCAAATATTACCAAATGTTACTAAATGTTACCAAATGTTACCAAATGTTACTAAATGTACCAAAAGTTACCCAAAGTTACCAAAGGACCACAAAATGTTGTCGTGTTGAGACCCAACGCTTCTTACAAAATTAAACTCAGTCAACATCGTGTTAAGGTGAATATTACTGCGCGTTGACTTGAGTGAACAGTGAACATGAGTAAACAGCGTGGCTTGGAACCATAAACAAAACAAATTAATATCGCAGTCTCCGCCCCACCATGGGGCTTATTTAATTTGACATTTGTTTGATATTTTCTAATAACTCACGTTAAACCTTAATCTTCTTCTTCTGCTGATGTTCTGGTATTCAGTTCGAGAGTGCGCACCGCCGCTTGCACCACCGCCAGCGCGCGCCAGAGCCGAGTCCGAAGCTTTGCCTGCACCTGCGGTGCTCCAATTATGTCGAAGATATGATCCATTATCCTTAATAGACCATAGTTCGAATAGTCTTGTGAATACTGCCACCTACATCTCACAAAACCCTTTGCCATCAATCAGATAGCACCAATATAAGCCCCTCAGATCCCTTATTTGAATTTTCATCCTTTTCCCGGCTCCCAATTGTGCCAATTGTGCCAATGTTCAGAAAGAAACTCACTCGCAGATCGGGTGTGCTAGCATCCAATGGTGGGGAGGTACAATCACCATTTGATGATAACTTCTGGCAATGGTATTGCGACAGTTATGCTAGGTATCCAACGTATGTCCATAAAAAACACCCCGAGACTCATCTGACCACTTCAGCCGGTTCTGAAACCCCAACCGTTCCCAACAAGATCACTACCGAGAGTCTTTTGGTTGTGGTGCCCGATGAAATGGCTTGCACCAAGAAGAAGTACAACCACAACTCCAGTGCCGTTGTCACGATACGAAAATACTTTGAAGGATTGGATTTAGAGATCCCATCTTATTATCAGACGGTGGCGCTACTTCGATCACCTTTCACTCAGGGAGATCTTTTAAAGACTTTCCAACTCATTCGATATTTCCAGTTGAGTTCCGAAGGTCTATTCATAACCAATGAAAATAAGGATAAGTCTGGTTTACCTATCCAGTACCTTGGAGCCCAGAACTGGGAAAATGTGATGTGTTACCTTGATGCTTTGCTCTTCTCGATGTTTGCCAATCTTGAGTCGTTCGAACCAATATTGTTTGTTTCTAACCAGCATGCTGACCATTTGGTGGGCCAGTTATCTGCTCTTCTTAGAGTGTATGTCAATTTGATCCGTTCCGGTAACTTGATCACAATTGATTTAACCATTCGACTTTGCGAGGTGTTGATGAAATTGGGGTTTGAAGAAGCAATGTCCCATAAGCAGCAAGATTGCGCTTCACTTTTTGAATTCTTGACCGAGACCTTGTCAATGCCTCTATTGACTTTCAAAATAGATATTAAACACGGAGGGAAGTACAACAAGCAGGACGATGAGAAGTACTCAAGAGAGAGAATCTTGTTTGTTAGTATTCCGGATGAGGAGGAACGAGAAATATTGAGAGAAGAAATGAACAGTTCTGATGGCTCCAATTCAACCAATGAAGGATCACCTTCGCCTCAGCCGTTTCCAAAAGTTATTCCAAATATAGAACATTCAAAAACAACGTTTCAACCTGCCAATGCACACTTGGATGACAAGAACAACTCACCACTCCCAAATCAAGCTACAGTTGAAGATTCGGCGGCCGACGACTCAATCTTGTTAGAAGAATGCCTAGAACACTATTTCAACAACTCTATCAGTGTGAAGAGAGAACTTGAAAGAAGAGCTACTCTTGAGTCCATTCGTCTTGGTGAAGTAAATGTTATCCCCGAGGGAAGCCAATCCAGTGGTAAAGATATTGCCGAGACAAGTTTTTCTGAAGTGGTTTTCCCCAGCGGAGCTTCCACTATCACCCCGGATAGAACTCCATTGGGGACTCCTCTAGGAACTCCGCTTGATTCTCCTTTTGGAAACTCTGGTCAAAGATCAGGGTCCAATTCAACTATTGGCAGAAGAGAATCTACGTTCAAAATTTTTCCAGTTCGAAGTTCAATCAGAACAAGGTCTTCTACATTGTCAATATGGTCATATACCGGTAATAATGATTCGGGTGATAGTAAGCGTCACACCAGAAGTGTGAGCCAAGAAGTCAATTTACCGGCGTGGATGTTTTTAAGAATATTACCGTTCTATACCGATGATAATGAAATCAACGATTTCAACGGTAGAGCTCACTCCATAGCTAAGAATTCAAAGGAGTTTGTCAATCGTAGACCTATATTACCCATATGTTTGAAAAGATACTCCTTCACAGACTCGACTGCTCAACGATCAAAGAAGAGGATTATCATCCCTCCAATTATAGACTTGCCAACATTTGTGGCAGACGATGCAGAAGACGCAGAATGCAACTACAAGCTTATCTTGGAAAGTGCAGTTTGTCACAGAGGAACCACCATTTCTCTGGGTCATTTCGTGTCTGTTATCCGAAAGGATACAAATAATGTCCATGAATCGGACGAAGATGCCCATAATGCTACGTGGTACTTATACGATGATATGAAGAAGAAAAGTAGGGTAGTTGAGAAGTCATTCAAGGATATTTTTGACACCGAATGGCCATACATGCTATTTTATAGATTAGTCTCCAGTGATGAAACCGATGACAGGTTAAGTGGGAGAGGCAGCGTTTTAGGAGGAGGCGTTTTGGCTAGAACTGGCACCGAGTCCAGTCTGAATAGCAACCTCTCTAGTGCTGAAGTTAGTTTTCCACCAATATCGGCTCCTCCTGGAGCCAACAAAGCATGCAAGTATTGGCCGTCCAACTCCGAGCCGATCCTTACCCCAATATTGTCGCTATCTCTTGTGGATACAGACGAGAATGAAAGTAATCATTCTACTTCATTGAAGAAAATTGCCAGCTCTAGCAGCAATGGCTCTTCCATTCCAGTTCCCGATGTCTCACCGCTTGACTCTAAGTATGTGGATATCCGTAACCGATACTTCTGGTACGTTATGGATGATGATAAAAACTATTATAAAGAGCTTTCAATTCCTTCACGTCTGGGGACGAGAGAACCAAGTATCACCATCAGTCCACAGTTTAGAAGAAACAGCCAATGGAGTAACAAGAGTGGCACTAATCAGTTAGTGTCGTCTACAGTGAAAGAAGCTGAAGAAGCTAAAATTGAATCGGATAAATCAGATTTGTCCACGTCTGCAGCGATGGGAACTCTGAGCCATAAGTTAGAGAAGTTGAATACTGCCACAGGAGTAATATCTCCCAAATGGAAATTGAACAAACCCAAGCAGAATAAGGAGAAGAGCCCTATAACTTCTCCCCAGCATCTGACCATAGACTTAGATAGACCCATCTCACCTGCCAATATAGATGGCCATGTGAGAGATGACCACAGGCACAGATTCCACATGAAAAGCAAAAAGAGAGGAGATGATTATAGACGAGAGAAATGTGTTGTGCAATGAATGGTTGATGATGACTAAAGGAGCAGTAATCACTACAATTGGCTGGGTATTTACTGAGTGTTAACTAAATATTTACTGAGTGTTGACTGAATATTTACTGAGTGTTAACTGAATATTTACTGAGTGTTAACTGAATATTTACTGAGTGTTAACTGAACATTTACTGAGTGTTAACTGAATATTTACTGAGTGTTAACTGAATATTTACTGAGTGTTAACTGAATATTTACTGAGTATTTACTGTCCATTGACGGTGTTGTTGGTGGTTATGTACATGCTTCTATAGATACGCAATTATTCTTGCATACTGTGAGTTATTAGATATTAATTAGATAGATAGATGAGAATATGGGTTAATAGAAGAGAGTATAGGTTAATAGAAGAGAGTATAGGTTAATAGAAGAGAGTGAATGCATAGATGACTGAATGGATGTGGCTAATGCAAACGAGAACACCAGACCAAACCAAGCAACGTAAACGCCAGTGGAACAAAGATACTTCAGTCTTCTGCCTACTCACAAATGTAGATCTTACCGCCTAACCCAGCAACTATAACCTTGCTGACCTCTTTAGGCACCGGCGCAACATGAGTGATTGGTCGTTTGTCAACCTTCAATCTACTGACAGTTTTACCAGACTTCCAGTCCCAGAAGAACACCATTCCTCTGGTGTCTCCACTGATCAAGGTCTTACCATCAGGAGAAAATGCAACGTCTATACCGTAACCAGCAACGTTATGGCCCTTGAACACTTTGTTCTTCCGACTAGAAAACTTGCCGTGTCCCTGGATCACCTGGATGGAGTTATCCATGCATTGCAACGCTATGAAATCACCGGTAGGAGGAAGAAGGGCCACCGCTGGAATAGAATGCAGCGTAGGCTCGGCAATCACCTTCACGGGGATATTAATCTGCCAGTCCCAGAACCTTACCGACTTATCGTCTGCAGTAGACATAAACTTTTTGTTGTCATCCACCGCCGTAAGAGAGTTTATAGCTCCAACATGATGAGTGTATATTTGAATCGGAGTATCATAATCCGGTAAAGAGAGATCGTAATGATGGATCTTATGGTTACTTAACCCGACAATGAACTGATCTGGCTTGTTGGGTACGAATAACACCACGTTGGGGACTGCTTTGACCTTGATGACTGCTTTAATGTCTCCCGATTCAGTGTCCCATAACACAATTTTCCTATCGAACGAACAACTCAAGAATCGAGTTCCGGATTGGTTGAAAATTATGTCTTTCACCGCCTGGGTGTGTCCATAATAACCTCTGATGAGCTTTCTCAGACGATAGATGTCCCACAACTTAATCATCGAGTCGTTCCCACACGATAGAACGAGATGGCCCAAGCCAGGCACTATTCGTAATCGGTTAACACCTCCACTATGGCCCTCGTAATGGTGGATGACCTTTTTGGGGACAAAACAGTTCTGAGTACCAGGTTCAATGATGGGAGCGTTCCGTGGAAGCTTCATGAAGTCAAAATCTACAAAGAGTTCTGAGGTGATATTGAGGTCTGGATCTTGTTCGTCGTCTACCACTTGTTTGTCACCATCTTGGTCTAGGCTGTTGTGATTCTGGTTGTGGTTCTGGTTGTGGTTCTGGTTGTGGTTCTGGTTGTGGTTCTGGTCTTGACCATCGGGGGCCAGCTCCGGTGAATCTTGATCTGGTTCCCTAGAAACAGTTTCCAGATCCTCGTAGTCGGCCCAGGGACCCAAATAGTCGTCTTCACCAGGGTCCTTGTTCTTCTTTCGCCGACATTTAAGCTGTTTCGATGCTTCAGTATACTCTTGTTTGCGTTTATTTCCATTTTTGATGCTTATACCGAACGTTACCTCGTCGTAGAATTCTCTGCTGTAGTTTCCAGCATAGATACCACCACCAGAAGGTGTTGGTTCCACTATAGGGTCTCTTTTTATCACAACCTCAGGGTTGAGAATGATTCCGTGGTGTGGTAGTTTAGGTGGTTGGGGTTCAGACTCAGGCTCAGATGCGGAGTCTGATGAGTAGCCCTGAACTAGTTGCGACATAGTTGATGTGGTGGTGGGAATTAGGAAAGAATTCAGTGAAGATTAGGGGATGGCCATAAAAGGCTTAGGCAGAGGCTTGAAGAATGAATGCAATTGAATGGAACCTTTCTGTAGTATTCAATGTGTGCACAATGCAAAGTAACAATGAAAGACAAAGAATTGGTTGCGGTTGAGATTTTTTTTTATGTCTTGATGCTCTGATGTTCTGATGTTCTGATGTTCTGATGTTTCTGATGAGCCTTGGTGTTGTGATGTGTTGAAGTCTTGATGTTCTGATGTTGTGATGTGATGAAGTCTTGATGAGTTGAAGTCTCGATGAGCCTTGATGTCTTTATGAGCCTTTGGGATTTAAGTAGTGAGTTCGAGGAATTACTGGGCGGAGATTGATGGTGAATTGACAAATTTAGCGGGCAGAGAAGCAAATTTCCACCAGAATGCAAACAAAACTCGAGCATTTTGCGCTGAGACCATTGGTAAAGTCACGCAAACTGCCTTCAAACTGCCGCGACAAGAGCTCATCTCAGTGCCTCCCTACGCACTCTCGAACTCAACTGCAATGCTTCTCACAAACTCAAAGTAGCTCATCGATCGAAAAGACAATCGATTCTTTAACTCACTGCAGGTTCTTTTCACACCCACCCCCTAACCCCTGTACTCGTCACTACAGAAGAATCATAATATCAATATGGGCAAAAGAAAATTAAAGCAAGAAGAAAATTCCGATATCGACATCAGTTCAACCGATTCGGAACCAGAACTCGATGAACAGGAACAACCACAAGATGAACAAGAAGAAGAAACAGTTAATGTCGATTTTGATTTCTTTGACTTAAACCCAGAAGTGGATTTTCATGCTACCAAAACGTTTTTGCGTCAACTATTCGGTGACGATGCTTCATTGTTTGATATTTCAGGATTGGCAGATTTGATCCTAACCAAAAACTCGATAGGAACTACCATTAAAACCGATGGTAAAGAGAGTGATCCATTTGCACTTTTATCAATAATTAATCTCAACAACAATTTAAACAAATCAGCAATCAAAACATTAATCAATTACGTGTTAAAAAAGACTTCAGCTGCTTCTGATGCCGAATTCAATTTGATCTTAAAGAAATTATTAACCAAATCTTCAACTTCACAATTAAAAGTAGGACTTATTATAAGTGAAAGAATGATCAATATGCCGGTCGAGGTTGTTCCTCCAATGTATAAGATGCTTTTAGAAGAGATGGAAAAGGCTGAAGACTCTCATGAAAATTACGAATTTGATTACTTTTTGGTCATTTCGAAACTTTACCATTTAGTAGCAGCAAATGAAATAGCCGAAGAAGATGAATTGAAATCCAAGACCAAAAAGAAGAAGATTTCTACTGAAGTAAAGGCTATAGAGAAAGACTATTTTCACTATGAAGATATTGTGTTAGAAGCCAACGCCTTATATAAAGGATCCTATGATTATACAAATAAGAAACAAGAGACTGATTCTAGAAGAGTATTCACGGAGTACGGGATAGATCCAAAGTTGAGTTTGATCTTATTAGATAAGGAGAGTATGATCAAGTCGATCCCTGAGATGGAGCAAAAGTTCCCACCTTTCTAGGTATAGCATTAATCTATAGTATGAACCAAAAGTACTAACCAACAATATTAGCCAACAGTATGAACCAACAGTATTAGCCAACAATACTAACCAACTGTACTATCTACAATGTTAAACAACAATATTAACCCAATATTAACCCAATATTAACCTCAACATTAACCTCAGTCTTGTATTTCACTGCAATACATATAGTTAATCAAACCAGCTGACCATTCATTGAGTCTGTAGCACAGTACGATTCTGTCAGAAAATCGACGGGTCAATTGTAGAGTGGATTTTTCAATTTTATTGACAAATCTCCAATTTCCAGACAGCCTCTGAACTTTTTATGTAAACACAACAGCTATCAGGATCTAATTTACTTCTGACCATATTGGTTATCTGGAGTACTTTTGGTTTTTAATACCCTTCCCTTCTCTCCCTGTTTGACAACAGAGCTTACCAGCTTGGGCTCTCTCAGCTTAAACTATATCCTACATGCACATCTTAACTACATATTATGGGCAGTACTTGAAAATTTCAATTTTTCATGATTTAATCTCCGCACGACCTGTTTTAACCACCAAAAAAAAATAAAAAATTTCGTTCAGCGACAGCGAAATTCTTGACCAACTTCAATCAAAACCCATCGAGTTCTTTTTGTTCTGTATTACAATATCGAACTAGAAATCAAGACGTAAACACTATTGAAGATGGCTCCACCACATAAGAACCATCACCAACGTCCGGAAAACGTTTTGAAGCGTGCCGAGGACTTGATTGCCGTTGGAGAACCAGAAGCAGCCCTTGAAGCTCTTTATGAATTGATCGCTGCTAAAAGATCTCGTTATTCCCCAGTTGAAGAGTTAGAACCAATTGGATTGTTACTTATTGAATTGGCAGTTGATTTACGTAAGGGAAAGTTAGCCAAAGACGCTCTCCATCAATATAAGAAGAATGTGCAAAACACCGAAAACGGTTTAGAATCAGTTCAAGTCGTGGTCAAGAGATTTGTATTCTTAGCAGAAAAGAAACTTGATGAAGCACAAGCCAAAGCTGAAGTTAAGATTGACAAAGCAGAAGCAGCCGCTGACAATGAATCTGAAGATTTGGAAACAGTCCAGTCCCCTGAATCGATCTTACTTTCTGCCGTGTCCAACGCTGATTCTGCAGATCGTACCGAAAGAGAATTGGTTACTCCATGGTTAAGATTTCTTTGGGAAGCCTTAAGAGCTACTTTGGATATCTTGAGAAACAACTCCAAGTTGGAAATCACTTATTCGACCATTGTTAACCAAGCGTTCCAATTCTGTTTGAAATTCAACCGTACTGCTGAATTCAGAAGATTGTGTGAATTGTTAAGAACTCACATGCAATCTTTAACCACTCAACAGCCAAAGACTAACGTTAACAGCACCAATGCCATCGATTTACTGGACTCGGAAACCGTTCAACGTTACTTGGACCAAAGATTTGCTCAATTGAATATTTCCGTCAAGTTGGAATTATGGCAAGAATCTTTTAGATCGGTTGATGATGTTCATACTTTGATCACCGCATCCAAGAAGGCCCCCAAGCCGGTGATGATGACCAATTATTACGAAAATTTGGCCAGAATCTTTGCTGTTTCAGACAACTCTTTATTTCATGCTTCAGCTTGGAACAAGTTTTTCAATTTATATTCCCAATCTCCAAATGCCACCGACGAGGAGTTGAGTCATTATGCTTCTATCTTAGTGTTGTCGACTTTAGCCATTCCTCAGAAGTCCATTGTTAACAATGAAACTGTCATTGACGACCAAAGAGCAAAGAACACTAAATTGTCTTCGTTACTCAATTTGAATCATGTTCCAACCAGAGACAGTTTGATCAAATCTATTTTGAACAGATCTATCTTGTCATTTGTAGATCCTTCCATCAAGACTTTGTTCAAAGTGTTGGAAGAAGGTGGATTCCATCCTTTAACTATTAAAGATCAAGTCACCGAAGCGTTTAAAGTCATCTCGGCCGACAAGGACTACAAGTCTTATATCAAGACTTTAACTGAAGTTATACTCATCAGGTTATTCCAACAAGTTTCTCAAGTTTATGAAACGGTTAAATTGGATTTCTTAGTTAACTTGGGAATCTTTGAAGGTACTGAATACACTTTGAATCCTTTACAAGTTGAAAATTTGATTATCAATGCCGCTAAGGATGGCCATTTGACCTTGAAGATCGATCATGAATCAGATGTTGTTATTTTCAAATCAGACCCATTCGAAGACTCATTCATTGAGTCTACTGCCACTTCATCTTCTACATCGACTACTTCTGCAACCAATAACCTCTTCGGGAGTGAAAACAAGCTTCAAGTTTCTCCAGCAGAGATGATCAGAACCCAATTATCCAAGTTGGCTCAAACTTTATCAGTTTCAATCAAAATCATTGATCCCGAATACAACGCCAGACTAAACTTCAATAGAGAAGTTGCATTGACTAATGCTTTGAAAAACATGATTCAAGAACAAGAAGATTACGCCAACCGAGCCATTATTATGGAGGAACGTAAGAAGCATTTAGAGAAATTGAAGCGTGAACAAGAAGAAGAAGCCGCAAGATTAAGAGCAGAGAAGTTGGTTGCTGAACAAAAGGCAGAACAGGAAAGAATGACCGCTGAACAAGAGAGAAGAAACCTTGAAAAAATAGAAAGAGAGAAGCAATTAGTTAGAGAAAGAGAAAAGAAAAAGATTGCCGAAGAAATCAATGCCAAGGGAATCATTAAGATTGATTTGGATAACTTGGAAGACTTGGATACTGCCAAATTACGGTTGATGCAAGTTGAGCAATTGAATAAAGATAAGAAGCTTTTAGAAGAGAAATTAAGAGCATTATCCAAGAAGGTTGACCATACAGAAAGAGCATTTAGAAGATATGAATTGCAATACTTGGAAAAGGATGCTGAAACTGAAAAAGTCCAAGACTTGAAGAATTACGAAACCATGAAAGAAACCAAGGTTTCTAAAGCAAAGAAAGAATACGAAGACGCTTTGGCATTGAAAGACCGTTTTCAGAGACTTGTTCCATCTTTCCAATCATTTAAATCGATTATTGACCAAAAGAATGCTAGTAAGTTACAAGAATTAAAGAAGAGAGCTAACAAGGAACTTGAAATTGCCAAGAGAGAACGTCTTGAAAGAATCAAAGCTCAACGTATTGATGAATTAAGATACCAGAAAGAACAAGAATTCATTACCCAGGAAGAAGCAGAAAGAAAACAAAAACAAGCTGAAGCTATGGCCAAATTGAAGGAAGAAATGAGAATTCAAAAGGAAAAGGATGCGGAAGCATTAAAAAAGAGAGCTGAAATGGAAGAATTGCTTGCTGCTAAGAAAGCTCAAGCTATTCCTTCTAGAGGAACTGCTTCTCCACCTGTTGCTAGATCTTCTCCATTTGGTAATGCTGCACCAGTCAACTCTGCACCTCCAGCTGCTACTGGACCAGTTTCCAATGGTGCTCCAGCTGCAAACGCTGCTCCAAGCAAACCATTGTCGTTCAGTGAAAAGATGAGATTGAAGAGAGAAGGTAAGCTTCCATAGAGAGACTTCTACTGCTACTGATGCGCACTACTTGAACTTTCAGTTGGTAGCGAGAGCCATCTCAGTAATTATGGGTATATAAGTTAATCGATATATGGTGTGATTGAGCAGGAATTGTAGATAAGACAGAAGAATAGAGTGTAGTGGAGCTCACAAGACTTGTTTAACAAAGATTCTGGTTTCCAGACTCAGATGTAGAAAGACTTTACTGACTAGAACTATGGTCATACAGTTATGGAGTACACCGCGGCAATTTGGGCTTGTTTAGGGCGTTTAGGCACCTCTAGACACTAAATCGAGAGTAGTGAGCCAAGCTCCATGCTGTGGTTTCCCGCGAGCAGTGGCCAGCGGAACGTCATGCCCTCTACGGAGACTAATGCCTTCACTGGTGATGCATGGCCGCTCCGCTCGGGCCACTTCGTGGAGACTCCTGCGGAGGGCTGCTCCCTACGGGAGACCATCGAACAGAGCGAGCTAAGCACAACGCAGTGGTTCACCACGAGAAGCGGCTAGCAGAGCGGAAACGAACAGGCCCTTCGGGCTTTCGCAAACTAAACTGGTGCCCCACTCCAAAGAACAACTTCATACCTCATACGAGTTCACCAATTCGTTGCAGTTTTCTTTGGTTGATTCAATATTTGGAGCTTGATTCAGCGTGTAGAGATTCTGCTATGGCCCTGTGCTGAATTACGTAACATACTTCAGCCATCATGAGTTTAATTACAGTTATTGGATCGTTGAACTATGATTTGGTCACCTATACCAAGAGAGTGCCCGAAGCAGGAGAGACAGTTCAGGCCGATGTATTTGAGAAACATTTAGGAGGAAAAGGGCTAAATGAAGCTTTGGCGTGCTCTAAACTATTTCCAGGTCACGTTGATACAATCAGGGAAACAAGCAGTATTGGTAACAATACCGTCAGCAGTACCGTCAGCAGTTTTGGTAACAACAAGAGCAATAGACAAACAGTTGTTAAAATGGTTGGTAATATCGGTGACGATTCATTTGGCAAAGAGCTCAAACAGGTACTTGTGGACAATAAAATCGATGCTACCGATATCAAAACCATTGCAAATCAGTCTTCGGGCATTGCTACCATCTTGGTTGAAGAGGAGACTGGCGAGAATCGAATTATGATAATAGCAGGAGCTAATGGAGAGCTCAAGCCCTCCAAAGAAGACTATGACCGGATATTCCCATGGCCCAATCAGACTGCAGCTGGAACTAGAGCCAGCCGTCATTTTGCTGTGATTCAGAATGAATATCCGGATGTGATCACATCAATCGAATGGATCAGCCACAACAGACCTTTCATAAATATCGCTTACAATCCTTCACCTTTCAATCCTGAACTCGTCACCTTGCAGCTATTCCGCCAGTTGGATTTGTTGATTGTGAACGAAGGTGAAGCTCTTGAAGTCATCCAAAGGCTAGGATTTGGTCATTCACAGGAAACTAATAAAACCGAGTTGTTCAAAGAAATCTGTTACCAGTTATTGAAATTGATCAATCCCGCCAATATCCAAACAGTCATTATCACGCTTGGAAGCAAAGGCTCCATATACAGTTATAAAGGATCAGCACCGAAGTTTCACCCATCCACCAAGGTTGACCGGGTTGTGGATACTACTGGAGCTGGCGATACGTTCTTTGGAGCAATCGTTCTGCAATTAAGCAGCGGGAATCTGCTTGATGAAGCCATCCAATTTGCAACTTGTGCTAGTGGTATAGCGATAACACGAAAAGGAGCTGCTGAAGGTATTCCCAGTCATGAAGAAGTGATCAGGGCCATGAAATAGGGTTGAACTTGAATAATCTACTGGGAACGCTATTTTAGTGACTATGCTCTCAGTTGAAAGCTGGAGAACGGCCTGGAAGACGCTCCGATGGCCGTTACTCGCGGAGAGCCACTGCGTGGAGCCTAACTTGCTGCGCTCGTTGATCTCCCATAGGGAGCAGCTCTCCGCAGGAGTCTCCACGAAGTGGCCCTAGCGGAGCGGTAGAAGACAGGGTGTCTCTCCGTCAGTGGTAACCGTCCCTCATACATAGCTTATGAATGAAAATATTTGTATTATACCTACTGCTATTAATAAAGTAATATCTATCACATAAATATTGTGTATTTCTAAATGTCAATTTGTCTCTCTGATGTCTTTTATGTTTTGCAGCATTTTAGAATTGTGAGCTTAGCCCAACACAGAGCAATAAGCTTAAGAAGAGTAGGACAGCACAAAAACAGATTAATGGATCTCAGGAGGTTCTAATAGTCCAATGGACCAATGGCCATAAATGTTCTGGTATTATCTCGGAGAATTCTCTTCAAGAAAGACTTAAGCCTTTCTTGAACGCAATTGGGAATCATTCAACACTGGAGTACCTTCCTTACCCGATACATAAACATATTCGTTAACTTGAGCAGCAAATCCTCCCGAAACCGACTTGACTCTCTTTGATCTTCTGGAACCTTTTCTCTTGTACACATCAATATAGAAAGCAATGAACAACACCAAATAAGAAGATAAAATGGCACAACCAGAATAAGCGGCCAACATGGTTCCAGCACAATCACCGCAAACTGGTAAAGTGTTTAACCAACTTGGGAAATAAGTGTAGATCAATTTTTGATAAGTTGCAAAATAAACAAAACCCAAATCCAACACAAATTGGATGATTTGGAATCTAGTAACCCATTCTTTCCACCAAACTCTGATTCCTCTAGAAGATAAGAAGTAATACCAATACATAACCACGTGAACACCAAGGTTAAGGGCAATAGGAACCCACGAGATAGGAGTCAATCCGATAAGCTGAGTGTAACAGAGTAAAGCGGTGGCTCCATGGTGATAAGTGTGAAGAAAGGTCAATTTCTTCTGTTTCACCACCAAAAACAAAGTATCGAAAAACTCATAGAACTTGTTAAGGTAGTTAAGATAATAAAGCAACACCAAAGGTTGAGTCCAAGCTCTTTCGTTACAAATAGCAAAGAATAATCCTTCATGGTAAATGATTGGAACCAATTGTTCAACCATTAATACCAACAAGATCAATGAAACGGTGGTAAGAAGTAAATTATGGACTTGGAAAAGTGAATTCAACACCAACGGCTTGAGCTTCAACGATTTGAAAAGGAAGTTTCCTCCAAATATAACGATATAATAGACCGCAATTGCTAAAACAACTTCATGTAAAGTCGAAAACGGTAATTCTCCCTTTCTGAATTCGAATTTCGAAGGAATAAACGTTTCATTGGTGATATAGGACACTATGGAGTCGAAATTAGACCATAAATCGACACCAAAAGGTTTATCAAAAGTTGGGAATGGGAATGAGGATAAAGACGCCATTTTTCACTTCTTGAAGATTGTCTCGACGTGTTTTTGGTTCAATTTGGGCGTAGTTGCAGTGGTTGTTGCAATCAGAGTTCGTTCTTGTTACTTTGATAAACAATTCTTTCTTTAGGTGGTTGGATGTCTTAAAAGAAGAAACTTTTACAAAGAATTCAAACTTTTTAGAATGCCGAATATGATCACACACAAGTTGCAAGCCAGTCTACCTCGTGTCTTTAATTCAAAACTAGAAACAATAAATTGATAAAAGAAGGAAAGAACAACAAATGTGCAAGTTGAAAAGTCACGGTCTTCCATTTTGATCAAACCGGTTCTGTTTTGTGTTCATAAAAGTTGACGTAAGACGCGAATATTTCACTCAATGCTTAAATGTTGCGGATCACATGGGTGGGTTGGATGGTATGGAGGGGAAAGTTATTGTCGAGTAGGGAGAGGGAGAAATATAGGGAGTGAGTGAGTGAGATTTAGGGAGTGTGAGAGTGAAATTGTAGACTTTGTGTAGAGGTCAAGAGGATGAAGGGTGAATGAATGGAAAGAATGGAAACAGATGTCTTCAGAAGATGAAGGTAATGCAGGATCGGAAATAGAATTACGGTCAACTTACGGTCGTTTTGACGCAAGAATTCACTTTACCACGCGCTGAGTTTCGGGTGGAGATAGCAAAACATTTATAGATTAGGTGAGATGCTGATAAAATAGCAGCATCTCGGCCAGTTGTCTTTCAAATTACTGGAAAATGATAGGAGCAGGTACGACAATCGAAATAAAAGACTAAATAGTTCTCTAGTATTTTGTAAATTTATCTGATTTTGTGTCATTTTATCTGATTAATCCGATTTTCTGATTTATCTAATTCTGCTTTATTGTAACGTTTTCTCTTAAATTTTTCCAATTTTGGTTGTACCTTGTCAGTAATTCCTTCCTTGAAATTGATTTTCAGCCATCAACGTTTTTGCAATCAGAGCTTATTTCCGATGGCCTGCCATTTAGCAATTGGCACGTGATAATAAATTAGTTTTGGGATGCTCTGCATTTGAAGAGAGCATTAAACTTTTTTGGGTTTGGGTTAAGTTGGGTTGGGTCTGGTTCAATGTATATTTCATTGGGTGAAATGCTATGCACAAGGCTGATTTGTTAATACTGCAATTACTTCAATGCTATCTGTTACCTCATTTCTTGTCTAGTTTGAGCTTCAATTATGTCTTACCGTCATTAGACCCAACTGAACAATTTCGACTTACATAGTAGCCAGTCCAACTCTGTGTGCAGGATTGTTATTTTGAAGCAGAATCATCTTTGGTGAGCTTCCGCTTCAGTGCTGTTCTCGGCAGTCATTGTTGAGCATTGTTGCAAAATCAACAGCAATGGACACTTGGGGCTGATGAAATTATTCAAATGCAACCCAGGAACTACGTGATTGCCTGTTTATTATAATAGATCCAACTTCAAGTATTAGTAGAATACAAAATATTAGTTAGCAAAGCATCAATCGAATCAGTCAATTTTCCAATTTCTGTTTGATCAAGTATAGAGAAGTCCAGGATTCAGATCATCAGACAAGACAAATAGACTATTTTTCCAGTCGCAATATAAGCAATGAGTGTGGGTCCGGGGTCAAGAGCAAATTCTGAATCAAATACCAGTTCCTCAGGGTCTGATTCAAGCTCAGACTCAGACTCAGACTCAGAGCCTGAAATCTTACAAAAGCCAATATTCATTTCTAAGAAGAAGAAGCAAATTGAACAATTTGAGAAACAATCTGAACAACAAATTGACCAACCAGCTGCAAGAACCACCTCTAATGCAAAAAGAGACATTGTGCTACAGAAATTAGAACATGGATTGGTGCTCAATAAACACGAGGAAGAGGCCGATGTGTATGGAGATTTTGATGGTGTTGATGATACTGATGATTTAGACATTGAGAAAGAGTATAATGATTGGAAATTGCGGGAGAAGCAAAGAGCTAGAGAAGAAAGGAAAAGACTCAGAGAGATAGAAGATGAGAAAAATGATCGAATACGACGCAATGATGGCAAACTAGCCGATATCATTCAAATACACAGCGTTCAAGATGTGGTGGAACTCAATCAAGACAAGTCTCAGCTGAAGAAGTTGGGAGCTTTTTTCAAAGACCAAGGAAAGGAAAAGTTCTTAAAGAGAGAGTACGCGGAGATAGAAGACACTGGCGACCATTCCCGACCCACTCGATTTAAGAAATGATATATATATGTATATATTGTAAGAATAGTAGTATGTAAAGAGTTAGAACACCTTAATCCAACCGGTTGCATGAAACTTACTTAGCAAGTGTTGTAGCTCAATAATATCCGCTCATGATTCAGTAGTAATGAATTGAAGAGGACTATCGATGCAGGAGCACCGTCCGCAGCAGCGTTTATTAGTTGAGGACTACACCCATACACCAATTGATATGTCTCTGTCCCGCTAAATCTAGCGTTCAATGCGCCTACAACCTAAGGTTGAAAGCCCTAAATATCGCGGCTTCGGGGGTAAATCTTTCCAATTTTTCAATAACTAGCGTTTGTCAGATAATTTAGCGGTTGAATTAGCAGGGGCCTTAGGGGCATAATCCTCACCTTTTATCCCTTCGTTTCTATTTTTCATTACAGCTCCCCAAGATCGATTCACAACAACTACTTTCCAATCGTCCGGTTTTTCTGCTATGAAAAATCCAGAATAATGTCACTTGTACCACTTCCCCAGTCGCTTATTCCATTCCTAGAGGAATACTTACCTTCCTTTAGTATCAGACACAACGATGGTACTCCTTTCGTGACGCTAACTTATGCTCAATCGTTAGACTCAAGAATAGCAGCTTCGGCAGGAACTCAGACCAAGATATCTCACCCTGAAACCAAAACAATGACCCATTACATTCGCTCAAAACACGATGCTATCATGGTAGGGATTGGAACCATACTAGCGGATGATCCCAAGCTCAATTGTCGATACAATGAAGGGCACTGTAACCCTCGGCCCATAGTTCTTGATCCCCATGGTAAGTGGTTGTACTGCAAGTCCCAACTATGCACCATATGTGATGAAGGGCTAGGATTGGCGCCTTATATTGTGGTTGACTCGGAAGCTGAAATCAGACACGAAGATCAGAGAACATTGGATGCGCAACATGGCGAATACATCAGGATTCCTATAAAAGGACGACTGACCGAACAGGTCTGGACTAGTGTGTTTGATGAATTGAAAGCTCATTCCATCAAGTCGGTGATGATAGAAGGAGGAGCCACCATAATAAATGATCTACTTTGCTCTACATTTGTGGATAGTTTGATAGTCACCATAGGACCGGTATATTTAGGTAAACAAGGGGTTGAGGTTAGTCCACCAGAATCAGTGAATCTTCAGCATGTACGATGGTGGAATGGGGTTCAAGATAGTGTAATGTGCAGTAGATTGAAGAAGGAGCAGCCAACCAATGGAGGATAGAGAGTTGAGACTGTTGACGGTAGCAAAGTTGCTGTAACAGAGCATCTGTGATGGACACTACAATATTAAGATAGTACAGAGTACAGAGAATCAACTGATGTATTAAGAGTGGCATCATACTCTCATATTCTCTTGCTCAGCGTTACTCACTCACTTGCTCGTGAATCACTTACTCCTCCATACTCAGTTAAAGTTACATAACCATACTAAACGCTGCGTAGTGAACGCTACGATACTACGCTCTAAACACTACGCTCTCAACACTACGCTCTCAACACTACGCGCTCAACACTACGCACTAAACACTGGCGAGCATAAACCTGAGAAGAAGAGAACTTACGGCACCACCCATCACTCCAACACATAAACCTACTCACTACACCATTATTTAACTTATTCTATATTACAATATATACGCAACTCTTACCAGCTGCCTCTATACTTTCCCTCATAAACATATTCTGTATGAAGCATAACGTCCAGAAGTCTCTGACCTTCTGATAATCTTGACAATTTCACCTCTTTTCAATCCCAAATATCTTGCGACTGGATCCTCTCTTTGAACTCTTGGTAATTGGGATTCTTTCAATCTATATCTAGATAATAACTCTTTCTTTTCATCTCTGGATAATTTTATATGTTTTGGAACTAATTCATGATGGGTGATGTTAACAATCAAATCGCTTTCTTGGAAAGTTTCAATAGAAGCTGGAGAAACAGTTGGAATTAATTTATTAGCACTGGGGGTAATATTGGCTTGATAAATGAATATACCAGTACTGAAATTCTTTTCACTAATATGAATACAAAAGTTTCTCATGGTCTTAATACCAACAGAAGATTCATCACAGAATTCTACCCAAAGTGACCCCAAGTCTGGGAATTTTTCTAATGATTCAGAAGTTGGATTGGCTTGGAAACACATCAATTTTCTTTGTGGTACATTCATACTGTCACAAATCTTGGATCTGAATTCATCTAAAGACATATCGATTTCTTCTTGAGTAATATAATATCCCTGACAGTTAGTATAGGTTCGTACAACATCCATCACATTGATTGCTGCAGTTAAGTTCACTTCAAACAAGATCTTCTTGTTCATCGAAATATTGCCTCAACTGCTACTTCATCCATCACGTTTTTGGTTAACATACCCTGTCTCTGACCATTTCCTTGACGGTCTTGAATGATCTCCACAAACGGGAGATGGTTCTGTCGAGATCTTCCATTATGTCTATCTATTTATAGGAAATACGATGGAGAACTATAGGAAAGGTTGTTGTTTTGGAGTGTAGGTTTAAATTTTCAAAAAATCAAATTCTCATCTCAAGGACGAAATCCGAGGGTAATGGCAAGTGAATGTATCACGTGAAACCAATATCAGCGGTACTAATAATTACATTGTACGCCAATAATAAACTCCATCCTTCTCCATCCCTCTCCAACGATACTGATCGTTGGTGTTTGTTCTATTGGTGGTATAGACAGCTGCTTAGAGTGTAATTAGGGTCTACTTCAGACTGTCTGAACGACTGAGCAAAAGTAATCCGCGATGTCTCATCAATGGTTTGTTACATAATTAGTGGACTCTTTAGGAGCTCTTCTTGCTGCTCGGTATTCCCTCAGCCTATTCTCCACAGTGTTGATTATACAACTCCTCATAAGTTTTATCTATTTGTTCTATTTTATGTACTACTCATTCTCTATAAAGATTGTTGGTAGTTCGCCCATCACTTCCATCTTCCATCTTTTTATATTTTATCTTTTTTTGTTCTGTATCTTCTATCAAGGGCCATCCTTCACTCTTTTCTGTAGCTCGAGATTTCCGTCTTGCGTATCAAACTCAAGCCAGTTCCCTTCACTCATCTCATTCCTTCAACCTCAACTCATACCATTCAAACTCGCTACTCATCATCAAATTTTCTTCTGAATACAAGATTAATGTCAGCACTGTTTTTCCATATCTTTGTTTTGATGGTCTGAAGCGTCATATCGTTAGGAAGTACCCGATTATTGCACTCCAATACCAACCATTCTGTCGGAGGGATGTGATCCTTCATCTCACTGGTGCGATTCTCAAACTTATCAGTCAAATAAGACAAGATCTTACCAGCTCTAAGCATATTGTGCGAAGATAACTTGATTGAAGTTTCACCGAGTGGCAATTTCTTGATCTTCTTACCAACTTTACCACCAATTTTCTTATCGGAGGGTAAATTGGCATAGTTACATTCAATAAGTTGAAACGAAATCTTGGGGCTCTCCCGATTGGGGAAGAAGTCATACAAGATCGGTTGACCTATCCATTTGGGTAAATGAAGTCTCAAATCCTTAATGAGCTCTTTATTACCATGGACTCCGTATTCGAGCTTTTGAATATCCTCCAAATGGAAACTGCACACATCTCTGACGTTTCCTAGTTCTGGAGAATGTTCAGAAATGATTATCAATAAGTTTTTGGGCAATCTTGTGGGGTAAATCAACGGTTTATAGATCTCTTGGACAGATTTGGTGGTATCAATATTTATATTGACAATCGGATTATCCTTACATTCGTATTTGGGATCATTTGAATAAATGTTAAGTAAGCTTTCAACCAATTTGTTTTTACTATTGTATTTATCTTTATATCTTTGCTTATTAATTTGAAGTAACTTCATAATAGAGTCGTCGTAATTGAATGAATTGTTGAGACTGTCGCCATTGATAGCTGTTTCCTGTTTGAAATTGATAAATTCGGCTAAATCGGTCGAGATATCGTTGGAGACAGAAGATGTATTAACAGAATCGGTGAAACTGTTATTGACAGATACTTGAGGACTTGGAGGTGCCACTTGGAGATGTTGCTGTTGCTGCTGCAGAAGCAGCAATGAACTTGTACTCCTCGTAGATTTTCGGTTGAACATTTTGATTCTTTTCAAAGGACTGTTACCGGGTCCATCGTCTGTAAGCGGCTCGTTTTCATTACCGTTAAGTGAAAACTTCTTGAATTTTTGGTTTTTGATGATATTCAAATCTTGTCTTAACTCAAGATCGAACTCCCACTCGTAAATTGAATACTGATGGAAAATCGAATTAAGAAAGATTTTAGAAAGGTAAAATCGATCATCAGAGTTGACTTTGATCTTATTATTCTTTTTACCCTCGACATTGTCCGGATGTTCAAGCGCCAAGAAGGGATAGCTACTGATAAGGTCATCGTAGTATATCTTGACATTATCAAAAATACTCTCCTTTATCATCACAAACAACTTTCCTGCCTTGATTTCGACTTCACACCAGTTATTGAGTGTATCCATAGTTTGATGTTTGGTGAAAATTTCGTCCATATCTTTAATTCGGGATTCTATCAATTTGGCTTGACTCAAAAGCGGGCCCTTGGGTTTATACTCAATGTCTAGAATCGATTTGCAGATGAAGATATCCCAGATCAGTATATCTCCATTCAAATATAACACAATCATGTGTCTTTTATTATTGAATAGACGTTTTGAGATAATGCTCTTGGGAGATATCGGAAAATTGTCAATGGGTGATTTGTTGAACGGCACTGTGACAATTTGATCTTTTGGAAGTGGGTTCAAAAGGATCTCTACAAGAGATTCGTCCACGATTCCATGTTGGCCTGTGATTTTAGCGTTTTTGTTGGCGGGAACATGTTCATTACCGTCAATGCTGTGGACATCGTCATCATAATCATTATTATCATGATAATCATCATCATCATCATCATCTCCGTTTTCATCTTCCACAACATCGCCAACATTAATAAACTCTTGAGAGGGCCCGCCGTTTAAACTCAAAAACATCGAATTGTAACTGATGTCACTGGCCAATATCGGTCCAATAGGAGCCTCAACCGAAGGAAATCCTTCAAGGTTGTTTTGAATCGATGCCGAATGGTTCATGGCAGAAAATGATGAAGATTGAATGTCATAATTGTTGGTATCCATCGATAAGTGACTGACTAAATCATAAAAACCCGAGTTCAAATCATTCATATCGGCTTCATTGGCGGGCCCTCCATTGTCGATTAAGCCATCTTCATCAAGAATCCCTTCATCGTTGATATATCCAAAATTGTAATCTGAACATATATTAACATATTGATATTTGGCAAGTTCATTTGTATTAGGAACATGATATCTTTCAAAGGACATATTGGTGGAGCAGAATACGGAATAATCATTTTTGGAATCCTTCTCAACACATAATGAAATGATACTTGAATCAGCTTTGGCAATAAGGGTCAGTATTCCTAATTTTTCATCTATAATGTTATTGCTATTGTTAAAGTTGTAGTCAGTATTGAATACCAATTCCAGTTTATGGCTATGACTGGTGTTTGATGATAGATAGCTCAAGTCGGTCTTAATGATGTTTCCCGCCTTGTCCCCTGAATAGAAAGATTTCGAAGTATCACTGTAAGTCAATGACCATACTGGATCATCATGCATTTCAAAAGTTCTTAACACTTTGAAATTCCGGACATCCCACAATTTAACGGTTGTGTCTGAAGATCCACTCAATATGTAGTTATCATGCATTAAGAGACACCTGATATTGTCTTGATGTCCGATGAGTCTTCTCATTGACAACTTGGATGAAGTTCTCTTATCAAACAAGTTTATAATATTATTGGGACCACCAGCTCCTATTAAGTTTGTATCCAAACTTGCCAATGAATAAACAGAACAAGGTAAATTCGAATTAGGCGTCTTATTCTGATATTGACCAATGGAGCTGAGGGTTGATAAGTCCCATATGACTATTTTTCCATCCAATCCAGCACTTACGATTTTGTTTTCAAAGGGGATTGATGATAACTTCTTCACGTAGTCGGTGTGTACATTTTGGAATTTATGGATGATATGATCTTGTAAATGTTGATCTCGGGTATATTCAGAAGTCGGTTGATCGTCATCTTTTGGTAATTCTATGAATTTAAGCGATAAGTCTGAAGAACAAGTGACCAAAGATCGATTGTTATTGACCAAGGCTATATCATTGACCCAATCGAAATGGATATTGAATGAATCGGTCACATTGTAATCTTCGGTTACTAATGAAGGGTATGATAAAGAATTGGAACAAATTAACGTTTCTAGTTTTAATAATTGTTCATCTAAATCGGATTCTAGTTGTACATGGTGCTCGTGTTCCATTAATTTGGTAAATAAGTGGTTTGGTTTCTTGATTGTCGGAGACCATGTCTTTATTGAACCATCTCTTCCTGCGGTGTATAGTTTCCTAGAACTATTACAGTATTGTGTGGCATTGATTGGTAATATGTGATTGTCATTGGAGTTAGAGTCTCCTAGCACATAGGATAGACCCCTTTGAGATTTAGACATTTCATTAAAGTGAATGTTTTATATTCTTCTGGAACTTATGAGAGCCACTGACTGAGGATAGATACCTGAAACGAACTGTCAAAGCGATTTTCAAAAATAAAACAAAATAAAGGAAATGAAAAAGTTTAGCACCAAGATGAAGACAAGAGAGAAAGAAAAAAAAAGTAAAAGATATCACAAACTTTAGTAAGATTCCCTCACAAATTCAAGTTCAAGTGCAACAGTTTTCAATGTTAGCTATAGAAACGTAAGCGTAAGCTGACTTTCCGCCGGCACTCCACAATTAGGGGTTGAATGAGGAAATAAATGTTGAGGAATTACGGGAGAAATTTGTATTTCCAGTTCAAATCAAATCTGTGAGAGAAAGCGATAGGGGAACGGAGTAATTCTGTACGGGGGAGAAGAATGGAAAATGGAGAATGGAGAATATAGTTAGGCGACTAAAAATATGACACACGCCGCGAGAGCCCTCGTTCCGAGGTAAAGGGGATGGGAAAGGGGGAAGAGTGGGGAGCGACTGAGTCGCTGAGCCCGGCCGAGACAGAACAAGAAGGAATAGGCTTCAATCGGGAAGAGAACGGAGGACGGAGGATTTGTTTGGAACGGATCTTGTATAAGTCGTTGATTAAGATTATGCACATCTGTGATTGTACTCAACATTTCCACCTTCACATTCGAGTTGGTTGCATTATCTGTGGTGATGTAAGGTGTGTTCAAGCAAATTGTGCTTGCGACGCATACCGCCCAAGTAGCCACTAATTATTGTTCCCTCTTTTTAGTGGAAATATTGAGTAATCATCTTCCACTCAACGGTACTTGAAACATCAAGCTTGATACATTGAGGTCGATTGAGATACAATGTTCGACAAACTAAATTCCTCTCTGCGCTCAATACTGAGCTCAGTCCAATACACGTCGTCCACCAAGCTCCCACACTTTGCTCAACTCACTAAGCTCACAATTAGCTCCACGCACTAAGCTCCCACTAAACCTGTCAAGCTCTGCGTAAATCAAAAGTGAACTGATACAGGCGCACTACCTTTGCGTCCTCCAACGCTCAGAGCAGTCTGAGTACCGACCTGCCAATAATGAAAACATCACTTTGGGCCATCACGACCCAAACAAGTTCCTCAAAGTAAAACGATCAACCTCCGGCTAGATCAAAACTTTTCCAGCTTAAGTTATCCTCCATATTTCTTCACGGTTTTATTCTCACACGGCAGACATCTCTCGCACCGTTTATTGCCACTACCACTCTCGAAACCACCTATAATGTCTGAAGATACCGCAGCTCATCTAAAGGCCGCAGTCTATCTAGCAGTATCGAAAATGGTGGAACAAGAACTAAGTAGTTCGACCACTGCTACCCCTACTTTCATTGCATCTCTAGTGGAACTTGTATATAATCAATTGGTCAATCTTGGTGAAGATTTAGAGCTGTTTGCAAACCACGCCGGCAGAATCACTGTAACTCCAGCAGATATCTACATGGTTACAAGGAAAAACAGAATACTTACAGAAGAACTTAAGAAGTTGGAGCATCAGCTATAACTCAATAGGAGGACCTTTACTTGAGACAGATACTTAACCTATGTGAGTGTGATCTGTCGCTAACGAAGTAAACAAACCCAACATGAACTTTCTCAAAAAACTTCACTTACTTCCTAATCGGGAAGTCTAGCATAAGTATGCTAGTAATTTGTCCCAAATAGGCTTCTTGTGCTGGAGCAGCCAGCCTAAGACGCGTCGCGAGTGAAAAATAACCAAACCACTCTTCCCTTTAGGAGGACCATACCTTTGGGAAGAAGAGATCAAAACTGGCAATTGACCCTTGAAAACTCTATTTGATCTGACAGAAACCCCAACTAAAAAGCCATATATTATGTCAACTCGGAAAAGAACTTGCGATCAAACTTCTGGAAGTTTTCCTTTACTGAAGAAGTTATCGATGTCTGTTCCATTGACTCCACCAGTAACACCAGAGAAAAGCAGAATACGAGACCTTACCAATACACTCAATTCCACCAACCAGGGAGTGAAACGTCTTAACTTCAACTTAAGCACTCCTCCAACCACCCCAACAAAACCTAAGAATACTTCAATCTATTCAAAAGCCAAAGCATTATTTCAAAGAAGTTCCCAATCCTTGAATACTCAATTACTACGCAACGAATCGCATCTTATAAGTCGAAATGAAGAAGCGACTTATTTGAACAACTTTCTCTCTACAAATATTGAAAATAACACATCCAAAAGTCTTTATATATCTGGACCACCAGGAACCGGCAAGACAGCACAAGTGAACCTCTCGTTTAAGTTAATTGAAGACAGATATCTGAACCAAATCAAAATCGCCAAGATCAATTGCATGACTGTATTGAAACCGGAATATATATTTCATGAGATATACTGTCAATTGGATACTGCAATGCTGTCGATGTCCTATAATAAAAAGAAAACCTCCAAAAATCTCTTGGAATTTTTGTCCAAAAAGCATGGCTCAACTAAAACAGCAGTAGTGTTGCTAGATGAATTAGATTATCTTATTACCAAAGATCAACAGATCTTATTTCAATTATTCAACATGATTTCACTCACAAAGTTATACACAAAAATAATCATTATAAGTATATCCAATGCATTAGATCTTACTGACAAGTTCTTACCAAGATTAAAGAGTAATAATCTCAATCCAGACGCACTTCAATTTCTTCCATATTCAGCTGAACAAATCAAAGACATTTGTATATCGAGATTGAAGAGCCTTAAAGATGTTGAAGAGTGCGAAAACGATGAAGAGAAGGAAAATGACAAAGAGAATTTAGTTCAAAGTCAACAGGATGAAAATATGAATAAGTTATTCATTCCAGTTATGCATCCTGCAGCTATTCAATTATGTTGTAGGAAATCAGCCTCGATAACTGGAGATTTGCGTAAGGCGTTTGACATCTGTTATAAAGGAATTGAAATGGTTGAGAATGAACTTCGCAAAACTAAATCGGTTGAACAAATTAATTTCTACACATATAAGAACGCACCCAAGGTATTAATTTCCCATATTGCCAAAGTATGTTCTACATCATTTGGAGAAAATATTCTGGTTCGACTTCAAAATTTGAATTTTCTACAAAAAGTGTTATTATGTTGTCTTTTGAATATCCAAGCGTTAAGAAATAGAGATTCGATAACCGTTAATCAATTTTACGATCATTATCTTACAAACGCATCTGAAATTGGTGATGGACTTTTAGGGAAATTGAAAAAGAGCGAATTTCTCGAGGTCACCGGAGCACTCGAAGCAGTTTCAATGGTGACTGTATCTGAGGTTTGTGTTGGGCGTGGAAAAATACAACAAGAGCTTTCTGGAAAATATATACGGGCTAATGTTCTGTATGGAGATGTTTTGAAGATTATAGGGAATGTTGGAATGCTTCAGAAGATATTGAACAATTCTGTGTGAGAATGATGAGTGAGAGTTGAGTGAAAGTTGAGTGAGAATTGAGCGAGGGTTGAGTGAAGATTGAGTGAATGAGAATTGAGGGTTGAGGATCGAATACGAATAATATTGCCAAGAACGAAAGACAATAGTCTAATACTAATTGTCAAAATGATAATTCTGAATCTCATAATGTAGGGGCCAGCTAGCCATAATATTTCCCAATATATGTCTCATATAGCTCAATCTCCCCATTGATTCTGCTTTGACTGGCTGACTTGCTCACTCATCAACTCCCTGATTACCTGACTGTCTTTAAGTTCCATAGTAAGTATGTCGCATTAACAAACCAACCGCGAATACTGCAACTTCATCTTTAGCCATGGAGATCTTCTGTAGTAACACACTCAAGGATACCAATCAGTACATACTCTCAATATTTATAATCCACCACGGTACCCACCCTGCATATCCACCCCTGTAGCTCCACTGTACACTTATTTCTATCACCAAAACTCATCTTACCCATCACCATCCATTTTCTACGGAAAATCTTGACTTTCTCTCTTAATAGCTCAATCGCTCAATATCAACGCACTGCATATAACCGTTTCTTACGTAATCCGCTCGCAATTATGAAACAAAAATTCATAAACTCCAAAAAAATCTTTAAAAATATCTTGAGCGCCTATTCAAGTGACGTGACTTACCAATCTCAATAGTACTACAGTCAGAGATTACCCCCCAAATACATATCTAATTGGTTGTGTTGTAAGGATATTTTCCCTCGAACTGTAATTTGCGTCCAAAGCAATATTTCAGAATCCGTCGTCTAACAACAGAGTTCTGCTATTTCGCAAGTGGAGACTGAGAGTTTGAGAGACTGAGACAGGATATATTACACCAGGTTCCCAACAAACTGTTTATATTCAAGAACTGACCATCAAGCGTGTATCACATACGTGTATTATATACGTGTACTATAGGCACAGATTTGTTTTTTTTGTTTCGACTTTTGCTGAGAGCTTCTATTTATTTGTCAATATTTTGGGATCTTTTTCGGCGGTTAACCTTTTTTTCCCCCATAGACCAATATAAACTACAGTAATGTCGGGCTCTAGAGGTCCTGCCCCTTCGAATAATCGATATAACGACTACGATTATGACTACGATTACGATTACTCGAAAAATGGCCCTTCTAAAAGAGCAAAGAAAATGCCGTTTCATTTGAGCAACAGCTCAAGGCGTGATTTCATAAAGGGCTTGCCAGGATCATCGTCCTTAACTCATTCGTTGAATGGAACAGACAACGATGGAATACAACTGCAGAACGGACTGGCGTCTGACCGCAGATTCAGCTCCAACCGAAATAATGGAGCGTATGGCTCCTACGGTTCCTTGAACGCATATGGCAGTCATTATTCTGGAAGCAGTAATAACCCCAACAGTGGTGATCGATATAGTGGTGGTGGATACAGTAGTAAGTCCTGGAGATCAGGAAGCGGTACCGACTTAAAGTCCAGCGGCAGTAGTATCCCCAACAACGGCATCAATAGCATCAACAACAGCAACAACAGCAATAACAGCAATAACAACAGCAACAACAGCAATAACAACAGCAATAACAACAGCAACAACAGTAATAATGCTGGATTTAATAGTAGTTCATCTTCATATAAGCCCAGACTTTCTTCTCCCGGTGGTGTCAACAGTTCGTCAGTAATGGGTGGTAATTACAGAGGAGAAAATCATCATTTATCTATTTCTCGAGATGGTTCATCGTCAATTTCTGGTGGAGCTTCAAACAATGCTGGTATTAGTGGGTCAGGCATAAATCTAAGTGGTGGTGGCATTTCTGATTATAGAAAAGATAGGTACGATTATTCTGGTAGTAATTCTGCTCCATCTTCAGCAAGAAATTCCTTAACGAACTCGGTGTCTTCACGGCCGTTTGGTTCGAAGGACAGATCTAGACTCAACTCGTATGGAGGATCTGGTTCTTTATCGAATCAAGGAGGTAAAAGAATTAACGATACATACTATCCTTCACGTAAGTATTCCAGTGGGCATTTGAGCGGCTCTAGTGCAAACGATGTCTCGGGATTTGGTTTGAACAAGGGTAGAGTTGATCGGTACTCCAGTAAATATCGTGGATTCAAGAAGGGAAAAAGATTCTCTACTGATGAAGAATTGTACGATTCTCGAAGAGATTATTACTCGTATCAACACAGTGTTCATGAACATACTGAAGATGAAAAGACTAGCCATGGTGATTATGTCGACAATGACAACACTGAGGTTAGGGATTCAACCGATGTAGTGAAGCAAGAAAAGAATCTTGACTCGAGAGATATCTCACCCGATGTCAGTATGAAAGATGACGACGACGACGAAGATAAAGACAGTGAAGAAGAGGAGGATGAAGATGAGGAAGATGATGATAATGAGGAAGAAGATGAAGAGGAAGCGGATGCTACCAACGAACAAATTGAGCCAACCGAGAACACCAACTTCAAACCTGAAATCGATACTTCCAAAAGTTCAGAAATTAAACTTGAAGGTCCACACTTTGCCAAATTAGAGATTCCACAGGTAAGTTCAAAGCGTGCCAATTCTATTGATGTTTTCAACGAGGTGTGTTACCCTGATGGGTGTCCTTATCCACTAAATTACATTGAGAGTCAATTTGTAGCGCTAGTGGCCGAGTTTGAAGGTATTGACAATCTCAAGGAAGTGGTGAAATATTCTTGTTCCAAGCCAATTTCCAGTTTTGAACAGTATCCGTTTTATGTGAAGAACATAAGAGCTTTTATAAATTACAAGAAGGACAAACTTGTGGTTCAGTTTGTAGAAAAGCAGAAAAGACTCCACAAGAAGAAACTTGTCTTATGGAACGAAAGCGAAACCTTGCGTGGTTCATGGAACTTAAAACGTGATAATATGTACCAACAATTGAAAATTATTCATCCTTTTGAAGACGATATGAAGAAAGAATTAAATTCCATAGATATCAGACCAAAAGTTGAATATTCCGATGGAGTCAGCAACGAGTATGGAGAAAATGGGGCTGGGTACAGCAACAATGGTAACTCCAATACCAATAGTAATAACAATTATGTGACTGTTGGCACTGGAAGTCGTCGTAACCGTCGCCATGGTGATTTGGTTACAACAGAAGCAGAATTTCAAGAAATTCTTCAATCTTTAGGGAAGGAACAAGATGAGGACCCAATGTTTAAGGCTCAGCATGTTGCAGCCACCATCCCTGATTTTATCTTGGACCCGATCAAAAGAAACTTCATTAAGTACTTGGACTCAAATAATGCGGTGCAAGATAACCAGGCATGGGCGAAAAGAGTCCATACTGATTTTGAAGATAACTTTTCCCAAGAAGAGCACGATTTGTTTTGTGAAGCCTTTTGTATGCATCCGAAGAGTTTTGGAGCAATTTCCAGACATATTGGAGGGTTGAGATCTCCTGAAGAGTGTGTGATACATTATTACGTTACTAAGAAAGCTGTCAATTATAAGCAATTGATATCTCAATACAAGAAGAAGACCAAGAAGAGTATTGGGCGTCGTAAGAGTGCAAAAGCTCAACACGTATCGCTGTCTTTCAACACTTCCAACTCTACCCCAGCTGAACCTGCTACTGATGAGATTGCAACCGACAGTGCAGTAGAAAGCTCCACAAATGTCATACCAAAAGCAGTTAACGAAGAGTTATTCACTGAAACAGGCCGGCGCAGGAGAGCTGCTGCTCCAGTTTTTGATAAGAATGCAGATAACCTGGAGAAAGCGACTGAACCAGTTCAGCCTGCCAAAAAGAAGCCTAAGAAGAAGAAGGAAGAATCTGAAACAACCCCAGATGCTTCAAATGATAGTCCTTTGGGCCCCATTGAAGAATCAAAGTCATTGTCCTCTACTGTTGAATCCAATGTAGCAACTGAACCTCCGGTTATTGAGCCGAAGCCTTCCAATGATTCTGGAACACTAGAGTCGCCGGAGTTTGCTCTTGATCATAATGACGTGACTGACAAGGATGACAAGTTTATCGAAGGAGACGCTTTGAACGGGGACAACAAGGATAAGCGGAAGACCATCACCAGTTATTGGAGTATCACTGAATCTAATATGTTTCCAGGACTATTAGCGGATCATGGGACCAAGTGGACCACCATTGCTGACAAGTTAGCCACTAAGACAGCTACTATGGTTCGGAATTATTTTCAAAGAAATGCTGAAAAATATGGCTGGGGAGAAATTGTCAAGATTGCAGATGCAAGATTGGATGCTAAGTTTGCGGCAGTGCTTGGAACCAATCCTGAAGCTCAGAGTGGCACTCCCGGTAGTCAGGGACTTGTAGCTCTTCTGGGAATTCCAACTACAACTGCTACTGCTACTGCTACTGCAACAAGCGGTACATCTGCTCATATTAACCAGCGAGACACATTTACTGGAAATGCAGAAGTTTCTACTGAAGCCAGATCCAGTCCTGATAGTTCAATTTCTAATAATCATTCTCTTGTTTCTGGTGGATTACTCCCACCAATCAGTTCAATAGGCAACAAGCCGTCTATTAACTTACTTTTACTGAACGAAACATATGCATACAAACCTCACTTGAGTATTCATGTCGACACCACTAAATTCGAACAAGCACAACAACCACTACCAGCACAGACACAACAAACTGTGGGTGACAAAACACGACTGGAGCATACTTTGATCCAGTTTTCTGCTGCTCCACAGCAACAGCAACAACAAACACTGCCTGTGGAATCAAAAGCTCCAGTCGCCGATTTACCTCCTCCAAGATCATCAATTATGAGTCTCTTGAACTCTGACTCAAGTCCTGTCAAACCAGAACGGTCAGAAACTCACTCAACCAATTTGACATCTATTCTTAATTCACCCTCTGAGAACATTGCCAGAGAAGCGAGCTAAGTCAGTTACATTGGAAATGATGTAATTATGCTGTGTTTAACACCACAATAAAATCACTAATTTGATTAATTTCAGTTTATTGAGTTGCACTTCCTGGTACAGAAGTTTGGGCTTTATATTCATTCATGAATCCATTCCCATTCGAAGTTTGAACATCACTATGATTTCGCTCTTTCGGCTACACTTTTTCTCAGTTATACCCTATATTCTTTTGTATCATACCACATATTCGAAGCTCAGACTTCGCAACTGTATTATAGTAATATACCATTCTAATAGTAACTAAGTTGATGGGGTTCCATCAGTTGTCTTGATGTAGCATTTCGTAGCATTCAAGCTTTTTTGTAGTCTTTTGAGTGGGTCAGAGGGTGAAAAATATACCTGCATAGTGTCTTCAAAAGCTTTCTGGTTTTGTGTAACTATTCCCGACGTGTGACATTCAAGAAATTTTTCAATGAAAAAGACTTAACTATGGGGACACAACTTACACCTTTAGCTTAGATCAAATTCATAGAGAGGAGGATAATGTCTTTGAGAGTGATTCAGAAGCCATTTGGGGTGAAATTACTGGTTAGACTTTTCTCCAATTCCGCAACCAAATTGAACGTTGTTCCACAAGCTTCACAAGTACAACCCGAACATGACGAAGTGTTTGATTCTGTCACTGGAAGACCATTGATTCCTCAAATACTTAAGAACAACAACAATTATAGAAGTAAAGATATTAGTATTCCAAGGAACTTGAATTTTGATACTCCAAGAAATGCCGAATTAGAAAGATTAAGAATTGTTCCTTCGTTGAAAACTTTTTATGGAGGAAATCCAGTTCATGAGAACAATATGAATGAATTGAATGCTATATTAAGAAAGTATATAAATCTTCCAACAGTTGTGGTAGATCCAAAGACTTTAGCTAATAAGAGATTTATTTCTTTTGAAGAATATAAGGCCAGCGTTCAAGCAGGTACGAGATTGAAACCTTCCCATCATAAAGAACTCACCACCATTTTGCATAGATTAAGAAGTATTGAACCACAATTAATGCCAATAGAAGTTAGTGAAACTATAGATAAATTTACAAATTCAAACAGTATTTCATCTCAATCTACTCAAAAAGTGCAGACTCTTGATGAAATGGGTAGAGCTATTACTTTTGGTGGAAGAAAGTCTTCAAAGGCAAAAGTGTTCTTAACAAAGGGTACTGGTGAAGTATTAATCAATGGTAGACCTTTCACTGACTATTTTCCAATCGATTCTGACCGTACAAGAATCAATTATCCATTTACTACTGTCGGTCAAGAAGGTCAATACAATGTCTTTGCCGAAGTTAACGGTGGAGGGGTTTCTGGTCAATGTGAAGCCATCATGTATGCTATTGCTAAAGGTTTAGTGGTTTTCAATCCTTTATTGAAGTCTAGATTACATGCTGCAGGTCTTATGACTAGAGATACAAGAAAGGTTGAAAGAAAGAAGCCTGGTAAGGTTAAGGCTAGAAAGATGCCTGCTTGGGTTAAACGTTAGACAGTATCTTATAGTTCAAATTTATATCATGTACATAATCAAATCTATCACACTTATTAATGTAACTGCTTATAGCATATGTATATCTATGCAATACTTAGCTAATATAGAACCAATAGTGATTAGCAAAATGATCAACAGCTGCTACTTTCGTAATCAACGTTACAACAATCCAGTACCTCTAATTTCTCTATTCTGTCAAATGATCTAAATAATTCAATACTGATTCTAATTCTCCCTTTTCATACTTGGAAATTTTTCCTTGGAACAGGCTACCTCTGCCTCCTCCTTTAATGTTAGATAACCTCTTCTTGATCTCGGCAGAGATTTCTTCTGATTTGGATCCCATTATTTTAATTGATCCTCCTGAGCCCGATAGATAATCACCATTCAAAACAATTACAGTATTTTTCTTCTCTAAATTTACCAAAGTGCCTTTCGTGGTGTTAATCAATGTGGTCAATTCCTTTTGAACTGCAGTCAAATACTCCTGATTGTTGTCTGATCTATAGACGTACTCAATTTCCTTTCCATTTTCAAAACTGGAAAATATTCTTTTAGACTCAGTACTTGCAACTTCTTTCAATAAATTTGATTCTCTGTTAAGAGCCTTTTTGTAGTTCTGATTTAACATGATAATTTTATCAATAATTTCTTCAATTTGACATGAAAGTTGAGATCCAGCATTCTTTAAGATTTTGTTTTGTTCGGTCAAATATTCATAAACCCTATCACCGCAATTAAAGTATAATTTGGAGTTACCTCCTCTAATATTGACTTGATGCAATAAGGAAATTGCTTGAATTTGCAGTGTATTGCGCAAATGGGTACCACAACATGTATTTGCATCCAATTCTCCAATCTTAACTATTCTAATAATACCCTTCGACATATCATAATCGTCTGGTATATGCGAAGTATCAACTTCTCCCCCATGTGAGTCGGGGGTTACTACAGTAATGGGTAATGCTTCAAAAATCAAATCGTTGACTTTCTTATTAACTTCGTCGATCATTTCATCACTTATTTTCTGTGGAAGTTCAATATAGTTAATATTTTCTCCCATTGCCCAACTTAAAGTCTCAAGGTTGTAAGTATCAAAAACAGCAGAAAGCAAATGCTGACCAGTGTGCTGCTGCATATGGTCTATTCTTTTATCCCAATTTAACTCTAAAGTTACCTCTCTACCAGGTTCTATTGCGGCATCAGTAATGTGGAGAGCAGTCAATTTATCTCTAAGTACTTTAGAGACAGTGATGACGGAATTATCAGGCAAAATAATGGTTCCAGCATCTGAAGGTTGACCACCACCTTCAGGAAATAATATTGTATCTTCTAACTCGACTGCATAATTGACCTGCTTGCTCTCTGCTTCAGATTCGGCGTTTTTCAGCTCTTGATTTCCTTTAGATTTTTTGGTAGAAATTGCTTCCACTGGTTTATACTCTAAGCACGAAATCACTTTAGTTTGGAAACTCTTCAAAAAAGAATTCTTTTGGCACGCCAATGCACCAACAACTGTTGACGAAGGCATTATTTGAAAAGTAATATCAAGTTTCAATACAATGAAATATGAAATTCGAATGAAGGACTTCGCTTATAAGCTGACAGACCTTCGTTATCTTGATCTTTGATGTCAAATTATGTGCAGGCTTGTTGCCATTCTTAAATTCGCCATTGCAAATTAAAAGAAATTATTGACATATTATAAATATTCATTTCGGCCATACATCCTTGGACTGACCTTCACCCAACATGTCAAAGTTTATACTAACGCCTGAATTGAAAGAATTGATTGTGAACTCTTCTTTGGATGCTGCCGAAATTGAAAATTTGATTTTATCTAGGTACATCTCTCACAAGAATTTGGTATCATTCTATAAAACGTGCAAACCAACAGACTCACTAATTGAATTGATTAAGTTAACCAAATTATATATTCCAACCAATAAAGAAACCCCCATTCCTAAAACCAAAGAATTTATAGCGAACATGCAGCGTTTAAGATTGAAAGCAAAAGAAGAAGAATACCAGAAGTTAGTTACTCCAGCACCTGAGTTTTCTACTTTGTATGAGCCAACACCAGATTCAAATATAACTCTAGCTCAAGCAAATAAAGAATTGAAAAGTCAAGTTACAACTATTATTAATATATTGATAAGTGTAGCAAGTGTGGTGTATGCTATGTGGTACTGGACAAACACATCCACGAATATTAAGGATAGCTATAGAATCTTATTATGCATATTTTTTGGGCTTCTTGTTTTGGTGGCGGAAGTCGTAGTTTACATGAGTTATTTGAATAAGATTGAAGATGCCAAAATTAAGGAACGACTGAAGAAAGAAATAAAAAAAGTGGTTAAGACTTTATAATTCATTAAACTTTATCAGCTTCTCTCAGTTACTGAGATAATTGGTGGAGCAGGTTGTAAGTCCTTAAGGATATTTTTAACAGCTTTTTTTTCATCAATTTCTTTGGTTTTAACTTCATCTTCAAGTTGTAAAGTTCTATAATAACTCCATTTAAAAATTATAGAAGTGATTCCTAGAAATTTAAAATCTGGCCATAAAGTATCAACAAATTCAATTGTACAATTTTGATTGGCCTGCCATAGCATAAAATCACTCAACCTCTTGTGACCACTTGTCCTAATTAATAAGTCTAAGGGTGTAGAATCAGGTCTCATATACATGGAGTCATATAGAGCCTTTATAGTGATTTCATTCATATTTATTTTGTGATCTTCGTAGGATTTAAAGAAGGATTTCATTGCGTGAGAAATATCATCTCTTGAAGTGTAAGGTAAACAAATGTTAAGAACTTTCTTAGTTTTCAAGTAGTTCTTTGTCTTATTTTCGATTTCTTCTAAATCCTTCAATATGTCTGACGGGATTAACACTTTGTTGCCAATTATACGGACTGTTACTTTATTCATCTGTATGTAGGAAAGTTCGTTATCTGACATATATGATAGCTTATCACGCAAGAGGCCAAATAATGTATCCACTTCTGCTTGAGACCTGTTAAAATTTTCAATTGAAAAAGCATAAATAGTGACTGTTTCAACTCCTAATCTGTAGCAAACGTCAAGGACCTAAAAATCACGATTATTATACAATAAGTTTACTAACATGAGGGTTCAAAGGCTGTAATTCAAAAAGATACGCACCTGGACTAGAGACTCAGCGCCAGCATTGTGGCCATCTTTCAATGGAAGATTGTTTTTACAAGCATAAGTTCTATTACCATTCATAATTAAGGCAATATGTTTCGGTATTGGCCCTGTTTTCATAACTGCAACAGTGAATTCTTTCAAGAAACTCAAACTGTAGCTGATAACAGGGAAAGTGCTGAAGATATTGAAGATGGAACTCATAGAAGTAAGACTCATTATTATGAGAAGAATAGAGGTGCAATCAGTTGAGAGGTAGAACCAAAAAAAAATATCCACGCTGTAAGAATAAAGAAGAAAAAAAGAAAAGGGAAAAAAGGGAGACAAATGATTACAATGGATATGTTGCTCCTTATATACCCAGGAAAGGAGGGGGGTTGGCTGCAAAACTTTTGAATGGCACAAAAATGCGACCCAACATCAGTTTCGATCTTCAATGCGGAGCGGGCATTGGAATGAATGCATTATGAATATGAAAGAAGTGGATACTGTAGGATGATTCAGACGTCTTTAAAGGGGAAACATAGCAAAAAATAACAGTAATGTACAGTAATATATAGAGGATTCTTTATTTTGTTTTCTGGGGATGAAATATTGAATTTCGATATTAGTTTAATTTAGCAATTGAAATGAAGCTTTCCAATAGATTTATATTTAAGTGATTAGATGAAATGAGATGAAGCACTACAAAAAAAGTATATCATTCAACTTGAATGCAGCTACATTGCTTGATTCAAGCAACAAAACATCAAGTGACAATGTTTAGTTTGTTTTGATAAACCTTCAACATATTTGGACGGTTGTGAAGATATAGGACCGCATATCCTGGTTTCTTTCTATACTATCTTCCTTATGTGCTGCTAGGGCTAGTCTGAAGCGGTCTGTCATTCGCTCGCTAAAGTTCGCAGCATTTCTATTTTCAGCTCAAATTAAATTAAACTGAATCATTCATATGCAGTACATAACTCACTCTTATAATATTAAGAGAGAATGGGATTTAGTCTGTGATACTTAAGGATAGCACTGAGCATGTTGATATAGCCAATCATGTTGATTTCACTAATAATGTTAATAAGCTAATCTGCTACCAATTATACATAATATTGTATTCGACTTATGTACTCTCTAGTCATCATCTTTCTGTCAGCTTTTCAAACATAATTTACCCACATCACATCACATGATCCACATCACCTGACATTACATCCCAGTTTGTTTATATTTCATATTTAGAATCTTCAGATCATGGATCAAAAACACAGATACAAAGATAATTCAAGTTGGAAGTCCCAGATCCCATTGATTGATATCCAGATATCGACAAGTTCACTTTAGAGATTGCAATTGAATTATCGGGCTGATGTCTTCCTCGTACAAAAATAAAAATTCCTTGAGTTCTGCTTCCGGCTCCTCTAATCCCATCACCGACTCACAAATCTCCGAATCAAGAAAGAGACAATCAAAGAGAGATGATGCTATAAGAAGAAAGATAGAAAACGATTTAAGCAAAAAAAAGAGAAGTTCCGCTCGTACCAACAGGAATAAGAAGGGGGTCCCTGGTACTGTGCTATCTTTGAAACCTTCCGAACCGATCATTTGTAAACCTTCGTCCACCGTTTATGAAGTTTCTCAGCTAATGACTGCCAAAAGAGAGAATTGTATACTTGTGGTGAACGATATTGGTGAACTTCTGGGAATATTCACAGCTAAAGATTTGGCATTTAGAGTAGTTGGTTCAGGTCTAAATGCCCAAGTTGTCACGATTGATCAAATTATGACTCCAGATCCCATGTGTGCCAATTCAAATACTCCTGCTTCGGATGCTTTAAACTTGATGGTAGAAAGGGGTTTCAGACACTTACCAGTGTTGGATGAGACCAATCAAATAGTTGGGGTTTTAGATATTACTAAATGCTATGCCCAACAAATGGAAAAATTAGAAAGAATGCATTCTTCCTCTAAGAAGCTTTATGAAGCCTTGGATTCAGTTCATTCAGAAATCGGAATGCCACAACAACCAATTCAAATTTACCAATATTTTGAAAACTTGAAGGCCAAAATGAACGGTCCAACCTTAAAATCTGTGTTAAGTAACTCCACTATCCCTGTGTATTCAAATGTGAAAGCTTCAGTATATGAAGCTTCCGTGTTAATGAAGGAAAACCACACTACTGCAGTGTTAGTTAAGGACAATAACGAACAGGTAACTGGTATATTCACTTCCAAAGATGTAGTACTTAGAGTGATTTCAGCTGGGTTAGATCCGAAAACTTGTTCTATTGTTAGAGTAATGACTCCTCAACCAGATGTTGCCAACCAGAATTTATCTATTCAAGAGGCTTTGAGAAAAATGCTCGACGGCCATTATCTAAATCTTCCAGTTATCGATGATGATGAACAAATTATTGGGATAGTCGATGTATTAAAATTGACTTACACCACATTAAATCAAATCAAGCTTATTGAAGATAACGATTCACATTCTAACCTCAATCATAATGAAGGAAATGCAACTGAAAAGTCGATTGACGGGATTTTTAATAACGGTAACGAAGGTCCCGCATGGAACAAGTTTTGGACATCACTTGATAATGATGATACAGATTCAGTCAATTCAGATTCTATGTTAGGTATTAATCCACCTCCTCCAGACATCACGCCTTCTGAGTTCAATTCGTTCAATATTGATAATATCAAGCCTTCAGATTCAGTCTCCTACATAAATTCATCAACAAAACAACCAAGTAATTTGTTTTCTAATCTGATTGAAAATAACTTAAACAAAAGATTTGATAGCCAGGATCTATATACATTTAAATTCAGGTCACCAGTCGTCGAAGGAAGAGTTCATAGAATCACATTATTACCCTCTGAGGGAATATCAAGACTTAGAGAATTGATTGATAGTAAGTTGAATACAAAAGATTTAGAATATCTTGAGATTTCTTCAGATGAAGTATATGCAATCAGTTATATTGATGATGAAGGAGATATCGTCTCTATCACAAGTGATCACGATCTTATTGAATGTGTCAGGATTTACAAACAATTGCAAACAGACAAGGCAGACTTGTATATTCATAATCCTCATAAACCAGCACCAATTGACGATAAGAAACGTTCTCCAGGAAGGAAGAATAACTCTGATGGGAACGAGTTAATTCCTGGAATTGCAAATGAAGTCTTAATACCCGGAGCTTTAGTGGTGCTTGGAGGCTCGATTATAATTGGATTTCTATTAGGCAGAAAGTAGGAAGGAGTTAGAATGAGTATCATGAGCCGAAGAGAGAAGCGCACTCAGTTGGAATGTACTTAGGATTCATACTACAGTGAATACAAAAGCCTATACAAGAGTCTAACACAGTAGATCCATACATTAGTGGTTAATTATGAGTATTTATATTTATTAACAGAAATGATATTGATATATACAAGTCATTTGTAGTGACCCATTAATAAAATACATGAAGAAGTTATGAGGAATTGGACGTGCTTCTTTCCAATATGCCCTTGTTCATCCCACAATATTATCTACTTACATTTATATTGAGTTTTTAGCCTTTTCCACAAGCTCAGCAAACACCTTCTTTTGTTCCGTCTCGCTGAGTTCTTGATTGAGGTAAATGTTACCAGCAGTGAAATCTTCTGGGCGTAACACAATAGCATTTGGATTTCTTTCCCAAGACCATCTCTTTGAAATTATTTCCAATAATTGATCGTTCAAATCTTGCAATGTATGGGACTTGGTGAACACATAATCACTTATATCAAAACCCAACTTTTGTTGGATTAATTTTGAAAGTTTGAATCTGAGTTGTAAGTCGTTCAATTCAACGGTAGGATATTGTTCTACATCAATTAATTGTTGTTGATTAATTTCGTTATATGATTCATTAATGATTTTGTGCAAAACCTCTGGTGAATAAGTCGACTCGATGTCCTTGGCTTGAACTGATTGAAATTTCCATGAATTGATTTTGAAATCGGGCATATCTTCTTCAGCATTGAATGGTTTGAAGCCGGGAGAGTTTTGTTTATTTAAAATCACTATTTTGGTCTCATTTTCATCTTCTGCTTGGTTGGAATTTTCTTGTTGTTTTTCGGCAATGAGTTCATTTCTCTGTTGAAGGGTTTTCCTATCTTTGAAAAGATCAGTTATGAATGATTGTCTTGGTATTGAACTTGAAAAATTCCTTATGCAAGTATAACGGGGAATCGATCCATACAATTGACGAGTGATCAAACTCATGACTGGATGATGAAAATGAGTTAGTAAAGATTGAAAAGAACTACTACTGTGTCTGTTTCTTTAATCGAAGATAGAAACATTGAAAGGAAAGATCGAAAGAAAACGACAAAGACTGAATTTTTCATTTGCATTTTACCCGGACTAAGAGTGCATATAGTCCGAGGTTATGCAAATGGAGAGACTGCTGGAGGAGAGTGGTAGTTGCAGAGGTAGAAGAAGCACCAGCTAAATTGATGTTTTTGGAAGGATGTAAAAATATTGAGGGTCTATGTTATGTGGTATGTATCAGAGACTGAATAACATAAACCAAATGAGTTTCAGGATAAAAAGTAGTGGATAAAGATGAGTATTTGTGAGTAATCCTACTGTTGGCTCGGTGATTCTCGCTCTCTCTCGCTCTCTCATTCTCACCCTCACTCTTACTCTCACTCTTACTCTCTCACTTTCACTGAATCACTCACACTCACTGAGTACTCACTAGACTCACAGTTACCACTCACTACACAATCACTCATACTCATTACACTCAATCACTTTCATTCACACATTCACACACACCCTCACCTTCTTACTCCCTCTCTCACTACTGGGTTTCATCATTGACTAATGGTACTGTAAAGACGTGTATCACCCATTCACCGTAGCTGTTCCTTTTTTTCCAAAAAAGAAATTACTTTTGCATGAGTCACATGACTCATCGGCCGGATAAAGACCAATTCCCCTATCAACCGGTGTTGCACCGGTTGGTGGACAGATTCCATTCAAGAATCACCATTCCTCTTTTTGTTACATTTCCTTTTAGTGGTATTCGTTACTGTTCTTTTTTTATCGCCTCCTTTTAGTACAGGTTTACTCAAGATCCACCGTTCCCAAATTCTCAACATTTTTACCTATCTTTGCAAGTTCTCCTAATATTTCAAAATGACTGTTGGTGATTCCCTCACAAATTCAAATCTGGATAAAGTAAGAATTTTCATTATAAGACACGGACAGACCGACCATAACGTTAAAAAGATCCTTCAAGGTCATATTGACGTAAGTTTAAATTCTAATGGAATAGAACAAGCCAAAATCGTTGGAAATCGATTCAAACCCGTACCCTTGGACGGGTTTATATCATCCGATTTAATTAGATGTACCCACACCACCAAAGAAATTCTCAAATATCATCCACATTTAAATGACAAGTTGAAAGTGACTTCTGACTTGAGAGAGAGAAACATGGGGGTTGTTGAAGGAATGTACATTAAAGATGCTATAGCCAAATACACCGCAGATTTCAGAAATTTGGGTGAGAAGGAAAATCAATTAATTGAGCGGATCAGTAAGCAATGGAAGCTCATAATTAAAGAGAGTAAAGAGAATAATTATCTCAACTATGGTGTATGCTCTCATGGAGGAGTAATCACTGCGTTTGTAAATCATCTCTACCGGTCCGGATACAAGCTCGGTAATAACTTGACCCCGGATAGATTGAGAGTACCATACAATACTTCAGTGACAATAATAGACATTGACAAGAATACTAATGAAGGTACTATCCAGGTCTTTGGAGACACTTATCATTTGGGAGAGCAGTTAGAGGTTAAGGACCAATTATTGCGTTAAATAGATACATTATTTATTATTTTTATATTTTTATATTAGAATTTACATCATAGATACGTAGATGAATCTAGATATGTATAGATATGTATATGTATTCAGCGGTGTATATCTATTTGATTTCAGCAATGTATGTCTATATGTTTCAGCATAGTATATCTATATGTATATCTACATGTATATCTATATGTAACTAAGTATATAGTATATGTAGTGCGATGTAACTGCTACCTAAACTGCTTTCACACTGTACACCTATTCTTGAATACTTTCTTTTACAATCTATTCCTCTGCTAAGAATAGTACTCCTACAATTCACTCACTAACAAACAAATTTATTCGCATATACTGTCAATTGTATACCAATACTACTAAAAACAAATTCTCTCCAATAGACTTAAAGTTAATTATTTGCTTGAGGCTCAATTCAGTGGCTCGCCAATCAGCTATACAACTGGTCCAAATCAATTATTCAACCAACTCATTCCAAAGACTAACTCATAAGGTTAACGTCCATAGTGTTACTTCTGGAAAACGAGGCGTATTTATGGAAAGGATCACTTCTCTCTAATTCATATTCTGGATTTTTGGCCTTCTTTTGAGTTCTTCTCTTCCAGAATCTTTTGCACCATTTCCAGCCTTCTGCTCCAAAAACAAAGAATATACTAAACCCAACTGAAACTCCCCATTCCCATCCAATTGGTGCGTGCAAGAAGACATCCTTATTGATGACTGGTATATAAATGACTGGGAATACCGAAAAAAATCCAAACACAATCGACCAAAAGAGAAATTGGTTGTCCCACAAGTCTATGCATGTTTGTTTCCACCATGAATTTGGGTGATCCGGACGCATATGGAAAAGCGAATTAGTTGGGTGAATACATTCCCATGCTAAAAGAAGTGACATCCAAGTGATAGTTGCAAACGATGCAGATCTACCTCTGAATACTAAACCACATTCGGAGCTGCTTGAAGAATTGCAATTAACCCCAAGATTACCATCACCATTGCCAAAAACGATAACCACAAAACATAAAATACAACCAACAGACATGATCATACCATAAGCAAGCATATCAATAACAACTTCCCAAGTGAAAATCTCGCTATTTGGAGGTTGAGTTAATATATCTGCAGATGCCTTTTCTTGTCCTAATCCCATCGCTGGGAAACAGGATGTTACGACGATAACCCATAAAACTTCAACTGGTGACAATGGAAATACCGAGTGTCCAGACTTGTCCATAAACGCTAACCCAATGATCAAAAATGTTGCTTGACACACATTTTCGGCAAGTAATTGCAAGACGAATTTTTGAATGTTTGAAGACATTCTACGACCTTCTTCAATAGCATTCAAAATGGAAGCAAAATTATCATCAGTTAAAACGATATCTGAAGCATCTTTGGCAACATCCGAACCATTAAGACCCATAGCAATACCAACATCTGCTTTCTTTAATGATGGTGAATCATTGACACCATCTCCAGTCATTGCAGCAAACTTCTTTCTACGATGTAAAGCGTCAATCATTCTAACTTTTGTTTGTGGAGCACATCTTGCAATAACTAAAGGTAAAACTGGTAAGTTATCAATTTCCTCATCACTTAATTTATCGAAATCGCTGGCTGCAATACACATGACTTTAACGACATCCTCACTATAGTGGTATAAGTTTCTTGGCAAGATTCCTACCTCTTGAGCAATGGCTTTGGCAGTTGCTGGATGATCTCCTGTCAACATGTGCACATTGATTCCAGCCGTGTGACATTTCTTTACTGAAGCAAGAGATTCAACTCTTGGAGGATCGTAAATTCCAATCAACCCCAAGAATGACAATTTGGTTTCAACTTGAGCTCTGTCTTCAACATTCTCAGTTGACGGATTGTAGCTTCTTTGAGCGAATGCCAAAACTCTTAAACCTTCTGAGGACAAGGCATTCATATTCAGTTCAATTTGAGCTTTATCATCTTCAGTTAATGGAATTCGAACTGGAGAATCCTTGGAAGTATTACCTTCAGATTTATCGCCATACCATGTATCACAACAATCTAATACTCTTTCAACAGCCCCTTTAGTGTAAACCATCGACTCACCAGTTTCAATTAATCTATAGACTGAAGACATTCGCTTAATTGAAGAATCGAACGGAAATTCTGCCAAGTGTTCATAATTTGAAGCAATAGATTCCCTTGACAAGTTCAATCTTGTAGTAAATACTTGTATAGCGATCTCAGTGGCATCACCGTGTGGTTTCCAAGTCAATTCACCAGTTTCTTCGTCCATAACTTGATTAACAGTTGCAATGTTTGCCAAAGTTGCTGTGTACAACCATTTGGAGAAAAGCGTTGGAGTTGGAGTTGGAACTGGATGGTTATAATCAATTTCTTCGTCAACGCTTTGAATGTGGTAAGGAGAAAAAGGAGCAAAATTTAATTCTCCAACTGTAGGATTAAATGCCTCATTTGAATTAACAATTGTATAGGTACCAATAGAAGGAATCCATACTTTCTTGGCAATCATTCTTCCTTGGGTTAAAGTACCGGTTTTATCAGAACAAATGTCATCAATACCACCAAGGGCTTCCAACGAATCTAATTTTCTAACAATTACATTCTTTTGAACCATAACTTGTGCACCAACTGCCATAGTTATAGTCAATACAACAATCAAAGATGACGGAATCATTGAAAGAGCCACACAGATAGCATAAATTGCAACGTCTTTATTGACATGCATTTTTTGAGTGGCCATAACGACAATTGCAAATAAAACTGCAATAAAGAACAAAAGAATTGCTAATTTCGAAAGTTTCCTCTGCAAAGGAGTTCCAACATTGAAACCCAAAATGTTTAAGAAGATATCTTTCAAAGTTCCAAAAGTTGCTTTCATATAGTCCATGAAGGTGGAGTCTTCGCCGTCCGATTTTTCAACCGATCTGATCAATGAATCGTTACCTTTAAGAGATTTAGCAATATTACCAATTTCAGTTTGTAATCCAGTTGAAATAACAATCCCAGTTCCTCTACCTTTGGAAACTATTGAACTACTGAACGCCAAATTCAATCTATCCCCAACAGGAACAGGCACTGAATAGTCGGGATAGCACACATTCTGGTTTTTCACAACTGGTAAAGATTCTCCAGTCAATAAGGCTTCATCGGTCTCTAAATTAACACAATCTACCAATCTTAAATCGGCAGGAACTGTATCTCCTACTTTAATGTGGACCAAATCTCCAGGAACAACTTCCAAAGCAGCAATGGTAATATCATCACCATTTCTGGTAACTCTTGCAGTAGGAGAACTCAAGGATTTCAAAGAACCCATGGTTTTTTCAGCTTTGAATTCTTGCACACAACCAATTACAACGTTAATCAATAAAACACCAGCAATAACACCAGCCGAAATCCAATCTTTGATTGCAAACGCAATAACCATTGAAATGATTAACACAATAATCATTGCATTGAAAACCTGATGGGCTAAAATCGTTGCGTAGGAGATTTTGGCTCCGTCACCAAGCGAATTGGCCCCGTATCTGTCCAATAAAGATTTCGCTTGATAAGAAGTTAATCCATTAGTTCGATCTACTTCAAACCGTTCAAAGCATTCCTCGACGGTTAATCTGTAAGGAAGAACCTGTGAGGTTGTTGTCAAATCATTTTCAATTGGATGTCCATTTTTATTTTTTTCCTTGACATTATCAACTTTTTCGTTGATAATGATGGAATCGTTATTATTATCGGTATTCACATTTTTGCGATTCACCGAACTTACGAGGGAAGACTTCATATACTATTTAAAATGAATTCAAATACTAAACTTTTAGTTTGTTTCTTAAAAAGAGTGCTGAAAAAGTGTTGAAAAAGTGTTGACACCTAAAGAAAAATTCTTCCTTTAAAGGGTTGGAGTTATTGATAAGACATTAGCTGCAGGCACAAAAAATACACGTGCTGCTGAGGAAAATGCCCTTTCTTCCGCGCGGCTAAGCCACTAAAAACTATGGGAACTACCCAAAGAAAGTTAGTCTACTACTATCGATAGAAACCAAGAAAAATGATACCTACAGGGTTGCACAGTCCTACATTTTTATTGCCAAGCTTACGGACTAACCAAATTTGGAAGAAGACCAAATCTCCGGGTCTTGGTGCATTTATGTTGTACATTTTATGGCTGTAATCATCAAAAAGTCATGTGACCAACCTTAGTGCGGTGCTTAAAGTTGGAGATGATAAGGGCTCATCAAAGGCTCCGAATCTTTCATCACCACATTCTACATCTATATCTCTCAGTATGGAAGGGTCACATTTTAGCGTTTCTTGTTTGTTTTAAGTACCACGTAAAAGATACTTGCTTATGTTTTCTCGGTACAATTTTAAGTGGAGTTCTCAGTGGGTCTGGTTCCTTGTAGAGTTCTTGATAGAGAAATGAGCAGTCCGAAGTCCGATATTCCAATTTACGGAATTGTCCATTCAGTACATATGTTGGGAAGTAATCTTAGAAATTACTGCCTTTGATGCTGAGAACCATTGTGATATTTGACTACTTCCTTATTGGTTACTTACAAATGTTCTTACATTTTTTGTATTATAATAATTCTGTATATCTATAATGTTGAATATATTGATGTGAAATATATTCTAGTTCACTGAGTCACGATGGCTCCACCTTTTTCTCTTTTTTTTCTTTTTCAAAATTATATCATTTATTATTCAGTTAAACTTCAATAACAGAATTGTGGGTTCTGGAACCTCAGGCTGCAACACTATAATGACAAAATATCTTCTAAGTCATAAGGTTAACGTCCATAGTGTTACTTCTGGAAAACGAGGCGTATTTATGGAAAGGATCACTTCTCTCTAATTCATATTCTGGATTTTTGGCCTTCTTTTGATTTCTTCTTTTAGATACTCTTTTACACCATTTCCAGCCTTCTGCTCCTAACACAAAGAATATACTAAACCCAACTGAAACTCCCCATTCCCATCCAATTGGTGCATGCAAAAAGACATCCTTATTGATGACTGGTATATAAATGACTGGGAATACCGAAAAAAATCCAAACACAATCGACCAAAAGAGAAATTGGTTGTCCCACAAGTCTATGCATGTTTGTTTCCACCATGAATTTGGGTGATCCGGACGCATATGGAAAAGCGAATTAGTTGGGTGAATACATTCCCATGCTAAAAGAAGTGACATCCAAGTGATAGTTGCAAACGATGCAGATCTACCTCTGAATACTAAACCACATTCGGAGCTGCTTGAAGAATTGCAATTAACCCCAAGATTACCATCACCATTGCCAAAAACGATAACCACAAAACATAAAATACAACCAACAGACATGATCATACCATAAGCAAGCATATCAATAACAACTTCCCAAGTGAAAATCTCGCTATTTGGAGGTTGAGTTAATATATCTGCAGATGCCTTTTCTTGTCCTAATCCCATCGCTGGGAAACAGGATGTTACGACGATAACCCATAAAACTTCAACTGGTGACAATGGAAATACCGAGTGTCCAGACTTGTCCATAAACGCTAACCCAATGATCAAAAATGTTGCTTGACACACATTTTCGGCAAGTAATTGCAAGACGAATTTTTGAATGTTTGAAGACATTCTACGACCTTCTTCAATAGCATTCAAAATGGAAGCAAAATTATCATCAGTTAAAACGATATCTGAAGCATCTTTGGCAACATCCGAACCATTAAGACCCATAGCAATACCAACATCTGCTTTCTTTAATGATGGTGAATCATTGACACCATCTCCAGTCATTGCAGCAAACTTCTTTCTACGATGTAAAGCGTCAATCATTCTAACTTTTGTTTGTGGAGCACATCTTGCAATAACTAAAGGTAAAACTGGTAAGTTATCAATTTCCTCATCACTTAATTTATCGAAATCGCTGGCTGCAATACACATGACTTTAACGACATCCTCACTATAGTGGTATAAGTTTCTTGGCAAGATTCCTACCTCTTGAGCAATGGCTTTGGCAGTTGCTGGATGATCTCCTGTCAACATGTGCACATTGATTCCAGCCGTGTGACATTTCTTTACTGAAGCAAGAGATTCAACTCTTGGAGGATCGTAAATTCCAATCAACCCCAAGAATGACAATTTGGTTTCAACTTGAGCTCTGTCTTCAACATTCTCAGTTGACGGATTGTAGCTTCTTTGAGCGAATGCCAAAACTCTTAAACCTTCTGAGGACAAGGCATTCATATTCAGTTCAATTTGAGCTTTATCATCTTCAGTTAATGGAATTCGAACTGGAGAATCCTTGGAAGTATTACCTTCAGATTTATCGCCATACCATGTATCACAACAATCTAATACTCTTTCAACAGCCCCTTTAGTGTAAACCATCGACTCACCAGTTTCAATTAATCTATAGACTGAAGACATTCGCTTAATTGAAGAATCGAACGGAAATTCTGCCAAGTGTTCATAATTTGAAGCAATAGATTCCCTTGACAAGTTCAATCTTGTAGTAAATACTTGTATAGCGATCTCAGTGGCATCACCGTGTGGTTTCCAAGTCAATTCACCAGTTTCTTCGTCCATAACTTGATTAACAGTTGCAATGTTTGCCAAAGTTGCTGTGTACAACCATTTGGAGAAAAGCGTTGGAGTTGGAGTTGGAACTGGATGGTTATAATCAATTTCTTCGTCAACGCTTTGAATGTGGTAAGGAGAAAAAGGAGCAAAATTTAATTCTCCAACTGTAGGATTAAATGCCTCATTTGAATTAACAATTGTATAGGTACCAATAGAAGGAATCCATACTTTCTTGGCAATCATTCTTCCTTGGGTTAAAGTACCGGTTTTATCAGAACAAATATCATCAATACCACCAAGGGCTTCCAACGAGTCTAATTTTCTAACAATTACATTCTTTTGAACCATAACTTGTGCACCAACTGCCATAGTTATAGTCAATACAACAATCAAAGCGGAAGGTATCATTGAAAGAGCCACACAGATAGCATAAATTGCAACTTCTTTATTGACATGCATTTTTTGAGTTGCCATTACAACAATTGCAAATATAACAGCAACAAAGAATAAAAGAATTGCTAATTTCGATAACTTTCTTTGTAAAGGAGTACCAACATTGATACCCAATACATTTAAAATCACGTCTTTTATGGTTCCAAAAATTGCTCGTGAGTAATCTTTAGGTCTCTTTGTTTCACCATCTGATTTTTGTACAGACCTAATCAAAGAATCGTTACCTTTAAGAGATTGAGCAATATTACCAATTTCAGTTTGTAAACCAGTTGAGATAACGATTCCAGTTCCTCTACCTTTAGAAACGATCGAACTACTAAACGCCAAATTCAATCTATCTCCAACTGGTACTGGAACTGAATAATCAGGATAATGTTTGTTTTGATTTTTAACTACTGGTAAAGATTCTCCAGTCAATAAGGCTTCATCCGTTTCTAAATTGACACAATCGATTAATCTTAAATCGGCAGGAACTGTATCTCCCACTTTAATATGAACCAAATCTCCAGGAACAACTTCTTCTGCTGGTATAGTAATATCATCACCATTTCTGGTAACTCTTGCAGTTGGAGAACTCAAGGATTTCAATGAGCCCATTGTCTTCTCAGCTTTGAATTCTTGAACACAGCCTATCAAAACATTTATAAAAACAACTCCAGCAATCACCCCTGCTGAAATCCAATCTTTAATGGCAAATGCAATAATCATAGAAATGATTAACACCAAAATCATTGCATTGAACACTTGATGGGCAAAGATTGCCATAAAGGAGATTTTGGCACTGTCTCCAAAAGTGTTAGCACCATAGCTCTCTAGTAGTGATTTTGCTTGTGAAGTTGTCAACCCATTGACTTTATCAACTTTGAATTCTTTGACACATTCTTCGATTGATAGTCTATATGGGAGTATTCCTTTAGAGTAAATCGAAACATCTCCAATGGTGTATCCATCTTCATATTTTTCAGACCCATTTACCTTTTCATTGATTGATAGCGATAAATTGCTACTGTGGGCACTCACATTCTTACCAGCTGCCTTATTTGGAGAAGAATCACTCATATATAAATGCTGCACGGCTGTAGTTTGAAGATGAGAGAAGTTATATCTTTAATTTTGTGTAACTCGAGGCTTGAAGTTCGAATGCACTTTGAACCTGCGTATAGTTGATTATATGAAGGAACAAAATTAATGCAAAATCTGCTGATAATTAAGGATAACTTATTTGTTATTGAAAAGTAGATATATGTTATAACTACAATAAAATTTATAGTATAGAGAATAAGAATAACTTGTTTACGGGCGGCTAACCTTGTCTACTTAAATATTTTAAGGACTAGATGTTGGGATGATATTCTTGGGGTACAGTTGACCGGTTCTAGTACCGAATGCTATCACTTTCCCAGTTCCAATTATGCAACAGGTCATGTGCTGAGCCCCATTCTAAGCCGTCCAAGAAAATAACTCCATATGACATAATTCCAAGACCTCAGACTTCGCAACCCAAGACTTTATGTGACTATTTGGCGGCGAAGCTTTGAAATGGAATAATGAAACTAAAACTTGGCATGCGTCTAACATTGAGTTTCTAGGTCTATTAGATTAAAAGAAAAATTCGATCAATAAATTAGAAATAAGAATCGCTATCTTACCCTGAAGTAAGATTGATAAGAAAATAATTTGTCCTTTTCACAACCTGCAAATTAATAATTTTTTCAATTGAGATTCACACTTTTCAAACTAAAAATGTATAACAGGTTAAACAGATTTTGTGCATCGTAATAGAGCTTGAAATTCTAAGAAATTAAACTGACAATTCGAAAGATTCTCCAGATTTAAATGCTAATGTCATCGAAATTGAGCACATCATCAGATAGTGAATAGTTAGGAACACTGCTCCGCAATGTGTTGAAATTAAAGCTTTTTAAACCTTGGCACGTGCAGTGTTCCAAGATAAATTAAACGGGATAATGTGATGTCAATCACTAGATGATCAAAACGTTTCTTAAACTCAATTAAATTGAGTCAAGCAGAAAGATAGCAACAGAAGAGATGAAAATAAGCCACAACAAACAAATACAACAAACAAAACGGTGCATTGTATTTTAGTAAGGTTACCCATTCAAAAACAAGTCTAAAAAACGTTTTGCCTAAAGTCGTGCCTCAACCACACAAGAAAATATCCGGTTATGAGTGATCCCCCCTCCCCCACTCATCTCATTCTTCCGTGGAATGTCTCCAATTTCGACTTTGACTTTCACAATTCTAATTTTTACTTTCGGTTCTTGTGTCTGTCAAGAACGCGTTCCAATTTGAAGATAGGAACCGATGCAGCTTCATCTCAAAGAGTTTTGGAATAAATAGATAACATAAATCATTTATGAATAATGTCTGATGTCATTTGCATTTTTTTATATGTAAGCGGCTTACTTGAATTGAACGAGCAAAAGTTTGTAGCCTAGTAGTGTTTATCCCTGTACTACCAAATATTGTTTGGATTGGAGGTTCAGCTACAAAAAAACAGTCTTCATGCAGGATCTTTCCAGGTTTGAAATGTCACCAAAAAAGCGGCACTCTTGAGAATAGAAGTGAGGTTCTATAGGTTTTATTTTCTTTACACAATTTAGCATCTTGATAGGATATTGGATCATTGTTTGATAAGGATATACCTGTACTTGTAGAGTAGTTTCCTCGGATCAAAACTTGGTTATGAAACCAGTTTCAATCCACGATAATTGCTCTTCATTGATATGCTAATATTAAGTGAGTTGATCACCAGTCCAAAATGGAGTTGTAATATAAGATTGGATATGTTTCAACTAAAGGCACGGACTTACATATATAGATAAATTTATTAATTAAGATGGTGGCCTGCATGAGACATTATTTATGTGGTAAAATCTTTTGATTATTAAAGACCTATTAAGGAGCCTCGGAATAAACCACCTTTATTTTTCAAAAGCCCAGTAGCCGGCCATCGATCAACTATAAGGATTCACGATGGATTATGTTGAATTCGAATCCTAGTATGAAAATAATTTTTTCTTCGTCTTTCAATTCAGGCCTAAGTCAAGTGAGTCATTTGCGAGCAATTAGTTCAATTAGATGATCAAGGAGAAATAAATGGATACCCTGATGTCATATGTACATTATCTATTGATTAATGTTCAAGCTTCACTCAGTTTATTGGTTGAATCCAGTTGCTGCTTCAACATTCTTTCTTAAAAGAATCTTCATGTCTTATCTGTAGATCCTCAGACATCTTGCCAACTTGTACGTGACTGTACATAACATTCTATTTTTTTTATTTCATTCAACTTAACCCACAAAAGCTCAAAGGGTTCCCACTCCACCGATGGATTTACCCGTTATCACTTCTTCTCTCAACCAGGCCTTCTCTCTGGTTATAGTGTTTATCATAAATCAGGGCTACTACCACTTGGAACCATATCAATGCGCCAGGTTATGTGCCGGAACAAACCATAAAGTACCAAAGAGGTGACAAAAAAAATTGTAAGTAACCATTGCAGAAAGGTCTCGAGTAGTACAGTCCAGATTCTCTCAAGCACTGGACAAGAGAATAACCAAGGGGGTTTTGGCTAAGGGAAAAATTGTATCTGGATAAATAGATTCATCGCTACTATACAATGTCACAGCCAGATCAATCTATAGTACAAGCAATTGACGATGGATCATTCAAACATGCTCAACAACTTGTGCAGGCTAAGCTAAAGAAGTATCCAAATCACAGTTATTATTATGCTCTCAATAATTACATACTATATAGAATGGGGAAAAAAGACGAAGCCATTGCTGAATCGCTCAAATTAAAACAAAAGACTCCAAGTGACCCTGAGACGCTCAAGCTTCTTTCAGAAATATTTAACAGTTCTCAAAACCATTCGGTTGATTCAATTCAAATGTACGAAAATGCAATCAAGAAATATTCAAACCATGATTTGATATACAGTTGGTTTGAAACGTCAATTAAAACTTTTAATGTCAGAACATTGCAGAAATCAACCATGTTACTCCAAAGAAATTTAAAGTTAAGAAAATATTGTTTATGGGCTTCGTTTACCTATTATTTGGTAAGTGAATTGAACAATGCAACCAATACCGAAAGAAACTTATACCCTAAAATTGCTTTAAAGCTCCTTGAAAGCATTCAACCATTGGAAAACGAACAAGAGTTGTATTTGCTAGTCAAATTGAATTATAAGTCAGCAAACTACGGAATCATTATATCTGAAATTGAAAAATTCTCAGAGGGAAAGAAATTTGATCTTGAGCTCCAAATCATACTCCTTGACTGCTTGTATAGGACTCAAGATTGGAAGAATTTGAAATTTTATTGCAAGAAAATTTTGTTTGAGGATAAGCTAGATGACTTTAATACTTGGAAGTATTTGGTTATGTCAATGGTGGAGTTGAAAAAATTCGGTGGAGCCGAAGAGATAGCTGAACCATTGACTGAACTACCTGTTGACAACGAGTTTCTCAGTGTTGCGTTAAACTGTGAAAAATCAAGAAATTCGGTTTTGTCATACTTGGTATATTCCGTCGAAGTCAATCTGAATCAATTGTTCAATAATTACTTGCAGGTTTACTACAAAAAGTATAACAACAAGACATGTTGTTTCAACGATTTAGAATACTTTATCACTCAATTCAACTATATATTTGATAACAGATCCTTTATACAATTGGTAAATGAAACTAACGATAAGATTGTCAAAAATGATAAATATACCGAAAGAGAATTAAATATTCTCGTTAACAATCAAAAGTTTAAATCTTTACTATGCCTTAACCAAAATATTGTCGAGCAGAATGGTTACAGTTCTGATTTATTTGTTAAGGATAACTTCATTTTCTTTTTTAATTCTAGTTTTCAAAAGATACTTTTGTCTAAAGAAGAAAATGATTATTTTGTTGGAAGTGAGTTTATTTTAATGAATGTTGAACAATTATTGAATAACGCAGCAATTAGTATTGATAGTGAGGAGAATAAATTAATTTTCATTGAAACCGTGTTCAAGTCTATTATATTGCTAGAAAACTTACTAGTGAATAGCAAATTCGAATTTAGAATAAAGCTTTGGCTAATGAAATTGTACTCGTTTGTGAATTGTCACTCGTTAGCAGAAGCTCTCTTTGAAGATCTTAAAATTAAGATGATCCAGTATGATACCTTGGGTTACTACTTCAATAGTAGAATTTCTTCATTGAATCCAAAAACTGATCAATACAACAAATTACTTAACATAGAGAAGTTCTACATGAATTCCGACCATGAAATAAATGAGAATTTGACTAAAGGTTTTGAGAAACTTGCAATCAATAAATTGCAAAGTTTCCTTGAGTTTGGAAAATCGATTGACAAATCTTTGTCTAGATCGTTAAACATGATTGAGTTGTTGAAAGTTAGCAAAGTTCTCGGCAGTAAGCATATAGTTGGCTACTGCTTAAACACATTAAGACAAGAAAATGTGTTTGATTATGATGCTAATGATGCAACAAAGGGAGCCGATACTGCTCAAAAGGTAGAAAATGATGCTGGACAGCAACAAGTTTTGGCATCAGATACTATTTCTGAGGAGCAAATCAATAAAACCAAATTAAACTTATATCCATCATCGTACATTCCATCAGATCCTAAATATGAAGATCCTTCACAGTTAATAGATAATAGAGATTACTCTAGTTTATGGAAATTCGGTTCAAATGATATTAATTCAACTTTACAAAACTTATTAAGTATTGGTCCAAAGCAATCGACATCGTTTGTCAAAATTAGTTATTTAATTGAGTTGTTATTGCAAGAGACAGATTCGAAAATCTTCAAAAAGTTGCATACAAAGTTAAATAAAGCTATTTCCAATAACAATAATATGAAACAATTCACTGCAATTGAAACTTGGTCGATTAAACTTCAATCTACCGTATTCAAATTGTTTATCAGCCAGCCATTTAATATTGCAGATTTCAACTTTTTAATCAAAAACCTGAATATCAATTTTATTACCAAAAAGTACTTGAATGTTAACCAAAAGTCAGTCTTATTGTCTTGGAAATTGAATCATATGATATTAGTTGTTAGTGAATTAATCAATAATGTAAAGACTTTTATTAGCAACGGAACGAACTATAGTATAATCTTGAGAGATTATTCTGGTAAAGTGAATGAATTGAGGAAAATTCTCACTAAATTGGTGGATGATTTGAAAGAATTGAATTCAAAGCAATTGAATAACTCAATTGTGAAGGAGGTAGCAGCAATCAAAGATTCAACAAAGAAGTGGCTCACCGAAAATGACATTAGCGTAACATCCAACATCACCGATATTACTTTTAAAAATATTGAAGCGTCTCTTGAACAGTCCTATTCTGGGAGAAAAATTTAGAAGAGAACTTTGAATAGAAATCTGGCCATATTTCAAGAATAAGAATAAGAATAAGAATAATAAGAATAAGAATAATAAGAATAAGAATAATAATAATAATAATATATAGAGCCAGAACTTGAGTCAATGATGCAATATAATTAATAGACTATTCCATGTCAACTAGGCATCTTCAATTTTCCTTTTATAGTCTCAACTATTCCTGGACTAACCCAACTTTAACGTACATAGTAACTAGTAATAGTCACATTGTAGATAGCATTTCGGTGTAATTTCATGTTAGATGGACCAGCTCTGAGGTTACCAGCAGTACCTCATTTCCAATGGTCACCTCTCTAGTACAATAATATATACATACATTTATACATATAAAAATACATTCATATATATTAGATCAAGCACAACTCCCATCCAAAGCTATTAGCAATGTCAAACCAGTCGATGTACAACAACCCGTCAGGATTCAACTTCCACACTTCTTCAACAATCTTCCTTATATGATCAATATTTACATGATCAAGGTTCTTTTGATAGATTTTAAGCAACGACAAAATTGTCATTTTATCACTTTCGTAGATGCAGCATATACCAGATAGCAATAATGGATACTTAATTGATCGTTTAACATTTGAATTGACCAAGAATTTCAATAGATTTATATTCTTATATAGCAAAATCTGAATCTCGGGAACATTTGGAGAATATCTTCTGACCGATAATCGTAAGTAGATTTGGGCCGTGAATTGGTACAATTCATATAATGATAAGTGTGACTCCAAATGTAACTTTGAGAGAATTTGTAAATTTTCAGGTGCCAATGTCGATTCAATGATTTGGTTATCCAATTCAAATAAAGAAATCAAAATTCGATTCATTTCATTGGTTGTCTTATAATTGTTCAATTTCCCAGGATCTTCTAGTAGTTTATATTTACCTCTTGCATCTATTCCCAAGTTGATCACTTGGCTAAGTAAGGATAGCATTGGCTTCAAACATCCTTGAATAGAATCGATTCCTTTAATTTTCAATAGAACATCACATTTGAATTTGCTACCAGTTAAATTAACATTGGAGGATAATATATCATGGTAGATATAGTTAAGTAGTAAGAACTCTTCATTGGTAGTCAATAAATCTAACTTATTACTGAAAACATCATCATAAAGTCCCATCTCTTGTATAAAACTGAAACAGGTGTCCAATAATTTGTTCCAATTCTTGACAAGTCCCCTTGAAACTTGAGCATCGATTAGTATAAGATAAGTGGCAACATAATAACTATAATCCAACCTGGTTCTTTTATTTTTCTGATTTAAGTTCTCTTCTACCAACTCAATTGTTTGTTTGAAGTTGGTTCTTCTGCAAAGTAATTCGTTGGTTCCTCCCATTGACATACCTCCCCAGGTGATAATCGCATTCAAAACGCATTTGCTCTCGGCTGCCATAGATAAAAAGACCGAAAGATATTCATTTTTGTCGTGTTCAAGTATTGACATGTCCTCTGCTAGCTTTAAATATCTTTTGAAGAAGACAATCTCTTTCTTGTCTTTCAATACAATATTCTTGCTGTGAATTATGAAGAAATAGTCGTCCACATTGTCTTCGATGCCCTGATGAATGGATTTTGGACTTATATCCAAATCCAACGAGTCTAGAAGGTTTCGATCACTATCCAGTATTTGATTTTTAGTAGAAACGGTAATCGATGAAGAGATTGATATTCCATTGGAGCCTGAACCGGCAGCAGTCGGTATTATGGTAGCACTAGAATTGGATCTGGAAACCACACTAGAAATTGATCCTGCCCTAGAAGCTGTACTTGACTGTTGAACTAGTATCGGAATATCAATGAAACCCGAACTTGGGTTTGAATCGTTGAATCCCTTATTCGAATCACTACCCGTAGCAGTTCCCATTCCGATTCCGATTCCAATTCCGATTCCAATTCCATTTTCATCTTCATTGTCAGCTTCAAGCCTATTTCCAGTACCAATTCCATTCCCAGCACCAGTCCTATTGATATTAACCGAACTACTAGAAATAACCGATGGAGTGAAAACCGCATCCGAGTCAGACTTGGATCTAGTACTTGAACAAACATCAACAATGGGCATTGGCGAGTTCAAGTTAGGCGTTGATGATTTATGTGACATATTTGGGCGAACAGAACCTATCTTTTCATTCATTGCAATAGATTCTTGTAACAACTTGCTAATAGGTGAAGGAGCGGTTGTCGCCTTAAAGGTTTGAATCTGAATATCCCTTAACGGTCGTATATTAGATTCAACAAATTGACTAGAAACTGGCTGCAGTTGATTGGATTTAAGAATTAGATTCAATGCCATTTGATTCGTTATATATTGCGGAGTTGACTTTGCCCATACACATTCTCGCTTACTCAATTGACACAAGCCACAGATTGGTTTCACTTCATTGCACTTCTTTCTATTCATAAGTTAGTATTATTGATATATTGAAAAGCTCATTTTCCTCCTTGGGGGTTCCTCGACTTACCTCTTCTTTCTACAAGTCAAACATCCTAGACGAGACCTTGCAGTTATTCCGACAAACTCAAACTTCTTCTTGACTCCAAGAACTTGGCTCTTCTGCTCAGCAGGAGCCATAGTGACGGAGTAAGTAAGACGCTTTTGTGACTAGTGGATGTGTATGATTCCACTGGTGCTTGTTGTTTTGCATCGGATAATAGTCTCAGATTCCGAAATCTTTATATTTACCACGAGTGGTGAAAAATTGGCTTGATTAGGGCGATTGGCGCGAAAGATAGCGATTTTGGTGTTATCGCAGCCAAAGGATTAGCGATTGACAGCTTCAATTGGGTTCAATAGCAGTTGGACTAACCACGAGATTTAAAAAGATGATTGAGGAAGAGTATGGGCAGCCATAGAGTCAAAATCGAGGGAATATAACTTTAGGGCCACCGAGAACTATCTGGGTCTCCTTCAAACCTTTTTACAGTGAGCAAGAATTAATTTGCAATTTCTATGGGATGGGACACATTGGGCTAGTGCCATTTCCACATCGGCAGTCTCAGTTTTTGAGTAGTATCAAATGCTACGAATGGCAATTCAGCTTCAATAAAAAAGAGTTTACTTCAAAAGTCACATCTCGAGAAGTTGCTTGCACTTTATATTTATATGTATACTATACCTACATATATATATATATAAGATTATCACAATGTTGTATTCATGGGTGACTGAGCGGTTACATTGTAACTCATTCGTACCCAATGGCACTGGGTTCATATTAGCCCGCTTACGCACAGATTGGTACGCACTGACATAAGTACGGCACAGGCATTGATACACATTGATATGATGAAATGTGTTTCACATTAAAACATGAAATTATTATTATTGATCTATAAATTACCGTTTCATTCATTCGCAAGTCTTGTGATGAAAGTCTTATGCATATACATTATTATTAGAAACTTTCACCGAATTTTTTCTTTCTCTTTATGATCTAGAACTGCATTGAGCCATCTTTTTAGAATCGATTATACATCAAATCAAGTTACTTCTTAACTACTACGGTTTGGAAAGATCTTCTGGAGTTAAAGAAATTTCCATCAGAAATCCCATCGTCTTACTCATATCTCTAAATTGCTTCAATCCCACATTCAATAAATATTTCCTTTGACTCAAGTCCGTGACAGACTTATTCTGGATAAATTCTTGCTTAGCAAAATGAATTAGCTCTTGTTTTTCATGAGTCTTTGAAGCGGCTCGAACTATTCTTCGATATAATTTGAAAACCTCCTTACGAAATAGCCATTCATTCAACGAAAAAATCCCTTTGGCAGACATTCTAGTGCGTTCAGTGCTTTTAGAAAGATATCGCAAAAACATTGTTGGGATTAATGTATTAGTTATCCATACGTATTGTTCTATCTATGTTCAACGGTAATAAATCAATTTACAAAGTCAAAATTTTGAATTATCGCCAAATTGAAGACTGCATACGGGAACTCTCCTTATCGTTGTTTCTCTTCAAATTTCTCTTCTGAGAAGCTTCAACTGCACAGCGAGATCTCATTAAAGCATACATTGTGCCACATGAAGTAGTGTGGATATCCCACTTCTACATGTACCAAAAGTGTCTGGCTATATCTCCATGATAAATGTACCCTGAGGCTCCAACTTTAAGCAATTTGGTATTTTAATTCATTAATATTTTGGCATTAACTATCTACATATATTTGTAATTTACTTAATTCTATGATAGGAAAGTTTAGAGATCGCAGGTGGTAATAAGCCTTGTAATCTCCATCTCCATCGAAACTTATATTGAAGGCTATGAATCCATTGAGATTCAATTTCATTATCTACCGCGGAATTCAACAATACTGCATTCTCACAGTTGGAAATCTCACTTAGATAATGAAGCTTATCAAGAAGGATCTTAGAAAACCTTGTTCTCTTAGAATCGTTGCATTTGAAATCATCTGTAGTTCTTTTATTATTCATTAATTCATTGTCATATGAAGAAAGTTCAGAGGAATACTTCCTTTGAATGCTATCGAATATTTCATAAATTCTAGCATTCGAACTTTGCAAATTTGTCATGGCATCATCCGGTTCCGAATGATTATTTTTCAATTCCTCTAACTCATTGAAAAATTGTTCATAATATTCTATACATTGTTCACATACAAATTCTTCATATTTTATGCAAGGGGGGATCAAGCTGACCTCGTAACGTTTGTTTATTATTGCACTGACCTCATATAATGGTTTATCGCATAAATCACAATATTTTAAATCGTCTGTGCCTGGTATTTTGCCAAATACTTCTTCAAAATTCTCCAAAGTTGAATTTGATTTTAAACCAAGTTTGAATGCAGTTTGTGAAGTTGACAATGGTTTGACCAATTGGTCTACCGAGGTCATTATTGATGCATCAGAAATACTTAATATTTCATCATTGTTATTATTAGTATCGTGAGTATTATTAATACTCATGTTATGTTGAAAAAGTCTCAGCTTGAAAGTTGCAAGTGATTTCTTTCGTTGTAATGCAGATTGGCTTAATGTGCTTATGCTATTATATTTACAGCTCGTTTCACTAGTAATGGTTGCTGAGAGAGTAGGCGTAGTAGTAGTAGTAGTTGTTGTTGTCGTCGTCGTTGTTATTGTTGATGCTGTATTTACTGTTGATTGGGTACTGTTGCTGGTGGATCTTAGGGTATCTGAAAAGTTACTTTCTTTATTATTAAATCCAGCTGCAATATCTTTCCCCAGAAGAAGTACCTCTATAGCTGAGCTAATCATATAATCCTCAACTAAGACTATTGGATCTTCGCTTTCGTCTTCATCTAGAAAACTGTCGTCTTCTACTGTTTCAGATAACTTCAAAAGATATGTGTTATCGGTTATGCTATCTTCATTGGTGTTCATATTTTGTTCAACGGTATTAGCTCTTGTTCGACTTCTGATAGGTGGTGGTAATGGTAAAGAAGTTAATGTAGAGTCATCTATAAGGTCTAAAATTGACGGTTGGTGCGAGAGACCCTTAAAAGGACCCTTTGCAAATGTCAGCTGTCGAGAAAGACGAGATGAAAGTTGAAAATCTTCTGTTTGCATGTCTGGGATGATATTCAGTCCATTTGCCGGAGGAGGTACTATATCTTGGTTTGGGTGTGACATGATGAGGGAGGAACGTAAAGTGATGATGATGGAATAAATGTAGGTAGAAATAATCTTGACAGGAAATGGAAATGGACTCACAAATAACAAAGCACGTAGAAGGAACAAAATCACTAAACAAAATATCAAACACTAAACTTTACACTTACAGGAGAACTTCACCTTCTCTAATACTGAAAAGAAAAGAAGAAAAAGTGAAAAAACTCCGGAAGTAGGATATATCGGATAAAAATATTCTCAATAGAGCACTCTCTAGAATTAGATATAAGCCAATTAACTATAATAAAAATAATAAATAACTAGCGGATATAGTAAATGTATAACAATTTATTGCCAATGATAATTTGTTTATTGGGGTTCGCTCATAACAGCAAAAGCAAGATGATAGTGTGGTTGCAATGTTTAAATGTAATCAGCTCTTAGTCCTAACTCAGTTGTTGCTTTTATGATAACTTTTTTTCATTGGCTGCTTCACTCGTTGGTTATATACAATCAAGCAAGCATACACACGCAAAAAGAAAAATAGAATGTTATATAGAGCTAGATACCCACTTTCAATCGACTATGATACCGGTATACCCACAAAAGATACTTGTTGTCCCCTCAAACAGTTACACGATGCGAAGGTCACGTTGATATGTTGGAAAAGGATATACCAGAGTAGACAATTTGCTGTTTCTAGATACGAAAAGAGGCAATAATACAAAAATAAAAATAAAAACAGAAAAAAATAACTTGTGGGTTGCTTCAGGGCACAAAGTCTTGAGTCGGTATTTTTGACACATAAGAAGCCAAATGTAAACAGAGCCAAAATCAATTAACAAGACAACCCAACTAGAAGGAGAAGTGGAGAACCAAGTCGAAAGTCTTTGGGATATGCCATGATTTCTATGAATTCATGAATTCCCGATTCCCATCTCAATGGTGATTGCTGAACTGAAAATGACGCAAATATGGTACTCCCTAACGTTCGCATTCTCCATCATTAATAGAATAAATGAAGTGGCCTTAATGAGACCTAAATGGCCCAAATGGCCTGAGTTGGCAGATCGTCAAAGCAACTACGCGCCGTCATACAACACCAAATGCGCACATGATTCTGGAACTATATGCCATCTGAAATTGAAACACTTTAAATTACTGCACACGACGTATTGCCGTGTTGGATATGGGCACAATGACACATGCAAGATATATGTCTTGATTTGGCATTGGCAGAGACAAGCATAGGTGGTCAAAGCTGGTTGATATGTTGTTACCAATGGCCCTTAGGATCAAATATAGTTTACAAGCTCTCCATGGACATTGTGCGGTACCCTTGAGTACCTACAAGTCGATTCTATTGTCCTGGCCCTTGTAAAACCCAATGTATGTAGATCGTATAACCGAATGAGCAGCGCAGCCCTCAAACTGTTCTCTCGTCGCAGTTCACCAAATGTTTTCAGACTCGCGCTCCAGGTGGCTTCTGTCTGGCTTCTCTCTTTCTTCTCTCTGTCTTCTCTCTGTCTTCTCTCTGCTTTTTTTGTTTTCTGTCTATTGCCAAATCGGATCTGTTCCGTGCACCAATGCTCAGACTGCCATGGAATGGGCAGGTAAGTACGCTATTCTCTCCAGATTGAATATTTCAAATGTTTTATTGTTTATGGCACTTATTCTGTACTATCCAGTGCCACTACTTGAATAAATGGGCAACGCGTTTCCAGTTTCCCAATCTTAGGTAGTTTCTGTAGTGACAACTCAGACAAAAAAAAAAAGAAGCGAGTTCAAGCTTGAAAGACAACGTCAACAAATAACACTCTTGAACTACAAGATACAAATACAAATCTAGTCGTAATCTAAATTAAATCTGTCTATTTTGTATATACATAAGTTCCACTCACCAACCAAAAGTCTCTGAATGAAGGTATATTTCTTCAATAGGGAACGTTCTCTTATCCAAATCAGTATTGATAATCGAAGTCTGTAATTTAGAAACACCCAGTCCGACTTCACTACGCGCAGATGCACTTCCAGAAACTACGTACAAGTTCTTTCTCTTTAAAAACCGTTCTGATTCCAGTAAAACTTGGGTTATATTTGGCTTACCATTGTAGTAGTTAATTCTATCACAGATTAATTTGGTCAGTTCTTTACCAGAATTGGATTGGATGTATTTTTCCATATCTCCTTTTGGCTCTGCAAATTGTTGATCATCGCTCGAATCATCTGGATTGGCTGGATCCGCTTCATTGGTAAAGTAGACATCAATAGTAATGAATTCACCGGCCAATTTGCAAATCTCTTCAAGTTCTTCTCTTATCCATTCCAAATTCTCTTCATGACGAACTATCCAAAGGAAATGGATATCTTTAGTTATAAAACTTTTACCATCCTCTTGACACTTTGCAATGTTTCTAGCAATTAAATGTAAGAATGGTAAACATGCACTTACTCCAGTACCAGTACTAATAAGGGTAATGTTATCAAATGCCAATGGATCTCTGGTAGTACCTCCATAAGGACCATCGAGTAATACTTTCTTCTTCAGGATAACTGAATCATCTAATTGCTGGTATAATTGCTTGGTCAAACCCTTTTTAGGAATGATAATAAATTTTAATTCATTATTATTTGAATCTTGATCATTTGGAATTGAACAGATTGAGAAAGGATGATTGTCTAAAATTCTTGTACCAACAAAACGAAGATAACAATGTTGACCAGGGCCCCAATTCATATCTTTGACATTTGGAACGACAATTTCATATATACCTTTTCTTAATTTTCTTAAGTTAGCAGTTCTTGGTTTTAAAAATAATGAATTTGGCTTGAAGCAAGTCTTCATAAGTGCTCTATAGATTAATTGTGAGGCCCAGAAAGCTAAAGCTCCCCACATATAATCCCACATACCCAATGTAGAGTCAATGTGCCAAGTCAAAGTAGCAAAGAAACCAAGACCACATATCCAATGAATATGTAAAAATGCTTCATAGAAATATTTACGAATGATTGAATTACCTCCAATACATAATATACCCAATAAAATAAGAGGAGGAATTCCACTATAATAGGCAAATTCAGTTGTGTTTTTGTAATGTAATCTCTTGGTACCTCCTTCATGAAGATCTTGGTAATAGAAGGGAATAGTATGGACTAATGCAATAATAAAACACATAAATCCAACAAATTGATGGTAAACGTTAAGTTTTTCATAAGAGATCCCGGTGAAAAATGTAATCATATTTGATTTACCTGACAACACATAGGTAAATGGTACTAAGGCGGTACTCATTACCCCAGCTCTGATTGCCAATGGAGGAGAACCAAACCCACGACATCCTCTGTACCAGAAATGGGGAATAAAGCAATAACAAGCCAAGTAAGTGGTGGAAGCAATTACAACCAAAAAGTTTGACGAAGCAAAAGGAAGTCCGAAATATTTGGAAAACTTTCTGTTGAGAGGCTTATAACCAATATAACGAGTAGATGCCGCTATAACTGCAATGAATGAACCAAAGTAACTTGGTTCAATAGATTTTTGGAAATTCTTTTTGTAAGAATAATCTGTATATCTATACCAGATATTCTTTAAGCATGCAATAAATATAAGAACTACTCCCCAATAAACAGTTACTTTAGCGTAGTGTGGTTGATAGGCCCAAGGAACTTGTTTTTGCAGCTGTTTGCCATACGCAGAGTATGCGGCCAGTTTCATATCTTCAAGACAGTTAACATCTTTATAGAATACCGAACTGGAGAAAGATGGACCAGAATTCATTATCTAAATATTTAAAATCGGTCAGGTGTATGTAGCTGAGCTGGAAGGGGAATAACCTGACTCAATATTTTTGCTCAGAATTGAAAATCTTTCAATATACTACCAAGATACTGGATACAAGGATAGCAAGTAAAGTGAAGGTAACCTCGTGTGCAAGCAGTTTCTATATCTATCCAACTAATCTGCTATAGCTTATATAACCAGGGTTCTTTGGATCTACAAGTCTAACTTAATATTTGCAACAAAATCCAAAAATGTTTCAGCCATTTCGTGGTTCTTATATAAATGCTTTTATGTGAGCAAATATCTCGAAGTTAATTTGCTCATCATTAAAGTATTTGCATCAATCATGTGCAGTACGTACATATGCAACATGGCCAGTATTACAAGATCGAATTTTTCAACAAATGAGCATTTTAAATTTGCAATATGAGTTGTCTAATATTCTCAGCTCAGGTAAAGAGCAAATTTTAATTATTTAGATGCAGCGATGTAACGAAGGAATAGTACACGTCAATATTTCAACTCACGAGTGAGTGGTTTGTGAGAAAACTGTCAATGTGGTGAAAATGTGATTAGCTTATTCTTGCGTCCCAATTAGGAAGGTGCACGAGTTGCAACATTTAGCGTTAACGTTTCAAGCTAAAATTGAGCAGTTTATAGCAGAAGAGAGCAGTTTATAGAAGAAGAGAACAGTTCATAGTAGAAAAAAGCAGAGTAGAGAAGAGAAGATAGAGAGCAGAAATGAACATGGTCCGGAACATACTCCGGAACATACTTTGGAACTTTAAGCATTGTACTGGGCATTGTACAGGACATGGTACGGGTGATATTAATAGGATATCGATTTAGTGGAGTTCCAAGTAAGTCTTTTAAACCAGAATATCAGATTCCATTTCTTACTTTCTTTGTTCTTTTTATCGGCTTCCTCTTTCTTTTTCTTTTTCCCTTCTCTCTCTTCGTATTCAATGTAACTGGTTCCTAGGCAGAACCCAATAATACCTCACATTCCCTCTAACTTCATTTAGCTCCAATAGCAGAACAGTGCCAAAAATGAGCAATTATTATCTCGAAAATCTTCATCTTCAATGAGGCCATTTGTATAACAATGGGAGAAATCGCACCAGCATGAAGTCCGCCTCCAATACTCCCCAACTCTGTTGCATCTTCATTCTCTTCTCAATAATTAAACTTGACTACTTACTCTCTTAATCTAGAAGATACAAATACAAAACTAGTTCTAATTCAAATTAACTGTCTCTCTTTTATTATATACATTAGTTTTACTTACCAACCAAAAGTTTCTGAGTGAAGATAGATTTCTTCTATAGGGAATGTCCTCTTATCCAAATCAGAATTGAATATTGAAGTTTGTAATTTGGATACTCCGAGTCCCACTTCACTCCGTGCAAAATCACTTCCAGAAACTACGTACAAGTTCTTTCTCTTTAAAAACCGTTCTGATTCCAGTAAAACTTGGGTTATATTTGGCTTACCATTGTAGTAGTTAATTCTATCACAGATTAATTTGGTCAGTTCTTTACCAGAATTGGATTGGATGTATTTTTCCACATCACCTTTTGGCTCTGCAAATTGTTGATCATCGCTCGAATCATCTGGATTGGCTGGATCTGCTTCATTGGTAAAGTAGATGTCAATAGTAATGAATTCACCGGCCAATTTGCAAATCTCTTCAAGTTCTTCTCTTATACATTCCAAATTCTCTTCATGACGAGCTACCCAAAGGAAATGAACATCTTTAGTTATAGACTTCTTACCCTCCTGTTTACACTTTGCAATGTTTCTAGCAATTAATTGCAAGAATGGTAAGCAGGCACTTATTCCACTACCAGTACTAATAAGGGTAATGTTGTCAAATGCCAAGGGATCTCTGGTAGTACCTCCATAAGGACCATCGAGTAATACTTTCTTCTTCAAAATAATTGAATCATCCAACTGCTGGTATAATTGCTTGGTCAATCCTTTCTTAGGAATGATAATAAATTTCAATTCATTATTATTTGAATCTTGATCATTTGGAATTGAACAGATTGAGAAAGGATGATTGTCTAAAATTCTTGTACCAACAAATCGAAGATAACAATGTTGACCAGGGCCCCAATTCATATCTTTGACATTTGGAACGACAATTTCATACATACCTTTTCTTAATTTTCTTAAGTTAGCAGTTCTTGGTTTTAAAAATAATGAATTTGGCTTGAAGCAAGTTTTTACAAGTGCTCTATAGATTAATTGTGAGGCCCAGAAAGCTAAAGCTCCCCACATATAATCCCACATACCCAATTCAGAATCAATGTGCCAAGTCAAAGTAGCAAAGAAACCAAGACCACATATCCAATGAACATATAAAAATGCTTCGTAAAAATATTTACGAATGATTGAATTACTTCCAATACATAATATACCCAATAAGATAAGAGGGGGAATTCCACTATAATAGCAAGAATCACTTATGAAATTGTAATGTAAATAGTGAACACCGCCTTCATGAAGTAATTGGTAAACGAAGGGAATAACATGTACCAACGAAAGAATAAAACACATCAATCCAACAAATTGATGATAAACATTAAGTTTTTCATATGAAATCCCAGTTAAAAATGAAATCATATTTGACTTACCTGACAAAACATAGATAAATGGTACTAAGGCAGTACTCATTACCCCAGCTCTAATTGCTAATGGAGGAGATCCAAATTCACTACATCCTCTGTACCAGAAATGTGGGATAAAACAGTAACATGCCAAGTATGTGGCTGAAGCAATTATAACTAAAAAATTTGATGAAGCAAAAGGAAGTCCAAAGTATTTCGAAAACTTAGTGTTAAGTGGCTTATAGCCAATATAACGAATGGAAGCAGTTATGACTGCAATGAATGAACCAAAGTAACTTGGTTCAATAGATTTTTGGAAATTCTTTTTGTAAGAATAATCTGTATATCTATACCAGATATTCTTTAAGCATGCAATAAATATAAGAACTACTCCCCAATAGACAGTTACTTTGGCGTAGTGTGGTTGATACGTCCAAGCTACTGCGTTTTGCAGCTGTTCTGTATAAGCAGCATATGCTTCCAGAGTCATATCTTCAAGACAATTGACATCTTTGTAAAACACTGTACTTGTGAATATAGGATCAGATTCCATTATGTGAATACTTGAATATGGTCAGAAGTGGGCGCGTGTGAGCGTAACAAACTGAATAGATATTTGGTATAAATACAAATATTTTAATATACAAGCAGGTTTTATTGTATACTAAGTTAGAAGCTAAAGGGAAAGCACTGGTCCCCAAGCTGTTTCTATATCAATCCAACTAATCTGCTATAACTTATATAACCAGTGTTCTTTAAATTTGCAACTCTAAAAAAAAATGTTTAAATGTTCTAGCCATTTCGTAGTTCTTATATAAATTCTTCTATGTGAGCAACTTTACTTGAACTCATTTGCATGAATCATGAGCTGTATGTATACATGCAAAATGGTCTGCATTGCAAGATCGAATTTTTCAACAAATGAGCATTTAAATTTGAATCTCGAGATTGCTTAATATGCTCATTTGGGAAACGAGCAAATCTTAATCATTAAATTCAGAGCAAGAAATGGAAGAAATATTCACGACAACTTGGACTCACGATTGAGTGATTTGAGAGAAAAAGGCTAATTTGGTGCAAATGTTGTTTGCCTAACATGGGGACCAAATAGGAAGGTGGAAGAGCTGCAACATTTAAAGTTAATGTTTCAAGTCAAGATAGAAAAGTATATAGCTTATTAGAAGAGAGCAGAGTAAACGACATAGTACAGGACACAGTACAGGACATAGTACAGAGCATAGTACAGAGCATGGCACAAAATATATTCAGTCATAAATATGATATATGCTGGTGATGAAAAATGGAGTTGAGTTCCACGAGTAAGTATATGTTAGACAGAATATCTGTTTTCCTTTTTTTATTTTATCTTTTCTTTCTCCAGTTTAACTGATTCCATCACTCTACAATTCTGAATAAAACCTCACTTTCATTCTAACCTCCCTTACCTATAGGTACTAGTCTAATTTGCTCCAATGGGAAATTATTTTTGGGAATGACCAATTTTTTATGTACTCAATATTTATTATGAGACCATTTGTCTTAAAATGGTGGAAATCGCATCAGCATGAAGACCGCCTCCAATACTCGCTTACCCTACGACATCTTCATTGTCTTCAAAACATCAAAACAACTTCATAACCTACGAAACCCGAATTTTGGAACTTTCTCTTAACATAATTACTTTAGCAACTTTTTTTGTTATTAATAGCTACTCTAATTATATTACTTCATGAATCATATCTATTATACCATTTCTCTAAAAGATTGATGTCTTGAGAGAATCAAACTATGATGAGACTCATCTTCGTCATCGTCCTCATTCACATAATGAAGAATGTCTCTGAATATTCTCTTGGAAATCACTTTATCCATTTCTATTTCTTGTTGGTGCATTTTAATACAAAGGTTTTCACAAACTTCTATTAAAATTGATATTCCTCTGAATTCCTGTCTTCGTTTGAATTCAATAATTGGCATAAAATTGGTTAATTTATCCACAAATCTTAATTCTAGCACCGATAAATTGTTTAAGTAGTTACTATGCAATATTAATGGAATTGATTGATTGGTGATTTGGGAGCAATTGTTCAATGATAATCTTTCCACAGATTGATTGCAGTAGATGGCTATATCCCATATCACTTTATCAGAGATACTGCAACCTGCTAACCCAATGGTATTCAAATTGGGATTATTTCTAATCAATAATGATAAACTGTTATCAGTAACAAGATGGCCCTTTTTCTTTCTGCCAAAGTTAATTACCTTCAAATGTTTACAGTATTTCCCAATACTATAGATACCCGAATCTGATATCAATTCACAGGCCCTGATGTCCAACACTTCTAGTTGTCGACATCTTTTGGATACATGAATTAACATATCGTCATCGAGAATCTTGGATCCTGTGATGATGAATTTCTTCAATTTGAATCCATTTTCAAACATTGATAACGATGGTATTAATTTAGGGCACATATAGAATTCAATCCATTCTAAATTTTTGAACCCAATTTGTTTACTAATGATATCTATTGCTTCTGACTTAATATGAAATAATTTGTGTAATACGATCATTGAAGGATTTGGTTTTTCAATGTTATGACCTATAGTTGGAAGCGAGTTTTCAGTTCTGAACATAGTTCCTGCCACATCTTGGCCCATGGATATAACCTGTTGCTTTCTCTTTACATTCAAATATTTAACCATATTAGTTTCCGAACTGAAAAAAAACTTCTTATTCATGATTTCAGTGGTTACTTGAAAGAACAACTTGTTAATCATTAGACAGTTGTAGAGAATGCCTGCTTGGGAAGCAGTATTATTTCTTTGATCTTGTTTCATTGCCATTTCCGCATCTTCTTTGTTACCATAAATAAGCATTGCATGATTAAATGATAATGGCTTTCTACGGATAGGCGAGCCTTCTTGCGGTATAATTGTGTTTTGAATATCGGCGAATTCAACAATTTTATAGACGACTTCAGGGATTTCAAAAATAGAAAGTTTGTGTTGGTCTTGGTTTTGATATGACGAATATTTGTGGTAATCTGTAAGTTCGGAACCTGCTTGATTATGGCATTCCCAAAGCCTTTCAGTAACCAAGTTTTTCCTTTTTCTTAAATATAATGATGAGAAGTCCCTTCCCGGTTTATCATTTAATGGAGAGGTATTAGGTGTACTGTAGTCAGTATCTGGCAAAGACTCAAGATCTGAATCACTTCCGAATGTAGATGGTGAGTTCAACGAAAATTCGTCACCGAATGAAATCTCTTGTTCACTGAAGTCGTTGTCTGTGACAAAGATTTTGGAGGCTGATATACTCAAAGGTGAACTGGTTGTAGATGATAATGATGGTGATGATATCGACGATGTGTTGATTCTGGTGGTGGTTGAAGTAATTCGAGATCTTCTCCTATGAAATCTCTTCACAGAAGGGGTTCTGGTCAATTGTGTTGGCAATTTAGTACAAGATCTTGACCCTGGAGTACCATCGTGCTGCTCAAAAGAGTATGCTTCATCAGTTGAATTGACAAAAGATGACATGAGTAACTGGATGTGTGGGAGATATATTTGTGAATGTACTTGTAGTGGCAAGAAAGTTCAAATTGAATTGAAACTATCAACTTTAAAGGCAAATGGGGTTAAGCCTATACTGTGTTCCAAAGATGTAAACGAATGTAGATTCAATTGTAAAATGGCTATCAGTTGAAGTATATTTCAATTGATGGGTTGAATTAAAACAATTATAGTTGATAACAGTTGATGACACATAAGGTAATTAATTATGAAAGTAAAATTATAGGTATGCCTAGTGATTAAGACAGTACCACGGTAGATTTTTAAATGAAAAAACTCAAATGGGAAATGGAATGGATTGTGATTGACACAAATGCTAATTCAATACAACCAAAAACAAACTAAAACAAAATGAAAAGCAAAACTGAAAAAAAAGAACGTCAAGATGTGATAGATTAAAAGATGCCAGTGGATATCTTTTCAGATGTGTAACTATCTATCACTGATGGAACCCCTTTCAAAAATATTATTATTAACAGTAATATACAAATGAATGTACACGCTAACTATTACTCCTTAACAGATAAGAAGGTTGACTATTATCCAGAATAAAGTCAAAATAACTCTTGAAGATTTTAGATTCAATATAATGATCCCTTAGCAAAACCTCATCAATTATATACTTTCAACCATTAAGTTGACCATCAAGATGTTACCTAACCAGCCATACCTGCATTCTTGATGGATATAAAAGAACAACCTATTGGAAAGGCTGGTGATTATAGCAAATCTCCATATTGGGAGAATGGCTGGGTGTATTATGCAGGGAGGAACAATATGTGCAGGACGTTCATCGCTTACACTAATATTTTTCAGTGTTAGCCACTCAATAGGAAACAATAGTAAAGTATAAAGGAACATTCAGAATCTTTTCAAGAAGCTGGTTCCTGATATAAATTTATGCTAAATCCCAAGCGAGGCTCCAGTGAGAGCAAAGAATGTTTTACTTTTTTTTCCTTGATTTACTTTCTAAGAGACAAGAGAATTGAGAATGAGAATTAATCAAAATGATGAACAAAACCAAAATGGTTGATGTGCTAGGATAATTACGTTTATTAATGTTTATTATTACTTACATGACCTTACTACCTTATTTTACGATTGGACCACGCTTTCAAAATTATTTGATAATTTTCGCCGATATTTGTTATTATTTTATCTTGAAAGCAAGACGGTCTCTGCAGTAACTCAGTCGAAATTCGATTGTTCAGTAATGACATTACAGTTCTAGGTATGCATTACCCTCGAAAGTCGCGTGAAAACACTAATTAAATCGCATTTGAATTAAAAAATATTGGCTACTATATACAAGACAGCTGTGATAATTGGAATAGACGATACCATTCACCAAATCGCTAGTAATGTTTTGAAATGAGATAGAAGTAGAAATCGAAACGACAAATCGATGGTTGAAGAGTCAACTATCAAGATACTTTTTTTTGTGATAACTAAAATTGTAAAAGAATTAACCTATATTCTAATATACTTCTAAAAATATCCGGAATGTCGTATATTTAGATCAATATGCAAGAATGTCTGGGGATCAAGTTTGAATTGTTTCAGTTGTTTGAGTAGTCTTATAGATGATTTTCTACAAGTAAGTGTCACATTTGTATGGACTAAATTGCTTGATGAATTAATGATATCAAATTGTGGTAATATTAAATGAAATCTCAATCGCTTATTCAATAAGCGGACCTCACCTGGCCTTGCAGTAGTTACGCAAAATCATGCATCTTGTCACTCAAATACGAATATCTAAGCCAGAGCCGCATATTATTTTCTATGATAGCTAAAAATATTGAATTAACTCCACACAACTATAGAGGAAAGTTAAATACTCCAGCAAGCAAGTTATAGTAACAAATATGAAACAATGTTTAACTTCATAAACTTAAGATTTTTTGAGATCATACAATTACATCTAACAATCCAGCTCTGACGGTACTAGTGATACTGTACCCCCACCAAAAGGTAGTCTTTCAATGTTCTCTCCTAAGCTTTACATCTTGTTAAAACTTCATATCGAACCATACGATTTAAAAATATTGCTAGCCAGACTAGCAACCGTGAAAGTCAATGGTTGAGATAAAGACAAAAGTGATTTTGAAAGACTGAATAACACAAGTTGCTATGGTTAGAATGTTACTCGAACTAATGCATCAGTACAGCAACAGGACAAGAAAATGATTTAGAATCGCTGATTTTTAAATGCTGTCTCGATTCTATTTCTATGTTAGTGTTTGTTTTAGAATTCGATCTTGGGTTTGTCGAATATGGATACTTTCCCTCAATAGCTTTTCAGATCTCAGACATTGCTAGCATTGAGCAATGTTACTGACATTACATTCTTGAGAACTCACAGCTAACATCTGCCTTCATCATCTAACAATTTTTAATTAAATAAGTCCAAGCCTATCAATTTGTTTACAATTTTTCAACTTTCACATTAGCCATTCATTACTGTTTTGCTACACCTCTCGTAGGTATGATGTTTGGGAAGATTGATAACTAGTATCTTCTTTTGTGTTGTGAGCATTGAGTTCAGCCACACGGATAAACTATCTTGGGTTGCAGATTAACGACATGATGCTGTCACGTGAGCTCCAAATATTGATTTCAAGTTACTTTAATCGTGCTAACTTGTAGGTAGAACAGCATGATATTATAGATAAATGTCTATGACAAAACAATTTTAGATATGCTGAAGCCGCTACAACTTATTTAAAAACAATGGATTTCCCAACCAGGGAGTCTTTTAAACAAGGCAATGTTTCTTCATCTCATGTGTCTATATCTCTGTTTCCTTCCAGCAAAGAAGAGTTTTTCCGTATTTTTCCGTCGCTGACACAAAACTGCTCATTTCTTTTGATTACACGTGATGGAAAGCTTTATCATTTTCGTAATAAATGAGCTCTTCCTCTATCCATACCTGCTAATCTATCCAACAACTACTATTTAAAAGAGTAGTAAAATTATTTTGCTGATTGAGTGATACAGTACTAAACTTTTTAATTCCCTAATATCCCTGTTCCAAGAGGAAGTTTTATTATCCCTCACATCCCAATCACAGAATCAGTCACATATATAAGTACAATTTGTCTCCTGTTAAACATTGGTTACAACTCCGATCATCAAACCAATTTGGACTTTAATCACCACCCAAGCAGATCTCTAAGCCTATCTGGTGATATAATTTCCACTTTGAACTTGACTTGAACTGCTTCCTGATCTTTGAATCGACACCTGACAGACCGATCCTTACCCATCGTACTACTTTAAATAGAGTTCGGATTTCGGATTATCATTACCGTCATACTAGTCCAGTCACCGAAGCAATTTTTTAATTTTTCATAACCCACAAAATGGCTAAAAAGACCAGTGGCATTTCTAAGCAGGCGTCCTTATTCGACATTAGACTCAAAAACTTGGACCACGATGTTTTGGTATTGAAAGGTAATGAACATGACGCTGCATCGGTACTTCTTACTGGGAACATTGTTTTGTCTGTCAACGAACCATTACAGATCAAGAAGTTGACCTTGAGACTTTACTCAACCATTTTTTTGAATTGGACAGAGCAGGTAAAACTTTCAAACGGAGGAATATTGGAGAAGCCTATGAAATTTAGTAAAAATATTTTTGAGTATAACTGGGATGCTAACGAGTTCAAAAGGATAATCTCAAGTTTGGCTTATAAAGATAACAGCTCTACATCACCAAATATTTCCAGGACCACATCAACTTCATCTTTGAAAAGTCTTGGGCATTCTTTTCGTTCCAAATCATCCACTAACCTTCATCTCACCTCATTGCATAATCTTTCACAATCTGCATCTCACAGTTCTCACAGCTCTACTTCCAATCTATTGAGTTTGAATAATAATAGTAATATTACTAGTTCGACTAATGGGATGAACGTTAATAACAGCAGTAATTCTGGAACTGTCATTCTCAGTCAAGGAAATTATGAGATACCTTTCAGTGCAATTTTACCTGGAAATATGCCAGAATCAGTTGAGGGCCTTCCAGGAGGTTCAGTTATTTACAGACTTGAATCAACCATAGAGAGAGGGAAGTTTCATAGCAATCTAGTTACAAGGAAACGTTTGAGAGTAGTTAGGACTTTGACTACCGATGCTGTTGAACTTTCGGAAACTGTTGCGGTTGATAATACATGGCCCCAAAAGGTGGAGTATTCACTTAACGTTCCTTCCAAAGCCATTGCTATTGGGTCCAGTACTCCAATTAGCTTCATGATGGTGCCCTTGTTGAAGGGACTTAGTTTAGGTGACATTTCCATTCAATTGATTGAATTTTATTCGTATGTGGGCTACTCCAATCCTCCTAATAATAGTGAAAGATTGATTGTTCTGAAAAAGATTCCTAGACCACATAATGATGACGAAAACTTCCAACTTGATAGATGGGAAATCGATACTTTTATTAAAATCCCTGACACTCTTTCCAAATGTACCCAAGATTGTGACATATCGGTTCATATGAAAGTTAGACATAAGTTGAAATTCGCTATTGGATTAATAAATCCTGATGGACACGTCTCCCAATTGAAAGCTTCGCTTCCTGTTCAATTATTTATCTCCCCTTTCATCACCATTAGAACTAAGTACGAAAGTGAAGGCAGCGATATTGGTTCATTAACTGGAAGCTCAAACGATTTGAAAAGTAATGCTGGCAATTTAGATGACGAATTGTTTTTATTTTCCAGTGACATTCATAGTGGCAGTCACAATAGTTTGAATCAATTGGGCTCAGATGGTGAACATGTTGACGGAAGTCTAATGGCATCCGATCGAAACAACTATAGAGAAGAGTCTAACCCTAACTTGTTTGCAGGCTTCATGGCTCCTCCAGTTTACCAAAACCACATTTATGATAGACTATGGTCAGATTTATCTCCGATAGATACCCCGATATATTCAGGCACTTCTACTCCTCGTTCACTTACCAAAAATGACTCTTTCCAGACTTTAGGGACTCAGAATCAGTTTGGAATGTCTCAATTGGACAGTCAGACATTAAATGAGAACTTACACCAGCTTAGCTTGCAAAGACAGAGACAAGAGAGGTTAGACTCTTTAGGTACCAGAGCTGTGTTCAATTTGGACGGAGAACAGCAAGGAGAAGCTGACTCTCAAGATTATTTCTCACTTGGTGGAAGTAGCACCACACCTTTAGATACTCCAGGAGTTTCTTCTCCACCTCTTCATCTTTCAAGAGAAGGTTCAGAAACTTATTTAAATACAGCGAACATGGCAAGAGTTCCCTCTTATACTCAAGCCATGAGATCTGATCTACAGCAAGAGCCATTGTCTCCAGTATATGAGCCACCGCTTCCTGGATCCAATATAAACTTATTTGAGTTGAATAGAAAACTAGAAGAATTGAACCCTAATGGTTCATCCAAAAGCAGTAAACAGATATTGTCACGAGGCTCTAGTTCTTTAAATTTGAAAAGTATGAACTCTTCAAAGACTTCTTCTACCAATGCTTCACCGTCAAGTTCTCGTAATTACTCCAACACCAATGTCAGTGTATCCCCAATTACGAATTCTTCAGTATTAAGATCCAATAGATCATCTCATAACGTTTCCCAAAATCTACTTAACTCTTCAAATGTTTCACCAATAGCTGTTTCTCCAGCTCATTTACATAATGGTCCAAAGAGTCAAGATATTCTGTCTCCTGATAACTTGCACTGTATGAATACTGGTTCTGCCATATCACAGTTATCTACAAGTGCATCAGAAAGAGTCTCGCTGGTTCATCTGAAAACATCATCAAGTGTTAATTTGCAGAACTTGCCATTTTTACATAAGAAGAATTGAAGTGATAGTGACTAGTTTGGACTGGCTTGCTCTGGTTTACATTGGCTTGCATTGGTTTACATTAGTTTGCACTGGCCTGTAACAGCCAACAACAGCTCACAACTGCCTACAACACACAACGGTCTATTAAAAGGACAAAATATAAAACATGAAATAACCCCGTCCAAAATTTAGTTAATTCTCAATAATAAGCAAAATATATGTATTATCACAAATAGTGATTCAATAATAAAAAGGTACATTAATTATATAAATCGTCATCCTCCTCTTGTCCAAAAGCTGCAGAGTTTTCATTACCACCAGTGGTGCCGGAAGAAGCTTCGTTAGAGTTTTCTGAAAATCTAAAGTTAGAAAATTGACCTCTTGAAGATTGTAATTGTTGAGCATAAGCTTCATAACGACGTAAATCGGCATCTGAAACCGAACGCTTGGCAGTTTTCATGGCTTCCTCAAAATGAGCTCTAGTAATGAAAGGAACAGGATCTTCTTCTTCCTCTTCTTCTTCTTCTCCTTCTGGTACAGCAGCAGTTTCTTCAGTTTTAACTTCAGTAGTCATTTCAACATCTTCATTTTTAACTTCAGCTTTGGCAGCCTTTTCCTTCTGTAATCTAATATTAGCTTCAATAGAATCTTTGATTGCAAACTTAGCAGATCTTTGCACAATATAAGACAAATCAGCACCAGAAAATCCGTTGGTAATCTTTGCAATTTCTACTAAATCCAAACCTGGTTCTAATGGAGTGTTACGTAATTGAGCTTGTAAAATAGACAATCTTGCTTCTTCATTAGGTAATGGAACATAAATCAATTGATCTAATCTTCCAGGTCTTAATAATGCTGGATCGATTTGATCTGGTCTATTGGTTGCTCCAATAACAAAGACATTCTTTTTAGCATTCATACCATCCATTTCTGTCAATAATTGGTTAACAACACGATCAGATGCTCCACCAGCATCTCCCTGAGATCCTCCTCTTGCCTTAGCAATAGAATCCAATTCATCTAAAAACACAACGGTCGGAGCTGCTGCTCTTGCCTTATCAAAAATATCACGAATATTTGATTCTGATTCACCATACCACATACTTAACAATTCAGGACCTTTAACACTGATGAAATTTGCAGAAACTTCGGTAGCAACAGCTTTAGCCAATAATGTTTTACCAGTACCAGGAGGTCCAAAGAATAAAACACCCTTTGAAGGTGCCAAACCAAACTTTTGGTATTGATCTGGATGTAAAACTGGATATTCAACAGTTTCCTTCAATTCATTCTTAATAGTATCTAATCCACCAATATCATCCCAAGTGACATTGACATTTTCAACAACGGTTTCTCTTAAGGCAGATGGATTCGAGTTACCTAAAGCAAATCTAAAGTTATCCATAGTAACCCCAAGAGAATCCAAAATTTCTGCATCGATAGTTTCTTCTTCCAAGTCAATAAGGTCCATCTTTTCTCTAATTTGTTGCATAGCTGCTTCGGAACATAAAGAAGCAATATCGGCACCGACAAAACCATGAGTTTCCAGAGCAATTGCTTCTAAATCAACATCATCAGATAATTTCATGTTTTTGGTGTGAATTCTTAAGATTTCAAGTCTACCAGCAGCATCTGGAACACCGATATCAACTTCTCTATCAAATCTACCAAATCTTCTTAAAGCAGGATCAATAGAGTTTGGTCTATTGGTTGCGGCAATCACAACAACGTTTGATCTCGCCTTCATACCATCCATCAAAGTCAACAATTGTGAAACAACTCTTCTTTCGACTTCACCATTTGTCTTATCTCTCTTAGGGGCAATAGAATCAATTTCATCGATAAAGATAATCGATGGAGAATTCTTTTCTGCTTCTTCGAAAGCTTTTCTTAAATTTGACTCAGATTCACCGGCCATCTTGGACATGATTTCAGGACCATTGATTAAGAAGAAGAATGCACCTGTTTCATTTGCAACAGCTCTAGCCATAACAGTCTTACCAGTACCGGGAGGACCATACATTAAAATACCCTTTGGAGGCTTGATACCAATGGATTTGAATAATTGAGGATGACGTAAAGGTAATTCAACCAATTCTCTGATTTGAGCCATTTGTTTCTTACAACCTCCAATATCATCATAACCAACTTCGTTTAAATTGTTTTCTTCATCTTCACGATTGATTGGTTCACCTTCACAATGAATAATAGTATCTTGGGCAACAATGGCGATTTCTTCAGGATCCACTTCGACAACTTTGAATTCAACTTGTCTCATACCACCTCTGACAGTGAATAAATCTCCCTTTCTGACCGGTCTATAAGCTTCAACAAAGTAAGGTTTCAAATAAACATCGAAAAGGGATCCAGTAATACCTTCGACGGTATCAGCAATTGGTAAGACACTAATTCTATTAGCGTATTTAATATCTGGACAAGGATGAACCGAAACGATATCACCCAATCTAACTCTCAAGTTGTTACGAACACATCTATTAATTCTGGCAACTCCGTCTTGCATATCATCATCAGCCAATACAATTAAAACGGTATCTTTTCTCTTTTTACCTTTAACAAGAACCGTATCACCTCTGAACAATTGTAACAAATCCATGGTATTTGATGACATGGTTATCACTGAATTATCATCATTGACTGCATCGTCGACAATAAGGGCGTTGTCCTTCTTCTTTCTTCTAAGAATGGCAGTGGCGGTTTTGTCTTCGGTACTTATAGCACCAGAAGCATCCAACAAGGATTTGTTTTCTTTCTTAGCGACCATTATAGAAAAAAGGGATAATCAATTGAATTCAAAATAGACAAAAGAAAAAAAAAGATGATTCGTGGAGGAATAATAAAGCTGATTTTTAATGGAATCAAAATTGAGAATAATAGTTTTACTGAATCAATGGATCAATAAAGCTTGAGTGTTTTTAGTTTGAATTCTGGTTGATTAAGTTAACAACAAGTTGATCTTGGGCAAACTAAAACAAAAAAAAATCGGGAAAATTAAAATGTAAACAAGTGAATTGATTTTAATATGAAAGCCCAGTAATCCAAGTAATTATGATTTGTAAATCAACAACAATTCAATTGCAAACGTGTAAAGAAAATCGCAATTATGCTGGCACAGGAAAGGAAATTAAAGGAAGAATCAGTTACTGACAATCTGTTCAACAAAATACAAAATGGTCAATCGAGAATCTCAAAAAATGGTTCCTGAACGAAGATAAAACAAATGAAATGGGATATCTCACAATAGATCAATACAACACTGACTTGACTTGAGTGGATTTTATATTTTACTAAGGAAGGAAAAGGAAAAGAAGAAGAAAAAGAAAAAAATGATTATTCACCTCAAATAAGAAATTTACAATCAATTGGTTACAAAATGCAATTGCTAGCCACTATCAAACCGTTGCTACTAAAGGGTTAGTCAATTACTAATTAGGGTGGTGAGTTGGTTAAGAAAGCTAAAGAAGATTAAAGAACAAATTGAGGATTTGCCACCCGCAATTGGAAGCCACCAACGATTTTGTGTTAAATTAGGGGGCGAAGAGAGCGAGGATGTTGAGGAAAGTTCGCGGATGAGGATTCTGTCGGGCTCTCTCTGGGAAGGAGATTTGGGGTTGGAGAGGTTGCAAATTTCGGTGAGAGCGTTTGGGCAACTTCCGGGACTACAGATAGACTGGGCAGCTGAGACTGGTAATAGTGAGGCAGAGAAACATAGAGGAAGGAGAGGAGACCTGGGGATGTGTTAAGTAATACTAATCAAACTACAGGGTGGGGCAAGCAATAAAGACAACAATTAGGGGACAAGTGAGTAGATCAGGTATTCCTGTAACGTATTACATCTTAGGCGGATTGAACAAGCGGAAGATAAATGCGAGGGTTGGGTGATTTATTTGGGCTTAAGTCACAATGTGGATTACTGGACTACTGGACTACTGGACTACTGGACTACTGGACTACTGGACTACTGGATTACTGGATTACTGGACTAGTGGACAGATATACTAGTGGACTGGTGAGCTGTAACATAAATTGCTTGATAGCGAGCACGAATGCGACGTCTGATTGATGTCTCATTGATGTCTCATTGATAGCGACAAGCTGTAATACACTAGTGGCCGCGAGCGATGCACACCTTTATCATAGTGCCTAAGTTTATAACTCACACCAAGATACATTGCTCTAGGGTACAATAGTTTTATTCTTCACTACTCTACTCTACTCTACTCTACTCTACTCTACTCTACTCTACTCTACTCTACACTCGACTACACTAAACTACAGTCCTCTCAGTTTGTATATGCTTTATATCATCTCAATTATACAACTAATACTATGATTTACTTGTTTGAATAAGTCTCTGTCTCTGTTTCAACCTCTGGTTCAGTCCCTTTTTAAGCCTCTGGTTTGTCACCCTTTTTTCTCTTTTTCTTCTGTTTATATCCCCATTTCCGTTAGTTTCCGGCACACACTATATCCAGCAACCAACAGCGGACCCTGTTGTTCTTTTGTCCTCTATTTCACCTCTCAGACTCCTTTCTCTGACCTCTCACTGTTGCAACGTCTTCCCACTGCGTACACTCCATTGACCATCAATCACCTCCATTATCCTGTATATACTTCACACAAGTGGGCTGAATGGAGCACAAACTCTCCACTTCCAAACTCCTCCCACTTCTCCCCAAACACTCCCCAATTCTCACACCAACGTTTCACCTCTGATCAGTACCACTTTTAGTCTGGAGTAACAGTTTTGATCAAGGAATCACACCAGAGACCAAGAACCTATCAATTGAGTTAATTTTTTCCTCAAATTTATATTTTTCCTTTTTATTTTCAATTTCTTTACTTCCCCAAACATTTCTCAAACACACTTTCCAGATGGCTTCAACTTGTATTTTCTGCAAAATCATCAAGGGAGAAATTCCTTCTTTCAAGTTAATTGAAACCAAATTGTCTTACTCTTTCTTAGATATTCAACCAATTGGTGAAGCCCATTGTTTGGTTATTCCTAAATACCATGGTGCTAAGTTGCACAACATTCCTGATGAATATTTGGCAGACATTTTACCAGTAGTTAAGAAATTAACTAAAGTCTTGAAATTAGATGTCAATAACACTCCAGAAGGTGAAGGTTATAACATCTTGCAAAACAATGGAAGAATTGCTCATCAAGAAGTTGATCATGTGCATTTCCATTTGATTCCTAAGAAGGATGAAGCAACTGGATTAGGAGTTGGTTGGCCCACTCAAGCAACTGACTTTGACAAGTTGGGTAAGTTACACAAGGAACTTTTAGCTGTCATTGCAGAGAATGAAGAAAAATTATAAAAAAGTGTCTGTCTGAAGTGATAGTGACTCAATGATGGTGATAATGACAATGAGATGACGACATGATGAGATGATGATGATGAAATAGTTGAAGATGATATTGAAGATTGATTTGATGACACCGACAGTTGCACAGAAATATGAAGTTATTCCAAAGTTTACAATAAATATTATTCTTTCTTCACTTACCACTTAGTAGCCTTATAACAAACCTCCCAATAAACCCCCTATATATCCAATAAGATAACTGGTAAACCAGGTCACTGTAGTAGCCCCGAATGGAAAATAACTAAGGGAATAGTACAACACCGCAAAAATCTCTATTATACTGGCTAATATGGTGAGAATTGTACTTTTAAGTACTACCAGACAATATATAGTTGACAATACGGATCCAAAAAAAACTGATGTAAATACGATTCTATCTCCAGATACCAAATGACGCGTATATGAATATGGACCTTGTAATATTCCAAACGAACAAACAAATAACAAAGATCCCAAAGACCAAATCAATCCAAACTTTCTTGGCTTTAACGCCAATACTGGGAAAAGGAAAAAACACAATATGAAACATAAGAGGGAACCTCCAAGGCAACATGCAAACCCTAAGAGCCTTTCAAATCGAGATAGTTGAAACCATGATGGTTCTTCTACTGCATTGGATCCAGTGTTGTAGGTTGGAAGTGACGAGTATAAATCGTTTGCTCCTGTTTTAACATAATCAGTCCACTCTGTAAAGGCTGGTAGAGATACCCTACCAGTATTGTTAATGTTGTTATTGTTGGTTCGATTCGACCAACTGGTGAATTGCTGTCTGAACGAATTTTCAGGTTCTGACATCGAGATGATATGCTTAGGAACTTGGATTAGTTAACTATGTTATCTGAATGGTTGCAGAATTTGTTTGTATTCCTTTTGTATTGATTTGTGATCCGATATTTGTCTCTGAGATTTGTGATCTGGTTTCAAACTTGCCTGAAGAGTTGTCTAAATGGTGCTACAGCAACTGGTTTTCAATTTAGGAAACACAAGCTAAGTAGTATTCAAAAAATTCAATGGATATATATATGGTATATATCGATTGGAACAAGTATCAGAGCTTCAAAGGTCTGTGTGCTAGAGCTACGTTACTATATAAATGGTGCTTATCCAGTTGCTTGGAGTTCTTGGCTTCAGTTATCGCCTTTCATTGCGCTTTTGGAGTGCGTATAGTATATTGATGACGGGCTCACTTGAGAGGAGCCAGATGACTTACCCCCAATTGTCGGCTTGATCTACGATTAAGCCATGCTATTGTCAGGTTTCTTAGTCGAGGTGGCAAAATGCAGCATCTTGACTTGTCATCCATCATTGTCATGGCCATAACAGAATTAAAACTACAGTTCTACGTTGCACTCATCTAACCACTGACTATGGTTCATTTATCAATTGGTAATGTATCTCATTTGGTAATCATTCATGTGACACGCAAAGTGAACTAAATAAATCACTGGGCTGTAGGGCCCATCGAACGAGTAAAGTAAAGTCTTCAGGTGCTGATCAGTGTGGTTTGGCAGTTGTTTGGGTACCGTTTGGTTGTTGTTTGGATACCGTTTGAGTGTCGTTTCGGAGCTTCTAGGCCAAAGTTGGAACTGTCGCACATCGCACATCGTGAACAGTTCCTTCCATCGCATAGCCTTTCTTAATCACATTTCCAAGTCCTGTAGTGTGATCCTTCGCCTTTTAGGCATAAAGAATTGGCAGTTTTTCACGTTTCGAGCAGGGAGATTATATATTACTGTATTAATATCATGTTCAGCTCCGAGAATCTGAAGAAAAAATCAGACCGCTCTCAAAATTCTTATGAATCTCTCCTAGCAGAAGATTGATTTATCATAGAATCTCTTTTCGCGATAGGAAGTAATCATTCAATTATAGTCCATCGATACAAACCTTCGAAATTCACGTAACGACCCCAGACAAAAGATGATATAGATCAATGAACGCCATAAATTCTTAGATCTTTCACATCCATTGATCGCAGCTGAAATGTATAAACATTTCCCAGAAAAGAAAATACTTTTCCCAAACCAGAACAGAACCTTACCTATACAACTAAGTGCCGTAGAAACAGTCTTTGTGAGCCTTGAAGTGCAAGATAAATTCTTATTTATTATTATACCAACCATATTTTCTTACAATAAGTCATTGGGACTGAACTATATCCGCTACTAAGCTTAACTGCTTAGAAGAAAATTCCACGCATTCACCCCAAGTGTATCATATTTATTGGTATTCATCCCAAGTATATCAATATTATCATTCATCCCAAGTTTATCAATATTTATTCATCCCAAGTGTATCAATATTTATTCATCCAATAATTCTATATTATAACCGCTTAAAACTCTCCATTAGTACCTGGACCAGTTGCCAAGTCCAGAATGAAATCGTCAGGATTAAATACGTCATCCACATTTCGAGTATCAAAACTTGGGTCTTCTATATTGGCACCATAGTCATCTAAATTAAGATACGGTTGATCTTGTACTCGTATCGATGGGAATCCCACATCATTATTACCCACATTAGAAGTATTTCCACTTGAAATGGTATAATCACCAGAATTTATATTTCTGTTATCAATAATATCACCAGAATTATCAGCACTGGACGGTAATATTCCATTGGTTTCTAAGCTATTATTAGCATTGAGTCCCGTTCCACTTAATCTTGACTCAAGGGCAGCTATTTCACTTTCAATTCTTTGTTTTGCCTTCTTTTGTTGCTTAAGTACATATTCAAGATGATGAACATAATCAACTGATTTATTCAAAATCGTACTCTTATTTGGTTTTGTTTCTTTAGCTTTAACATTTGCAATAAGTTCATTTAGTTCTCTTGAATTGAATTGAGCACTTCTTTGAAGATTTTGAACGGCACATAATTGAGGGTTGAGTAATGAAGCTGGGGTCAATAAACCCAATTCCTTTATTCTCTCTTTAATTAAATCTCTACGACGTCTTTCAACCGCATTATGAAACTCTCTTCTTCTTTTCAATTTTTCTTCTTTACTCAATTGCTTTGAAGTCCCAGTATTTGGTGAAGTACTCAAATGATTGGCAACTGGAGAAAGTGGATTAGAACCTATATTGTCACCATTAATAGCAATAGTTGAAGTGTTAGTAGAAGGAATTCGGATTGGTTGATATTCCGGTGGGGAATTGAGGTAAGATACAGCATTTCCATAAGATGGAGATCTTAATAAATCAAGTGAGTTTGCATTGTTAATTGGTGACATATAACTAGGCGAAAGATACTCGGCAGTATTATTTGATTTGACGTGGGCTAATTCTAAACCCCCAATGTTTGATTCCGAGAATGGAATACTTATGCTTCCATGTCTAGAACCAGATGGGGTATTAAAATTATTATCTTCGGCTATAGGGTTCAACGAATTGAAGTTACCTCCCTTAGTAGGAGGAGAGAAGTATTGAGGACTAAGAAATGTGTTATTGGAGGAGTTTGTAATTGACCTACCTGACCCTGAAAGTAAACCTCCATCGATGGTATTGCTTGGAGATACAAGTTCATCAAGATTACTGGTGGTTGAAATCGGATTAATAAATGCCGATTGAAGTCTTTGCAGAGGCAGACCTATAGGTTGTTGTTGTCGTTGATTGAAATTAAGAGTATTCAGCTGAGGATTGGAAGATGCATAAGTTAATTCTTCGGTAAATGGATCGTAGCCACCAATTCCACTACTACCACCAGAGATATTTGAATTCATAACATCTCCAAAACTGTTATATCCATTAGATAATCCCCCTAAATTGTTACTGTCATTAGAAGCACTTGTAATTGGACTTGAAAATGAGTCCTTGGATTCAATTCCGTAGTTTCTGGTTTGCAGATTCTGTACACTATAACCACCGTCACCTATTCCAAATTGAAATGGGTCCAAATCGCCAGCGAAATTGGAAGTATCGGAAGAGCCCATATTGGGGGTTGAGTTTGAGTTTTGGCCATTTGAAGCGGACCCAAACTCCAGATTGTCTCTTAAAAATTCATCCATTGTCTCCTATAGAGGGTTATATCCGTCGAGTGATATAGAAATGAACTAAATTTTATAATAAAACTTGAAAGTATTAGCCAACATAAATTACTGTTAGGGTTAACCGTTGGAGAGGCATTTAAGTGTTAATTGGTTTGAGTCGAGCGGTACACGACCTCCCAGATACGTTGTATGGCAGGTGTTTAGCTCCATAATAGGTAAGAGCGGGGCTTCTAATATGGGATAAGTGTGGATTAACTTTCCTGTCTCAGTATGGAAGGAGAGGCTATAAGGTTCAAATTACAACGATTTGGACAAATTAATTTGGGATTCCTTAATGTGAGAAATGAAGGAGTACGTACATAAGAGAGTATAGAGTCTAAATATAACTTATTTGCTTTTTTGGCTTGCGATGTTTGGACTTATTGACTTACTTTGACTTACTTGTTAGTCTCAGCTGTTGCGGCCCCTTTGAAACGTTCATGTTGCATCGCGGCCAGTCCTCCCCCACCCCCACCCCCAGATGGAGCTCTCCTGTGGTTGCGTCCATACACCGGAACATGAGATGGGGGTACTTACCATTACCAAATACTCCATCTTTCAATGGAGATATAGAAACATTTGGAATGGTACAACAGAACCCCAAAAAAAATAAGATCTGGTGTGACTTATTGTAGAAATCAGATTTAGATGTATGTTCCAGGTTCCAGAACTTTTGTTATGGAGATATTTGATCGCTAATGGCTGGTATTATCTAGCTCAAAGACCATCCACAGAACATTTACGGATCGGGTACAGTTACGGCCTTAGCTGAAGTGTTTCGGAGATAGTCATAGTTTTGGAAGCTCGTTGGTAAAAAACCGAAGAACTTCGACTCTTGGTGGTTTCCATGGAGGGGATTGTTTCCGATTTACAGAGTGGTTACCTTGTAGTTTGTTCTGCATGTATGGTCTGGGATCAGCTCCCTCACCAGCTCAGGACCAGGACCACATAGAACCAGTTAGAGTAATGTAGTACGAGGAATGTTCAATAATGGTTTGGTACTGCGAGCGCTGCATGAATTGGCTGAGCTATTGGAACATGCTTACGCTGTCTTGCCACAGAGTCTAGCTATTATCTAGCGGGCCAGTTTTGAGTATCAAGATTGGCTGTAAAAGATAACAGTTTGAGCTGCCATTCATTAGAGGAATATCCCGAAATGTGAGTTTTTCTGGGGAATTCGTTATTTCAACTTACTGTCATCTCATGTTCTCTTCTGTTCTCTTCTCAATTTGTTTTCTTCTTATGTTCTCTTCTCAACTTGTTTTCTTCTCATGTTCTCTTCTCTGCCAGAGCTCTTTTTTATATTCTCTTATTATATTTTCTTCTACACTGAACTCGCTTCTCAATTGTACAATCTAAATTCCAACTTCTACGGTCTAAGGTTATGATTTATTTTGTATTAATTCTATAAACCTCTGCTATTCTCCTAAAGTCGGATTCCTTTATTCTAGTTTTCACTTTTTGGACAAAGTTGCCTAGTATCCCTGCTGATACCTGCACCACATATAGACGGTACATGACATCTTCATGACACAACTTCAAATGCATTATCGATGAAATGTACAAATGAAGCTATGCCGCTATTACCATTGCCCCAATCCGATCTGATTTCTTGTTTTGACTCATTCTGAAGCTTGGCTCTTTGCATGCTCAAACATCTTCTTACCAATTTAAAGCCAGTGGCAATATCCAAAGGATCGGTCTGTACTTCCTCATCAACAAGGACCGGCTTACTCTCTTGCCCAACAAGCTTGACAACTGGATGAACCTCCGGCTCAAGTCCCTGACTTCGATAGTAACCTTCAAAGGCCAAGTCCCTTTCTTGTATGGGTTTTGAAATTAGGCACCGTTAAATTTCTTGTTCAACTTACTAACCTTGTTTCCATTAAGACTGAAGAGATTAATGATAACTACACAAGGCTTCCAAGGTTTGAATTAGAATCTTTTAGACTCTCTATGCTCATTGTGATAGATTGTTTCTTCGATATTCGTAATATGTCTTCTGGAATTGCTTTCAAAGACTTCATCAGGCTTCATCTGGTCCTCGTTTGATCTTGAAAGGTTTATCTCTGCAGTTTCAGGTATAGATGACAAGATGGTTCCTCTTCTGTTTGAGGATGCAAAAATGTCCGAATAAGCGGCAGACACTCTTGATTTCAATGGCTTCTTATGTTTGCTAGAACTTGAAGAGAAATATTGTGGATCACTAGTGTGTTGTTGGTAGTGGTAGTTATTATCACTGTTGGTCCAATATCCTTCACCATGAAAGTCTTCTGCTGATCCTTCCAAATCTTTATCATCTGCTGGCAACTCCAGTACCAATTTCAGAACTTGTTGCAGCACCAATACCACCATCAATTCTGTTACTAATTACTTCATTGTTCATCTCTTCCTCCTCTTCCAGCAAGTAATTATGTCTCCATGTTGCACCTGCTCGATTCGTCAGTGCTCGTCGAGAAGCACTACTTCTAGTGATGGGATGTGGAGTATAACTTGTATGAGGATTGTAAGTTGTTTGTGAGGACAGAGTTCCAAGAAGGTCATTATGACACTTTGAACTTAGACTGCTGAGTCTGAAATATTCGTTCCTTCAATGGAGTTTGTTTCACTTGTGGATCTGGTGGAGGGAAACGAAACTTCTTTCGCAACTGGACTGAAGTCCAGTACTCCAGCAGAAGAGATTTCAAACTTGGCACTTCGCAATGGTTCAGCTTCAATTTCTCCTTCTCCTGTAGCTGGAAGCTGTTTATCAGGAGGTCTTGGCACGATATTTGAATCTGCAATGATAGAACTATCAAGGAGAGAAGTGTTCATGAAATCCTTAAAGTAGTCATCAAGAAGGATAGAGTAATGGGATTCATCTGAATACTGGGTTAACTCATTTAGAGGTGTTCTGGTTATAGTATCTGCAACTGCATTGGACTTTCGGTTTTCTGGAGTAAAGAACTCGTTTAAAGAAATAGTATTCGTGTTCAAACTGGAAGACGGAGATCCTAGTCTGATGCCTTCTCTTTCAGTAAGATCTCGTACTGGAGAAGTGGTTTGATTCTTGGGTGTGACTGATGATGCGAACAGAATCTTGGAAGACAGTGGCTTGGGTGGAGTATTTGTTAGTGCTGGTGCTGTCCTTGGTGCTGGTGCTGTCCTTGGTGCTGGTGGTAATGTCCTTGGTGTTGGTGGTGATGTCCTTAGTAGTGGAGCAGTCCTATTTCGTAGCGGTGGAGTATCCAACAATTTTCTGGAACTGCTAGGTTTGAAATGATCCACTTCTGGCTTGTAACAACTATTCTTGGACTTATTAAATTTTGGCTTGCTAACATCAGAGTTGGAGATCGTTAACCTCAAACTGTTAGCACCAGGAGGAACAACCACATGTTCATTCAACGCTTCATTATGCCGTGTTGTCGTATCGACAACTCTTATAGCCTGTGAAACATGTGAATTAGGGTCCACCATAGAATCAGTTAAGGGTGTCTTGGTCACGATGTTACTAAGGTCAGGTTGAGATCTAAATACCAACTGCTCGTTGATTGTAGAAGAAGTGCTATCTTCATGCATGGGACCTCGACTAGACCGCTTGGACAGATTAGCTTGGGACAGATTAGCTTGAAGTTCAAATTTAGAAATTAATGATTGTACACTCATGAATAGTTCGGACTAATTTGACAGGTTAATAACTTCTATTACTTGACTTGATACTAAAATAAAAGCAAAATTTATGGTGATGCTGCTTGATATTTATACCCGTTCTGTAGGAAAGAGTTGCCTTTCTTGATATTCACCAAGTTGCATCATCATACCTGAATACCTCATTGGTGTCACAGAACAAACATACTACGTATGCCAATTTCGGCAATCACTATAATTACTTAGTTTTCCTCTTGGCTATAAGCTTCTTCTTAAGATGTTTCTTCATTTTCAATTTTCTCTTTTCCTGTTTAGAGGTCTTAGCTGCTTCCTTTCTTGCTTTCTTTTCATCTTTATCTTCGTACTTTTTTCCCTTCAAAATCGTTTCTCTTTTCTTTCTTCTGGGAGGCTTTGGGTCTCCATTTTCGTCCAACGAGACATCCGATTCGTAGTCACTACTATCGTATTCAGACTCATCATCTGAATCTGAATCGGATTGTGAATTAGCGTCTTCGCCGTGGTCATCACCTTCGGATTTCTTTGTTCTCAAGTCGCAACCACTCACACCAATGGGTGCTTGTGGCTGTGATTCATCGTGGTCTCCGTCTAAAATTGCCCCATTGGTAGTTCCAATTAAATCCTTCAATGTGTTCACTTTACCTTCTGAAAATTTCTTGAAATCTCTTTCTTCTAAATGGTTCAAAGATCTCACCAAATGCAACGATCTAAACACTTCATCTTCTATATAATCCTCATTATCAACTTCACTCTTAAGCTTGATTGTCTCTAAATACTGACTAAGCTGTTCGTCACTATCGTCCTCCAATCCCAATACCGATTTGTCTTCGGTGATGTATTTGAATAAATATCTCTCTGGATAAACGTTAATCTTTTTTCTGGTAAAGAAGTCATTGACATTCTTGATATCCATCCTAAGAAAATCAAGAGCCATGGGATGTTCAGGCTCGACCGATTGTGAAACATCGATTATGTACAATTTATTATTGTGAACGATGGAGTTGTATTCACTCAAATCAGCGTGAACCAATCTACAAGTTTGATACATTCTACGCATGTAGAAAAGCATCTGGTGGTAGTAATACACGATCTCGTCAACCGATTGGAACGGATGGTCTTTCAACTTTGGTGAAGGTTGACCATTCCCTTTAGTTAAATATTCCATCACCAAAACATGAGATCTTAACTCAAATGGTTCGGGACATGGGATACCATTCAAATACAATCTTTTTAAATTTCTGAATTCCTTTTCTGCCCATACTTTCACCATTTTCCTTGGATTACTTTGATTTTTAGAATTTCTAAATCTGAACTCTCCATCAACATAACGTTCTCGGTCCTTGAATACCAAAATAGAAGTCTTATAAATCTTGACTGCAAATTCTTTTGAATTCGCTTCATCCTGCTCTTGATCTCCGTGATAAACATTGGCCTCTTTACCAGTACTGATGCATCCATTAATCCTTGAGATGATCCCAGTGTTGAAAATCTTACCAAGAAACCTCATGGTTCTAGGGTCAAGTACTTGTTCAACGGTTGCTCTATTAGCTCTATCCTTGATAGTCTTAGGACCCTTTTTAATTTCATCGGGTTTGATCTTGTGGGAATATCGAGTGACAATTTCTTCTTTATCTTTGATGGTCGAGGAAGAGGTGGTAGGATGTGATTGGATTCCCGAGTCTATAATGTGATCGTATGCATCCGTTTCTGTTTCTTCTGAATCTGTATCTTCGTCTGAATCTGTATCTTCATCCGAGTTCAAATTGTAGTTCACAAAGTCCTTGGCGCTTAAGTTGATGTTCAACTGATCGACTTTTGGTACTAGCTCTTCAATGTCAGACATGGTGCAAGCGTATGATATATGGATCAATGTATGTATGTAGTATCAATATTAGCAATAGAGAGGGCCGGATTGACTTAAAAGATTCTGAAAGTCAAGTATAATGTCTACAAAGTTGTAATGGACCAATCACCAGTATTTTATGAAACCGTCGATATTCTTTTGACCTGCAACCACTCCAGTACCTGCTCCAGTTTTTCAGTTGAGCTCATCTCAGACCTCTTCGCGCATTTTGGCACCCAGCTGAGTTGATGAGCACGAGATTCGCAACCTCTTGTAGCGGGCCCAAGTTAAACAAATGGCGAGCATTTCCGCATAAAAGGATTCACTTTTGATTTTCTCAGCCGCTAATTTGACCTAACTCACTGGCTATTTGAAAATTGTTCCCCTATAATTCCCCTATTTTCGACAATACAGCCCATTAGAATGCAATGGAAAATAGCGAACTCAAATCATCGAAAACCTGATTTGTTTTTTCTTTTCTTCTTATTGTAATACTGGATAACAAAATGACATTACCTCCTTTGTTGAAACAATTACTTCCAATTGTATGTATTCTTATTATGGAAATTTTGGAGGGCTAAATGGAAAGTTGTTGAGCCATGGCAGGGGATACTGTTAAGTAGCTCTATTGAGAAAAATCAGGCTGAACTATCTTAACGATGCAAGTGTTACTACTGGTTTCCGACATTGGAACCGTAGCTCCAGAATAATCAGTATGTTTGGCTGTTGAATAAGATACTGTTGAACGTATGTTACTGATATATGACAGTGGAGTCTTGGCGCGATGCTGGAGTGTTTTTGGAGTTTTTTGCTATTGGTTTGTTCATTTTCATCTTTCATTTTACTCAATATGGCTTTTGCTCTTCACCTATTCTTCATCTATTCTACAGCTTGGCTCTTCATCTCTCCACTACTTTAGCTCTCATTACTTTAGCTCTCATTACTTCAGCTATTCTTTTGCATCAACTGTCTGTCTACATTATTGTTACTCCTTCATTCTAGTGGATCAGTCTCTCCAGTACATCCCACCTCTGCCAACCCTCCTTCAAAACAATCTTAACTAACTCAATTCAGAAATTCATGGGGTTCATCCCTCTCTATATCGGGGTAGAATTGGTTCTAGTGTTTGCCATTTTAAATAAAGCCAGTGGAGCATTTGGGATAATTTCACTTTTCACTGGTCATCCAATAAATTTCTGGCAATGGCTCTATAATACACTTGCTTTGACAACTTTGCCATTCTACATTTCTGGATTATCATATCTTCAAATCAGACCTCTGAATGTGAGAAAAACATCACTTGCATGCTTGATTTATATCATTGATACCTTGATTGGAATATTGTTCACTTTATATTTCATTCATTTTTGGTTCAGTAATGAAGATGTTGAACCAACTCATAATCAAACCAACAGTAGTGCTGATTTGAGTCAGTCTGCATCTCCGACAAGAGAATTGTTTGTCACCGTCAGTTCCACCATTGTTGTTACTGGGTTTAGAATATATTTTACACTTCTTATTTTATCATTTACCAGATTACTTTTGAAGCAATCTGCGGGCCAAAGATTGGCAGCAGATGATGAAGAAGATGAATTGAACAAAACAGGAATCTTTGCAAAGGTCAAAAGATGGAGATTTGATCTTGAGATCAAGGCAAGTGAAATATTGACTGATTTCTTTAGTTAGGGCAATGTTATAAAAACGATAACAAGATAAATGCATGTAGAAATATGAGAAATAGAGCTGATTGCTGATAAATACTTAGTAGCATCTTGTCAAGTTATGACTTCTACGGTAGTAACTTGTGTGACTTGTAAAGTAGTATCTTGTTAAGTTGCAACTTGTGAAGCTCTAAAATTGAGCAGCATATTTACTTTGATGTTATAGTTGTAACAGAGTGGTTTGTAGTACGATGCAATGAACTATGAACTATTCATTCACTGATTCATTGATGTGGTGGGACCTCCAATGGCTGCTATTAGCTCATATCTTGATTCACAAGCTTTCATGTTCACCATTTTTATTGTGTACTTTCTATTATTTCTAGTGCTCTCCATTTTATAAACTACCACCCACTCGTTCAAGAGCTCTCCTTCATCATTATAGAGTATTATCATCTCTTTTTAGTGTCCTCCACGATAGTCTCTCCATTATAGTCTCTCCATTATAGTCTCTCCGTTATAGTCTCTCCATTACAGTCTCTTGTCCCTTTTCCGCTGCTCCTCAGCCATAATATTCACATACACTTTTCGATTTGCAGCACCCTGAAGAAGAATGTTGATTGTCTCGCAATTGACACATTTGGTGGTTTCGTTTGGTAACCGTCATATCAATTGATCAGTGGATCTGCTTACTGTATATAAGTCATTTGACGATATATGATCTTATTTTACAGTCTTACTCAGTACCAATTTCCTTCCATCTTCTGTTGATACTTTGCTTTTCTGAGAATCTCAATTTCAGTCTAACATCCTCAAAACTTTCATTTGCTTCTTTTTATTGCTAAGAGATAGAATAATACACATAATAAGTATGGGGCAAGCTATATCCACTGATAATGAATTCCAGAATTCTCAAGGTAATATAAATAATGATCCTACCAATTCTGGGATCTCAAATGTGACCAGATCTGCTGCTCTTGATCAATACCTTCATCTGTTCTCCCAAAGTCAAATCAAAGATATGTTTTATCGTAAATGTCTAGCAACGCTATTACCCATCGAGAATAAAGGTCTTCAGATTAAATTGAATTGCACTTCTCTTGATAATCAACCTATATCTACCACGGATCTTTTAGGACTATTAAAGCTCCCTTTATTTGATGATGTTGAAGGAATTGATAACAGTTATGCCGAAGCAGTCCATGTGTTTCTAGAATCATTGAAATTCGTGGGGACTTTCCCTTTTTTACAAGACCATAACCCTCAGGTATCCCTTACAAGTAATACCTTGATCCAATGCTTATACTTTCACACTCAACGATACAAAAAAGCCTTCCCCAACTATGATTATCTTCAATTATTATTCATTTCACTCTGTGGGGTAAGTTCAAATGATTACAATGTTACCAAGCAAGCCAATTCTGAATCTGAACCGCAAATTAAAGAGAAGAAACCTGAAGTGGTGGAGACAATTCTAGATGAACCTTACGTATTGGAGATGATGCCAAACGGAAAAATCAATTGGAATAGTTTCAGGACCATTCAAACCTTTGATGAAATCAATGTATCTTCCCATTACATCAATTCAAATCATTTAATAAGTCTAATTACACTATTTTTGATTGTTCTCCAAGCAAATAACCAGAATTTCACTCACGATATATCTAAATCTATTTCTTCAGATTGGAAGCGATATCAAATATATGCTGTATCCTTAGTACGCTACATTGACTTGAACGTAACTACTTCTAAAATTCTGAAAATATCGTTTAAACAATTCAAGCATAGTATTGAAACTGGGTTTCCACTATTTTTTGAAAGAGTATTCCATTTACTATTTAATAACTTGCTAGATTTCTCGTTTGGTTCTACTAAACGAACTTCGAAGGTTGATAATAAAAGTGGAATAATCAACTCAGGTGAAGTTCTGGTACCTCAATCTTCTACCATTGAGTGTGGGTCTGCTCTTAGCTCAGGTGTAACATACAAGTCAGATGGCACATCTAATGACGGTTCTTCTTCTGTTGCTTTATCTAATTCCGATTCAGCTACTGTTGTTAGTTCTAACGGTGGCAATACCACCACTGCCGTTGGCAGTACAAGTACCACTAAATCATCGTCTTCCAAGAAGCCAATGACCAAATTCCCAAAGTTTGTAGAGTCCAAACTTGTCAGTAGAGCAACGTTATCGTTTTTTTCGGCAATAGTCAATGCAACTGGAATTCCAATAACAAATCAAAACGTGGTGAAACTTTACTCTGGGGCAGAAGCTGGCTTCTCAATTAGATCCCTCGAACTGAAGATTTTCAAATGGCAAGCCCCTACTATATTTATAGTTTCTGGGAAACGACTCAAAAGGAAGACCATTAATGCAAACAAAAGATATCATCAATTCAATGAAGAGTATCCAAAATTTTTCAGAACATACGAAGAATCAAAACGTGAATGGCAAAACGAGAATGATAGAATCACATATGCTGTAATTGTTACCCAACCTTGGAGAACATCAAATAAAAAGAATTTTGGTGATGAAAGATGTACTATTGTATCAATAGAGCCACATTATGACATATTTAAAAGTGTTCACAGCACAATAAATAAAGGTGAGCTGATATATTTTAATACATTGGGGTTAGGGATTGGATTTGGTGACGATCAACCAGTCAACAAAAATGGCGTTAAGAAATATCTTCCTGGAGATACTTCTCTTACAATTGAACCTAATTTAGAATTTGCAGTGTTCAGACATATAGTAACTCCAACTTCCAACACCACAAGATTTTTTGAAACTTCTAGACAGGCACAGATTGATGAGGATTTTGAAGATAGATTCATGATCACCGATCTTGAGGTTTGGGGAGTAGGATCGTTTAAGGAACTTGAAGAACAAAAGAAACAGTGGGAATGGGAAGCAAAGCAATCGGAAGCCAGACAAAGCGTAAATCTAAGGACCGTGGGAGAAGACAGAGCGTTTTTAGAAATGGTTGGTCTTATTGGAAACTATAGATAATGCTGGTTTTTTTTTCGTATAATTGATCTAACTCTACATGATTACACTGTGAACCGAGAGGAAACCTGGAGAAGAAAGTGTGATAAGAAAGTGTGAGAATCTTGCATCTTCCTTGCACATATAAACATGGAAAATAGACTCTTCCCACCCAATTCACACAATTAAAACCATTCAATTGCATTATTATCAAGCTATGAGTAGGAGAATAATCCGTATCTAAAGGGTAGTGGCCATGTTCAAACCTGTCTCACCAACTGACAAGTTATAGTTAACAAGAGGTTACCTGATCTAACCCACTATGGATACCGTCAATCTTACGACCTACTATAGAGTGATGAATCCTTTTGTTAGTGAATCTTCTAATTCAGTACCATATTCTAATATATATTTGTTCCTTGTAGATATGACCTGGTTCTAAGTAACTCTTCCTTCTTAATCGCTTCAAGCACCAACCTAAAAATCGGAATGATGCGATGAGCTCGATGTGGTGTGCATATAATCCAATCTCTATCTAACAAGTTTCTTCGTTGAAGAAGTTGATGATCAGTGTAAAAGTTTCAGTTCCATAAGTATCGAATATAAAATGGCTAAACAAGGATCCAAGAAGAGTAAATTTGATGGGGTATTTCAGAAGCCCATTACTGCGGATTCAAGATTTTCGTCGGTGCATAATGATCCCAGATTCAGAATGCCCAATGTCAAGAACATGAAGATTAAAGTTGATGATAGATTCAGCAAGAAAGAGTTGACCAAATTGAATGCTGGCGCTACTGGAAAGAGTGTAAAGATTGATCGTTACGGTAGAAGATTAAAGGATAGTAAGGGAAGCAAGGATTTTGATAAATATTATGAAGAGAAGGAAAAAGAGACTTCTGGAGGTGAAGATAAAGATGAAGAAGAAGAAGAAGAAGAAGAGGAGGAAGATGGAGAAGACGATGAAGTGGAAGAATCCAGTGTGCTGGGTAAAGTCGAATCAGATTCTGACTCCAACTCCGACTCCGAATCTGATGAGCTGTCAGACTCCAACACCACCGCAAAGCCAAAACTCTCTACTGAAACATCGTATGATCGTGCAAGAGGTGTAGGACCTTCAGACGAATCTTCGTCAGACTCTGATTCAGATTCTGACAGCTCATCAGATTCTGAAGTAGAATTTGAAGAAGAAGAATCTGAACTTGAGTTGGAAGAAGACAAACCTGAAGAAGGAGATCCATCCTGTGCATTTGCCGTGGTTAACATGGATTGGGATAATCTCAATGCCATCGATTTAATGGCCACATTCTTATCATTTGTTCCATCCGGTGGTAAGATATTGTCGGTTAAGATATATCCTTCAGAATTTGGAAAGGAGCAAATGCAAAAGGAAGAAGTTGAAGGGCCACCTAGAGACCTTTTCAAGGGTAAGAAGTCCAAAAAGCAATCGAAAAACGATTCGGATTCGGATTCTGACTGTGACTCAGATTCTGAACTTGATGTCAATAATCCAGAAGACCTTAAAAGAGCAGCAGAAAAATTATATCAAGAAGAAGACGGAGAGGCAGATTATGACAGTAAAGCACTTCGTCGTTATCAACTTCAACGATTAAGGTACTATTACGCGGTTGTTAAGTGTGACTCAGTAGCCACCGCCAAAAATATCTACACCAGCTGTGATGGAACTGAATTTGAATCCACTGCTAACATGTTTGATCTTCGTTACGTTCCAGAAGACATGGAATTCGACGATGGTGACGTCAAGGACAGTTGTAGCAAGATTCCTTCCAACTACAAACCCAATTCAGGGTTTGTTACCGATGCATTACAACATTCTAAAGTGAAATTGACTTGGGATGAAACTCCAAAGGAAAGACTCACATTATCATCGAGATCATTCTCTCAGAAAGAAATAGATGATATGGATTTCAAAGCATATTTGGCTTCTGATAGTGAAACCAGTGATGTTGAAGCAGGAGAAGAAATGAAAAATAAGTATCAAAGCTTATTGGGAGGTAAATTCAAGAGTCAAAAGGGACTTTCGACTGGTTCTGACAAATTTGGAATTCGACCAAGTAATGGACACGATGGTGCAAGTGATGATGATGACGATGAAGACATAGACATGGAAATCACATTCAATCCAGCCCTTGATGAACAACAAGCCAAGAAACAAGCAGAAGCTGAACAAGAGGAATCAACCATTGCAGCTTACAAACGTAAAGAAAAGGAACGTCGTAAGAAGAGACTTGAGAAGTTCAAGCAGCTGCAAAAGGGAGATGAATCTGAAGATGATGATGCTGATGATGATGCTGATAAAGGTGATAACAAGAATTCTAAATCGAAAAAATCGAAAAAATTGAACAAGAAATCCCACAGCAAATCACAAATAGTTGACGACAAGTCTAAAGCAGAATTGGAACTCTTGATGATGGATGAAAATAATGAACAAGGTCAAGAAAATCATTTCAACATGAAAGACGTTCTCAAGGCTGAGAAGCAGAAAAACAAAAAGAAGGGAAAGAAACGGAATATCGATGAAGAGATGGTTCAAGACAACTTTATAGCTGATTTGAATGATTCACGTTTCAATGAAGTGTTTGAGAATCATGACTTTGCGATTGATCCAACCAGTAGTGAGTTCAAGAAGACCTCTACCATGAAAAAGATTTTGAACGAAAGAAGTAAACGTCGGAAGAGAAACGATGCTAATCCGCCAGCTTCCAAGGATCGCACCAAAGATGAACATGCTCCAATATCTTCATTGGTGGAAAAGATCAAGAACAAGAGTCGTCGTAAATAGAGTAAAGCTAAGTAGTTAAATGAAAAGTTATTTATGATTGAAATATGTAAGAGAAAAGTCTGTTTGTCTGGCTCTGCTGCGGTCCATGTAAGCACATCTTCGTTTTAAGATAATTTTGACCATTATTCAGGCATCTTCTCTTCACTGTACCAGTCACTGGTAGCATCGTCTATGCTCTGGTCTGAACTCTGAAGCTCTGTTATTCTGAATTGTTTCGCTGGAGAGTTGCAACTCCCGCAAGGAGCAGCCCCACGCAGGGTCTCAGAAAAGTGGCCCAAGTAGGGCGGAAGAGGGCGTGCGATAAGTAGGTGACGCTCCGCTGGCCGCTACTCGCGGAGAGCCACGGCGTGGTGCTTGGCTCGCTCCGCTCGAATACATTGTAGTCTAGGAATGTGTTCAATTTTCAGAAGGGAGCATCTCCCCTCTGGGGTTTCCACAAATTGGCTCTAGCGGAGCGGTAGAGGGTATGGGAGTAAGTGACGCTCAGCTGGCCGCTTCTTGCGGAGAACCTCTGCGTGGAACTTAGCTCTCTACGCTTCTAGTTGCAACTCTGACGTCCAAAAAGCACATGTTTATGTATAGGAGTATTTGCATATGTAGTCAGTTGGGCAACTTCGCGTGGAGGTCGTGCGCTCCTCCAACACCAACTTGAGCACCAAGTTGGACTTGCCAAAGCAAACGTAGCGGGTGGACACGCGTTGTGAAAAAGTTGGATAACCACGCCAACAAAACATTGTTAGGTTTCTTTCTAAGTCATATTTTAGAGAATCAATCATGAGTAAACCAATGCAGATTATTGTTGCATTGTTCTGCTTGTTTTCTCAGGTATTTGGATTGCACTTTTACTTGAAAGCAGATGAAGTCCGTTGTTTCTATGAAGAGTTACATCAGGATGCTTTGGTGGTAGGAAAGATCGATGTTACTCAGTATGATGAACAAACCGGAACGTATTTGAAAAACAATGATGTGTTATTGGAAATTACTGTTGATGTATGTATGAGAAGGCAGAGACTAGTTTGTCGATCTGGGGAGTAGTGAATGGTGAATTGGTGGTCTGTCGAATTGTTTGGTTGTTTGGTTGTACACAAGTTGTGCAATTGTCGGTTGTTGAAAGCAAACAAAGACCCTTTTTATTCATATTTCACATTTATCTTATTATTGAGAGTGCAGTTAATGGATCAATCTGAAACTGTAACTTGAATCTATGATTATTGTTTTCAGACTTGATGCAGTTGTGATCTCTTCTTCTGACAATCCTTAAAATCTATCCTGATCTATCTACTAACAATTTTAGGAAACCTTTGACAACAATCACAGAGTGGTCAACCAAAAATCATCTCCAAGTGGTACTTTCACTTTCACCTCTTTTGATGCTGGTGAACATAAATTCTGTTTGAAACCAATCAATTTAAATGGACAACCTAACAAGGCTCACAGAATCTTTTTTGATATCGCTTTAGGTTCAGCCAATGATTACATTGACTCTAAGTCTACTAAGAAAGTAGATATTTTAACTCAAAAAGTCCAAACTTTAAATAAAAAGCTCGAAGAAATTCATTGGGAACAAGAACATATGAGAGAAAGAGAAGCTGCTTTTAGAGATCTGTCTGAATCTACTAATTCAAGAGTCGTCAGATGGACCATTGTTCAACTTGTAGTTCTTATTGGTACTTGTATCTTCCAATTACGTCATTTGAAGAGTTTCTTTGTCAAGCAAAAGATTGTATAACGGATACATCTATATATAATGAATGTATTTACATTTCTACAATGTGTGTGTAGGTCTTACTGTCTATCTGTATGTCGTTTTTATCGTCCACCTATGGTTATGGATCTAGTATCAATTCAAACCAAACGAATCAATTGCAATAACAATTGGTGCGATAGAGATTTGTTTCAGAGATGTTTCATTGTAGCTTAGTAGACGAAATATACAACTATTGGCAAACATATATAAGATACATGATTGAATATGGACGTATACAGTGGTGCATGATTGAATATGGACGTATACAGTGGTGCATGATTGAATATGGACGTATACAGTGGTGCATGACTGTACATGATCATACTGACTTCTTGGAACCGTACTGTTTCTTCTAACCGTGTTGCTCTGGTATCACTACTACCTTAACAAAGACGGCCCATCAGCCATCGCATCTGCGATGCGCTGCGCTCGAAGTGCGATCTTCAACTCATCTTCAATCTAGCGAAGGCTGGCTGAGCTGAGCACATCTTTCGTAAGACAACTGGGGATATGTCTACGGTGGATGATATTGAACAGCTCAAGCTCCGGATTAAGGAACTAGAGCTTGAAAACAAACTGTTGCGTGACAAAAATGGGTCAGAAGACGTGCTGGAGGCTATAAGTGACAAAGACGACACAAGTGGTAATCGTTCGTATGATAATGCTCTTTCATTAGAAGAATATAGACGGTACGGGAGACAAATGATCGTACCAGATTTTGGATCTTTGGAGTCTCAGAAAAAACTCAAAGCATCTTCTGTGTTGGTAATAGGTGCTGGGGGCCTCGGATGTCCTGCCTTGTTATATATAGCTGGGGCAGGGATTGGTAGAATAGGCATTGTGGATAACGATTTGGTTGATATTAGTAATTTACATAGACAAGTGTTACATACTACAGTATCGGTGGGAATCCCCAAAGTTGAATCTGCTAAAAGATATATAAACCAGTTGAATCCCAACGTTCAAGTGGACACTTTTGTCACGATGATTTCAAATGAGAATGCGTTTGGTTTAATCTCCAGCTACGATCTTATCCTTGATTGTACTGATAATCCAGCAACAAGGTACTTGATCAACGATGTATCGGTACTATGCGGTAAGACGATCGTCAGTGGCTCGGGTTTAAAGACAGATGGCCAATTGACGGTACTAAATTATAAGACGTGGGGTCCTTGTTATAGATGTTTTTATCCGAAACCACCATCACCCAACTCGGTGACTTCATGTCAAGATGGGGGAGTATTGGGACCAGCTATAGGCATAACGGGTGTCACTATGGCTGTGGAAACAATCAAAATTCTTACTGATTATTATGAAGCAGTCAACCAGTTCAAGCCTTTCTTATCCATGTATACTGGCTATCCTCAGCAACAACTTCGGGTGTTCAAGATGAGAAGCAAGCAGATCAAATGTGAGGTCTGTGGTGACTCTCCCATTATAACAAAAGACCTTATCATGGATGGGAAGATCAACTACGTGGAATTCTGTGGTAGAGCAAACTACAATGTATTGGATGCAACCAAACGGGTATCAGTGGAACAATATGTCAATATAGACTTACAGTCTAACTCGGTATTGATCGATGTAAGACCGAAAGAACAATTCCTAATAACTTCACTTCCAAAATCCATCAGTATCCCTTGGGATCCAATATTGGCTAAAGCAGACGATATAGACTCTTTTCTTCCTCCAGCATTTGATAAGGAACTCCATGCAATATACATTATCTGTCGGCATGGGAATGATTCCCAATTGGCGGCCAAGAAGCTTTTGGACTTGGGCTATAAGAATGTGAAGGATATTAGGGGAGGAATAAACAGTTGGAGTAACAAGATTGATCCAAATGTACCAATATACTGATTGTTGATCTTCTAATTGGTTGTTCTAGTCGCTTGGTCTAGTCGCTTGGTCCTAAAATAATAACGATTTGACGTACACCTTGCTATCTGTACCTTGTAAATTTATTCACGTACTAGTTACTCAACGTTACAGTATACCTAAGCACTCTTGAACCATATTCTCTTGTCAATGTATCACCTCCCACTTATCCATTCTGCTGTCCATATAAGCTTGGATCTAATCTCTCCAATATAAGTAGCCCAGATACAGTTGCTGCACTATAGATAGAACTGGCTTCAAGATTCTCGTTCCAAGCCAAAGACGATATGCTAACTTCTGGAGGAGCAATCGAGATCTTCGTACTCTTATCTGGTGGTGACACCTCATAATCTCCTACAACATGTACCACTTGTCCTTGTTTGGTTAGTTTCCATAGTCTCAACCCATCTATCACTTTATTGGAAACTTTACTTCCAGAAAGGACCTTTCTAGAGATATTAATTATATTGATTTCTCCTAATGAGGTCCCATTAAGAGCTAAGGGGTGGCACAAAATCTCTGATCCATGAAATGAGGTAATACTGCCGTCCACTTTCATCAAACTTGATGGTTTGTCCTGCGGATGTCTTATGTACGAATAACTGATAGTGTCAAGTGAATCATCCAATAGCAATAACTTAAGATTGCGGTTGTATATAGGCTTCAACATAGAATTAGAAGCCCAAGATTCGACTCTTCCATGTTGAAAATCCTCGTATTCAAGTGCAAAACATTGACTTCCACTTGAATTTATCAAAATGGTATAATTTCCAATTTCTGTTTCAGCAACGCTCACACTTGTAATTGCACTATCGGTTATGGATAGCACAAATGAAGGAATGTATAACTCGGAAAGATCACTACTATAAGTTGGCAATATAAACTCAGCAATTGAGCCATCAGAAACTCCAACGATCAATTTATCATTTCCAAGATAATCGTAGCTGGTAATGGTGGATGATTTGGAATTTAACCCATAACTAAGTGAAGTTTTGTCTATGTTAGCCAATTCAGGATAAGTTTCTGAGTTTATATGTTTCGAAATTTTCAAAAGATGCAATCTTCCATCTGAAAAAGTTCCACATAGTACCCCTAGAGTAGACTCTGATTCATAGCTTGGAAGCCAAGATACATCGAAACAAATACCTACGTCAGCAGTAAGATAGAACTTGTAGAGACTGAAGTGATTTGTTTCCAAATCATATTTCCATATTTGGATTCCGTGGTTTATATCGGATTTAGAGGTCCCATTACCCGTTCCTCCTAAAAATCCTAATTCTGGTTCATTCACAGTCTTAGAAACTCCGTTTTTACCCCGAATGACTGCCGCAGCTAAGTATTGAAACCGCTTGTGTGGTCTTTTGGGGTCCTGTGGAAGCCATTTCATGGAAGTAACATGACTTCCGGTATTTAGGAAAAGTCCATTTCTGTCAATTGAATCATTTAATTTTAAATATTCTCCAAATACCAATTTAATATTGATATCAGTAGAGCCTTGACTGAAAGCCAAATTGATTTCACTTTCTCTCAATCCAAATTTAACCAGTAAATCTTCTTCAGAGAGTAGACTCAAATCAAGATTGGGTATAGCATCGATATTAGCAGTAGGTAAAATTCTGATTATGCTAACATCGTTGCTATAGTCGTTTATTAACTGACTTTCAGACACATAAAACAATTTATCTTGCCACAGGATTCTATAATTCAAGCAATGTTGGTAGAATTCCTCCGAGTATCCATAATTGAGAATAAACCTTTGTTTGAATGAATAATCTCGATTCAGGGTTCTTGGATTGGGACGGGTTTTGTTCAGTTCTTCAGGCATGGGTGAGATTGTTGAGCTATCTTCTTTAGTTTTGGACTTTTTTTTGCTGAGGACTTGTTTGTTCGTTCGTGTTGGTCTCTTGGTGGGTTTTGGAGTGAAATCACTATCTTTTTCATTCAGATCAAGAATGGGGTCTTGATTCAAATCCAAATGCTTTCTCGCATCATCTTCACGTTCTACATCCATATCTCGTCTCTTTTCTTAAACACAGCAATACTCTCAAAGATCAGGACTAATTCCAGCAATTCCGTATCGCTATGCCAATGTTCTATTCCCAGGCTTTTCAATTGCTCTCTCAAGCAATTCTGTTAGTAGATAATTGTATCTTCTTAGATATGAAAAGTTGTTGTTTACATGTTTGCATCATATGCTTCCTGTGTGTATAATATATGCCTGTGTGTATAGTATATGCCTGTGTGTGGTATATGCCTGTTTGCACGGTATACACCTGCATATTTTGATTATCTCCATCGCAGCCAAAGCGCTCACTCCCCTCTGCTCAGACAGACTTGAGAACTCCAAACAGCCTTAAAGACTTGGATACAGATCAACTAGAGATCTGTCGATACATGTCAGCTAAGTTGATTGAGAATGCTGAACTGGGACCTAAACCCTAGTGAGAGTAATGCCAGTGAGTATTTCTCGACAGCAGAAAAATTCGACAACTCATCTCCGGTGGAGGCATATGAAGACGGTGAGAATGAAAATTCAGGTACTATTGTAAACAGAACTAGACAAAGGACAAAACTGCTGATGTTCCAACCGGAAGTCATCGAGATCCTGGACAATGATTCTGAAGAGTTTGAAAGGGAAATCCTTGGGTCAGGGTTTTCCGCTGAAGCTTTGAAGAATAGTAATAATGCATTGGAGGGAGATATGCTCAACCAATTAGACTTGACTAATGGAATCGAAGTTGAAGACAAAGTCGAAGCTGAAGCCAAACTTGAAGTTGAAGTCAAAGTCGAAGCCAAAGCTATTCCACTATCGAGTATAGATATTACAACGGATGTTGAAAATAAGCACCAACCCATTTCCGAGAGCCTAGAGGCCTCTACGGTCATAGCCGAGTTAGCAGGTCCCAAATTCGAAAGATCGGATTTGACATCATCTGGCGAACAACTTCCAATCGATGCAACTCAAGAACTACAGATTCGGTCTAAGTCACCTCCCATTGTGGGCTCGCTGCCCTTGAGGACTCTGGGCAATGTATTTGCTGCGCGCGAAACGCCAAAGTCACCCGCCAAAGTCAAACTGGAATCCAAGGACACACCTTCACCTTCAAAGAAAAGGAAAAGCGTTCTACTAGATGATTTCTTTGCTTTGGGAGGAACCACAAAAGATAAGAAGAAGAAGAAAAAAAAAACCAAGCACAAGAAAGTCGATGAAGCAGTGACAGAACCTGAAAAAGCACAACCAGATGAACTTTCACAGAGCACGCCACATACTCCTACGGATGCAACTCCAGTTTCTGGACCGTTCATCGATAATTCAACATATTCGGCATCTATTGCACCCTACCATAGCGATGCTAAAGACTTCATAGAATCTGCTAAACAGCTGCCTCGAAAGACCCGCTTAAACAATTCAAAGAGGAGTACCTTATCTAAAAGAGATGCTACTGTAGAAGTCCCTGAGTTTTATCTGGATATAGATATTGAATTTCCCAATAGTGACTCTGATAATGGGGATCTTCCTTTTAATATGGACTCGGAGGTTTCTGAAGTAACACACAAAGACTCAAGGGGATATCAATTCTCTGACTTTAACGAGAGCCGGCGCTCGTATCTCCTTACAGTAAGACCCAAGCTAGACACTTTGGACGATAATGTGCAGTTCAAGGACTTTGAACTAGAAACAAAAGGAGGAACTAAATTTAATCAAATACTAGAAGGAATCATCGCTAACATCAACACCCAATTGAGCCGATCTCCGTTAGCTGTTCAATATCAAGCAGACCTTGTAGCATTAATATGGGTTGAAGGCAAAACAGAGATCAAACCATTCTTCAAGCCAAGTACATTAAGAATTTATCCTGAGCCACATCCTGAAATATCAGCTATAAACTCCAGCCTGGATCTGGTTCCAATAACAAAATTAACTGTTTTGGTGATTCCAAAGCAGAATGTCACCAACTTCCAAGAACATTATCTGGAGTTCAAGCTGAAGACTTCCGAACTATTGGTTGACGAAGTGAGAAGGAATAGAACTGCTATACTTACGAGTGACATAGAGTTTAGTGAAGATGATAATGAACCCAACGATTTCAACCCACCCAATATCGCTGTTATTCAACCAAACGATTCCAGTTATTTCGTTATTGGGCTTAAGGGAAAGGATAATAAACGAATAGAAGTACTGGTCAACCCTACAACGCCTATAATCAAGGTCTTAGAGTATTATCTTAAAAAGAAAAATATCGATATTGAAACTATTGACATGAGCTCGGTAAGGCTTATATTTGACGACGAAGTGATCGAGCTTGATAAGACCGTGGCAGATACCGAATTAGAGGAAGATTTCGAAGTTCAAGTGATAACTTAATAATAATAATAATGACGTTATGAAGCAACATGTAGTGAGGATGAGTAATGATGTGGTAATGATGTGATAATGATGTGGTAATGATGTGGTAATGATGTGATAATGATGTGGTAATGATGTGGTAATGATGTGATAATGATGTGGTAATGATGTATTAATGATGGAGTAATTATTTATGGGTGAGTTGCAGAAGCAGTGAAGTAATGAAAGGGTGATATCAGAGTATAATAGGATACATATCTCTCCATTGGAACTGTCAATGAATGAACACAGAATTCTTTGTCAAATTGATGTTTTTACATTTGGTAGATACTCCGATGATACTCAACCAACTTGAACTCGAGTCTCGATATCTCAAGCATTTGTCTAATCTAAAACGAAATCATATCCAACGCTTGAATTTCATAAATCTGTAGGTAATGAAACCCAAAGTGAAATATAATCCAACACCAGCGCCAAAATTCTGGTGCTGTACTATTGAATCGGGAATTAAAAGGGTAGGGTTAGAAGGCTGGTCCGCTGGAGCTTGTTGTTGAGCTTGTTGGATTGCGTCATAGTAGGAGTTATCTCTTTTAAATCCTCCAAAATTGATACTTTTGGTTGTGGTTGGATCAATTTCCGAAGCTTGGGTCTTTGTAGCCAGTTGTTCTGGTGGAGTTGTAATGGATGAGGTCACAATTGACGTTGTTGAAGAAATTAGATCCACACTAGAAGTAGGTGAAGTGTTAGACAGACTTCCAAGATCACTGCTTGTTGAGCTTGAGCCACTTCCTCCTTCAACAACAATAGAGTCATTATTGCACCATCCATTCACAGGAATACAATTGAAGTATTTGCACCACTTGCAATGGTTATAATTTGACGTTAAGCTAGCATTGAAGAATTGGGATAAGAGTATACCGAAGTAAGTTCCAATTATCCCCAAAGCTGCAATTCGAACACCAAACCAAATGTATAACCTTGAAGTTATCTTGTGATCTGAAAGATGGTACGGATTCCAATTGTTAAGAAACTGGTGCCAAGTATTGGAACTACCATCATATGCAATGATGCTAGATTTGTATACAATACAAGGATCAGGCAATAACACCAATCCCAAGAGTATCCCCATTAGAAACCCTCCGATATGGCTGAAATTATCCATTCCTGGTAGTAAACCTAACACGAAGGAAATGATTATTTCAGTAACCATTATAAATATAAATAACGCATACTTCTTTGTGCCGTAGTGATTGGTATTCTTCTTCCCATAGTATATAAACATCAAGATATTGGTAGCAAGGACCCCAAATAATGCACCGGAAGCACCAGTAGAGGCTATGCCGTTGGGAGAGTAATTGGCACCTAAAAGAAATCCGGACATTCCACTGATTATATAGATAATGAAATACTTGATACAACCCATTTGACGTTCAATGGAAGCTCCCATAGTCACTTGAAGAATCAAATTGAAGATTATATGAAGAAATCCAGCATGTAAGAACATGGGAGTGATAATTCGGTACCATTGATCGGGGAGATATATATTTGACTTCAAGGGAACCCCCGACATTCCACATAATTCACTTAAGGAACATACATTGGTATCAGTGGTTGTGGAGTTAGGACAGGGGAAACTTATGGAGGTATCATTGGTGATGTTGATAACTTGATGCATGCATGGAATGTATCTGGCACCCATATTGATAATGACATAGGTCGAAGGACCGAGCATTGGATTGAAATATGGCTTTGTTTGGAATGCAGATCCAGTGAGCTTGGCCATCTTAGCAAGTTCGGCAATAAATACTGACACTTGAATGATTGTTATCACTATTGTAACATAAGGTAGTTTAGTGTAATGGAAACGAGGCTTTCTGTTTAATAGTAAGATTCTCTGACGTTCCATCCGATGCAATTTGTTCTCGTCATCTTCTCCTTCAATGAATATATGACCGTGCAATCTATGTTTTCTTTCACGATGATGTTTGTCTTCATCTTTGTCTTGGTCGTCTTCTTTTTCGTTTTCTCCCAATTCTTGTTTTTGCAGCTCAAAGTTGTTGTGATACTTGCCTTTAAAATTATCGGGATTATCATTTGCATGGAAAGGAGATGGAGAGGGTGGATGGTTTGGATAGGAATGCATGGTGTTGAAAATGCTGTTATTAGAGTTCTGGTCTTCGAATGGCCCATTGAAAGGATTATCGATACTATCTTTGGATATTGGAGGGAGTGGAGGTAATTCTGAATGTTTCACATATTGTCCACCATTATTGCTGTTTCCTTCGTTGTCTAGATTGGTGAGATAAGTAGTATTCGGTTGCAAAGTATGTGCCAATGGAGAGTTGGAGTGTGGATTTGCAGTAAATTGGTTCCCAGTGTGAACTCTTTGGTGCTTTGAAAATGGAGGCTTTATTGGCTTTGTATTGTAAATGGACAGATAGGGTGCAGTTGGAGTCGCAGAAAAGTCAGAATCCGATGATGAACCGTCGCTGGAGTTGTTAAACAGATTCATTTGCATAGGGGGTAGTGGAGGTTGTGGAAGGGCAGAAAAGTGATCTGAAGGATGTCTTATTGATGAAAGTGTTGGATGAGTAAAGTGTTCATTATTCCTGGGTTTAGTATCATACGGATGCATGGTTGAAAAATGGAGGAGTGTGACTACTATATAGTGAAAGGGTTGAGCTAGCTAGCTTGTATTGGTGTGGAAAGTATAAGACAACAGTTGAATCAAAAAAAAAGTTGACAAGTTGGCAAGGGGGTAACTGGTTGTGGAATATAATGCACGGTATGGGCAGTAACAGGGTAATGATCGTTACCTTGAGAATATAAGATTCACGCTACAAGTCTCAAGTTGAAAGGATATCCAGTCTGTGATAAAGAAATGATATTACAAAAGAAAGAAAGGGTACAGGGTGGCTAGAATGAAGATCAAGTGTTCAAAGGACCAGGTAAGAGATAACCACGAATAAGAAGGTTACGTAAATTTACGAAAATAAAATTAATTAAAAGCTCTATGTCGTCATTCAGGTACCGATTTTCAGTGATTTTAATCAAAATGTGATGTGTCAATAGTGAATTAACCATAATAAACCCAAAACATGGAGGCAGTGACGCGCATCATTTAAGGTCAAAAGTCAATAAGGCCACCCGATGAACAATAAATAGAATTTTTTGAAATTTCCAGAAAAAAGTGCAGAGACTACGAAATCGAGCACTGGAAATTGGGCTCAAACAATGATAGCACCAAACTGTAAATTACTGGTAAAATAAGGTGGGATTCTAGTTGGATGACATAACTGAGAGTACTGTGAATGCTCCAGAGCACATTGGAGAAGTGATACTATTGCATTGAGTATCCATTCTAGCTCCGGTGTGATGTTAAGATTAGTATCTTGAGTGTGAAAATGGGCAAATGGTATACGAGAATATGGGGCATGATTGAATACTTTTAGCCATGCTGTGGGGTAGGTGAGATGAATTGTTAAGAATTCGAAAAATAATTTTGTCATTGAGAATAATTGGTAACATATAAAATTTAGCCAAAATGGTGGTGCTGGCTATGAATTAGGTTGTGAACCTGGATGCCAGAAAGGTAATATTATTGTATTTGGCTAGTGAAATTAATTGTAAATTTACTGTCCATTTACTTGTTTGATCACTTGTTTGATCACTTGTTTGATGGTTATGGTAAATATTTTATTATGCTTGTACGTAACATAACAAGTGGAGTGAGTATTTTTTTTCACCATTTACTTAGGCAAGTCCTTTTTGATTGTTTCAGAATGTATTCAAATCAGCGAATGCCAGGCCAGTTAAGTATGTGTTTCAGATCGCGGCATGAAGTTTGGCTTGGTTTCAGATTGATTGATTGATTACGTGATGCAACTTTGAAATTTAGCACCATACGTCACTGCCTTTAAGAAGCCTAGTCTCAAGTTACCCTTGATCTGCTCCTTTGAAAATGCTCCACAATACTTCGAAAATGAGTTTCACTAGTTCCACTATATGCTTGTTGGTATTTTCTTGTAATCTACTGAGCTTTAACCGCCACCATTAAAGAAATAATCTCACACCTGCGGAACGAAGCACCGAAAAAATCGAATCGCTACTCTTTCGTGGTATGCAGAACCTCATCGGTTTCATAAAAAGCCTACTCTGCTCATTTTGTATCGTGTCAATTGCGCATTGGGTTAGATCACAGCAGTTCTTTGTATGTTGGGATTACTCCAAGTTCCTCTTTCTGTCACATTAAATATATTTGTTGTTTCATCATCCTATCGGCTCAACCCTCTTCTTTTTTTTTTTGTGTTTCCAGCTCTTCACCAGTCTCTGGACTACTCACACTTACAGCTACAATGTACAGACTCTCTCATTGACTGCAACATTCACTGTATCCTTGACAGTAACATGCACATCTACACACATCCCTACTACTACCACCACCACATTTTACAATCTCCTTTCATTACTATACAATATACCTCTCTATTCTATTCTTTAAACAAAACATTATTGGCCAAAGGATCAGCCTTTAAGATTTGGTTTCTCTTCTTGATCTTTCTATCTAAGGCAGCTTCTGCACGTGCCTTGGCTTGTTGAGCATCCTTTTGTTTCAATTGAGCTCTAACAAAATTTGGTGAAACATATTGCTTGTTTTCATAAATCTTTGGACCTCCAAATGATCCTTCCAAGATAGTAATTAAGGTCAATACGAATCTTGGACCAATTTCAATTAATGACAAATCTTCAACATTAATCTTGTCTTCTTCCCCATTTTCTTCGATTTCCTTTTGACTAACTGATTCGTTAATTTGATAATTACGAACCCAAATTTTATTATCAACAATAGAAAATGTCATGACATGATCAATGAATGGTTTAGATTTTCTTGTTTGTGGTGGTACTCCAAACGTATGAATAAACAATTCTTTCATTAACTTGTAATGATCATTATCTTCGAATGATTTATCAAAACTTAATATTGGTCTTGAACCTTTCAAACAATTTCCAGTAAAATTTAATTCATCGTATGTATGCAAATTTTGAATATGAAATTTTAAGGTTGGACCATTTGGAGGTTTGGATAACCATAAGTATAAATCTTGATGTTTTCTGGCTTCGAAAAAGAAGATATTGTTGCAATTATATAATTCTGCTACTTCATTTAATTGGTATAAGTTCTTTTTGGAGTCAAACTTTGGTTCTTTTCTACCGTGAGGTAATAAGTTAATAAGATCTGAGATAAGATGACGATGTCTAAAAGTTACTCCACGAGATGATATTACTAATAAACGTTGTCTATTTATATGCTTGGTTTTTTCTGCTGATTCCTTAGACGATTTGGATTGAAGTGCTTTATAGATAGCCGACATGATAAATGGGTAATACTATGATTCTTGACTATCAATGATATATTCCAGTCGATTGAAGTAGAAATTGCCTTTCTCTTACAATTTTTTTCTTTTCCTTCTGATTTTGTATGAGCGCTAGACTTTCGCGATGCTTGAAGACGAAAGCTCATCGGCATCGTTATTGTATGCAGTACAAACTTGTTCTGGGTTACTTGGGAGGATGTAAGAGAAAGAAGAGATAGAGTGCTTAGTTTGATAGTTTACTAAGAATGCTTATAAAGAGTGTTTATTTAGATTGTTATTGGGTTAACGGGGTGAGTTATTCTTAATTTAGTTTGTATGTCTGGAATGCAGTATTAGTTAAGTTGGTGGGTGACACTAGATCTTGCAGTCACGAGACCTTGCTAGAAGTATCTCCAGTGAGTGAAGGGTTAGTAGTGAAACACCCACACCATAGTATGGATTACTTACCATGGCTACGATACGTGATGAAACTAGAATGGCCCTATGTATGATGAGTTAATTTTACTACATATGATCATCTTGTTTCTTAGTTTCTTTGTCTTATATTTCGCTGCTTATTGTCTTTATCTGGTTCTTGAAATGTATGCATTGGGCTCTCACATTAGAGAGTAAGTCCATATCTATCTCGAACTATTCACAGACACCTACAACCTCCCCTTCATACACCCAACTTTATACTATTTTCTGATCTTGTGTAGCCTCTTCTCTACTGACTATGTTTCATTCTCTATATACAGCCTTTATTGAGATTGTACTTAATACTTCAATTACAACACTAATTCCTTTAGCCCAATCCAACCGAGTATTTCTTCTAGCAGATGACATATTTGAAACCATCTGTAGTGGACAATTATTTGCAATTTTATAATTCATCCTTCTATATCATATTAAACTAATGTCATCAGAAGCAGAAATTTCGCTTTAAATCATCATTTATATCCATCCTTTCTACATTGAAACTCCATTATTACTTGATGTTGCATTTTTCACTTATGAATAAACATTCTATTTTTTTAAAACACAATAAATACAGGTTTATAGAATCTAGAGGAATATGCCTTAACCAACCAAAAATATCTCACAATTAACTTCAAACAAAAAATAATAAAAGAATGCACCCATTAGTCTCTATGTATCATTTCAATGGATTCAAAAGAACAGAACAAGACACTATTCTCTTATGATCTCATCATCTTAATGCTTGGCTTCAGCATGTTTAGCTAACCATTCAGTAACAAATTTTTCTTCCTCGGGGGAACTGGAGTTGATTGATGGATGCTTTGGAGCTGCTGCACCCCATGGCTTTGGAGCAACAACAAATACAACAGCACCTAAAGTAGCTAAAGCTAATTGATGGGATGGAACAGATCTTCCGAGAATAGTATAAGCGGCAGCCATTATGTTATGTGTGTGATGGTTTGATTATTCTGAATACACCTTTAAGTTTATAATCGAAGGTGATGATTTTGTGGTTTCGGTTTGGGTTTCGATTGTCGCTGGAATTGCAATGTGAGAAGGTTGAGAATCGGCTCTTATTGGGCCAAATTGATTGCACAAAGGCTATGTGCAGGAGAAATTACTCCTAGCTTGATGGAATTTTTTTCTGTTTTCGGCTCTAGTCGAACGAGACTGCGGTCCCGAAACGATGCGGAACAGAGCGACTCAGTGGGCATTGCGAGTCAGGCTGATAAAGTCCCTCTGGAAATTCAAACGGTCACTTTCACGTTTCAGAACAGAAATACAAAGTAGGGTGTATACCGGAGTTATTCAAACCTGGATTGAATTGTGGCTATTTGTATTTCCCATTTTATATTAGTGATATATTGCTAGTGGATTACTGCTCCACTTTTGGCTTTTTTTGCTCTTTTCTGTTTCTGAGGTTTGCATCGACCTTCTTATCTATCTATTTATCCGCAGGCGGATCGATCATAGATCGTTACATATATAACTTTATTTTAGATGGCATTTCCAATTGAATCGACTCAACTTGTCACTCATCTAAGAGGCATATTTGTGGCTATCAACGACAATGATTATACACGACGAATGATCAAGCCGTATCTAATTCCACCTTCGCAAGGCTTTGGTGACGGCTCAATGGCTAATCAATCAGATACACCATTCACGGTTCCTATTTCTAAACTATTAGTTTCCGAATCTCCACCGATTACTTTTGATATAGCCAGACATATCAGCAAGAGGTATAACCGATCGGATGTCAACAAGAAGGTCAATGTCAAAGTGAAGCCTAAACAACGTCGAAAGAAACCCAAGAAGGAAAGAAGTGTTAACACTAAGGCTTCCGACAGCTTGGAAAGTAAGCAACACGATCACGAAGAAGCGGACGTTGATTACGATGATTTAATCATTCGGCTGGCCAATTTCGGTGCGGAAGATGGTCCACATAGTGAAGATACTTCTGGAAGTCTGATCAGTCATGACCAAGGATTGAAGCATACCAAAACGATCACCGGGAAACGAAGTTCGATTACTCCTAACCTTGTTCACCTTCTACGAAAGACCATTCATTCTGATCATTCTAAGGAGAGAAACTTGGAATTGATAGAAGAAGAGGAAAACAATTTGCCAGATGACCACAATACTGGTAATGACAATGCAATACAAGAAGGTGAGGAAGATGGCGGAGATCAATTCAGTAAACAGAAATTCCTCGAAAGCGACGATGCCATATCTATTGATAGTGATTTTGGAGTTCCAGTGAATTCCAAAGGTCAAGTGGTGAAGGATTTTAAAGTCAGAGTTCGTGGTGATTCACAGCCAAGTAAATTTTCTGAATTCAAAAGGGTGAAGGGAAACGAAGACGAATACGGCGATTATGTTTACGAAGAAGACGGTGATGAAGAAGAAGATGATGAAGATGAGGATGATGATGAGGATGATGATGAGGATGATGAGGATGAATATGAAGATGATGAAGATGAGGACGATGACGATGTCTCCTCGTCGGACTCGGCTTTCACCGACATTGAAGCTGATTCCATTCTTGATGATTCTTCCTTATTGCTCGGGGCGTATGCTGACGACAGTTATACATTTGATAATCAAAATGGAAATCTTGAAAGTTTCAGAATCGATTCGGGGGGTAAACTTAAGAAGAAAAAGAATGGTTCGTATGGCCAGAGTCTTTCCAAAACAGCAAACACTGACAAGTCCTTACCTTCGCATTCACCATTAACTCTGAAATCTTTTAATGGAACATTGATCAAGGAAAGTGACATTGGCGGCAAGAGCAAGTCTCAGAATGGTAGTAGCAGAACTGCGACTAATAGTGGAAATAGTTCCACTGCCAATGGTAAGCATAATCACAGTATTGGAAATGGTATATCCAGTTGTCAGAGAAAGAATGGATCTGGAACTCTTCAATTTCAAAGAATAGACATTTCCAAGCTTGAAAGTAACAATTCCAAGAACTCAACACAACCAGTATCAAATCTAAGCTCCCTTATACATTCGAAGTTCAAATCGGTGAATACAAATCCTTTAAACCATTTTTCGTTTGTCAATTCAGATATCAGTTTAACCGATAGCATCAAAAAGACATTTATAAATATCTTTTTCCCACCCAAGACCAAGCCAACTTATGTGAAGTTGGAATTGAACAACAACACTACAGTCATAGATTGTATTGGATATATTTTATTGAAATTGAATCAAGATCATAGCGATGAATTACGAGACCAGAACCCAATCGATTCCTTAAACCCAAATTGCTGGAGATTGGAAATGGTCGATGAAGATGGAGAAAATTACGGATCGTTTGGAATCTTGGGCAGATCAAGGCTCTTGTCGTCGTACAATGATCTTACCGATATTGCAATCTGTAAAGTAAACGATCCAGAGGAGATCAAACGGAACGAACTTCAAACACCATTGTCATTGGATTTCAAACTGAGTTTGAATGCATTTGTATTGAAGCAAAACAAATTAGAATCGATTTTGAACAACCCTGAAGGCATTTCTGGCGTTGTTGGAGATGGTGGTAGCAGTAGCATTCACAATGATGATAATGATTCTTCAACCAAAAATCCAGCAATCAGTACTGGTCTATTGAAGTCCAGCAACTCCAAAGATACTACAGAGATAAATATAATCAATAACGCTAATAACGTTGGAATGCCTAATAATCAAAAGAGCTATTTTGTGTCTACAGATGCCACTATTGGCCAATTATTACAAGAATATTGTTCTGAGGTTGGATTGAATTACACCAAATACAGATTTATGGAATTGATTTCAAGTAAAAGTACCTCGATGTTAGCTGCTAACAATAGTAATAGTGGTACCAACTTCAAGGTTCTTAAGAATTCTGATCTTATTAATAGACTTGAAGGTCATACCTTAGAGTTAATACCAAATGATGGAATTGGAATGTCTGAGTCTGTTAATGAATTGGCAATTACTGGCCAGATGAGTACTTTGGTTTTGAATTCAGCTATAACACCTTCGGACTCAACCTACAATTTGAATTATATTGGAGAAGGAGACTCGGTGACTAATCACAGCAATTCCAATATCAAGTCTAACCTTATGCTCAATTCAGTTAGTAATATTAATGGTAGTCTTACAACCACCAAGCCAAAGAATGACAAAGGTCCCAAGCCCTTTGATAGAAAAAACACTGCAGAAAATATTAAGAGGACCCTTAATGCTAATAAGTATTTGGAACACATTATGAGTGGTAAGAATAGTCAACTTCTTCCTACAAATTTGAATACCATATATTTCAAATGGAAAGTATGGCGGAAGAAGAAGACTATTCTTAACCGAATTGAAAAATCGTTAGTGATTGATGGTGATTACATACATCTCACTCCATCTGATGATGTGGTGTTCAAAAACAATCCAAACGATTCACCATCATTGAACCATCACACTTCCAACACCACAAACACGACAAACACTCACCATAACTACTTGCATCACTATAACTACAATAAGTACTACATTGATCTGATGATGAAAACTACTTCGTTCCATGTGACTCAAATCGTGAAGTTGAAGCAATACAAGAACAGTAAGAATCCAACCCATTTCAAGATCGTTACAAAGAAACTTAATGAGACCGGGCGCGATAATGGTAAAGAGCCTAACAAGAGGTATGACTTGGAAGCAGTCACCGTTGCCGAGTGTGACGAGATAATCCAAAAGATCAAATGGGTGTTGCAGGTTTACAATATGTCCAATATGAATGCCGGATGATGGCATGAGTTTGATAACACATAGTACATATAACGCACATACACTTAAACTCACACACATATAGAAACCAATCAGTAGGTGAAACTCAAATTGACAAGCTATTAGATAACACAAGTTTATGGATAAATAGCTACAGCCACAGTATCGTGGGTGAGTGTTTAGCATTGTAAATACATTTTCCCAAGCCTTATACTATGATCAGCTATTAAAGTAGAGAGTATTCCTTATGCCCAGCTATTAAAGTAGAGAGTATTCCTTATGCCCAGCATATCCAATAAGACTCAACTCTATGCTTTTTCTATTATAGCCCGCCAAAGCATTCTTCCGTAGAGAACAGCCCTCCGCAGGAGTCTCCACGAAGTGGCCCTAGCAGAGCGTACCATTCCCTGCGCAAGCCTTGGGATTGAGGCTGCTGCTGTCATTGACGCTCCGCTGACCGCTGCTCGCGGAGAGCCACAGCGTGGGGCTTGGTTCACTTCGTTCGAGTGATAGCACCAATTTGGTTTATGGATCTTTTGTGTAACAATTTTTGGATAGCTTGTATACACCACCTCATCGCCTATGGTTGAGTCTTTGTCTATCTGGGGGATGAAGTGGATTGGATGGGAACTCTTTAGAACCAGGTGATTAACTAGTTTATACTGTAGATGGCTGTCTTATCACTGAATTGGAAGACCCTCCAATCGAAAATCACTCCTAAGGGTAAAGCATCCAAAGTCGTTAAAAAGCTGAAGCCTTCAAATAGGATAAAGGCCAAACTGGCCAAGTCTGCATCAACTTCTTCAACTTTTGCTTCATCAACATCATCTACATATGCAACTGCATCCAAAGATATTTCTTCGAGCAATGACATTTCTTCTCCTTTACACTTTCAATCTACTATAGAGCTGATTCTTTGGAATTCAGAAAAGGAAATAAATTCTATTGATTTGATATCTTCAAACCCATCGAATGGTAAATTGGTCGGCTGTGATTCTCGTAAGCGAGAGCCAGGTAAATACATTGCAATGGATTGTGAATTTGTCGGAGTTGGTATAGAAGGGAAAGAGTCTGCTCTTGCCAGGGTTTCAATAACCAACTTTTACGGACACGTCCTATATGACAGATTTGTCAAACCAAAGGAGAAGGTGGTAGATTGGAGAACTTGGGTCAGTGGAGTCTCTCCAAGGGATATGGTAGACGCGATAACATTTGAAGAAGCTCAATTACAAACTTCCAAATTGTTAGATGGAAAAATATTGGTTGGTCATGCTGTACACCATGATTTGGACTCTCTTTTCTTGTCACATCCTCGTCATATGATTAGGGATACTTCCTTGTTTAAACCGTTTAGACACATAGCCATGGGCAAGACTCCCAGTTTGAAAAAATTGACCCTTCACTTCTTGAGAATTGACATTCAGAACTCTGCTCATTCTTCTATTGAGGATGCACGAGCAACGATGCTCTTGTTTCGGTTACGTAGAAAGGAATTTGAGCAAACGGTTCGAAAAAGAGAGTAGGAAGAACAGAATTATTCATAATAATTTTAAGAACACTAATAATAGTACTATTATTAGGAGTAAGAACATATATAGTAGCATAATTTAGCATATAAATCATTTTTATGGGTTTGTTTTATAGGAATTGCATAATTGGTTAGAGCGCGAATTGTAAGAAGTTGATAAAGCAATCAGCCATTAGTTGTACTACTCTACTGCACGCTTTGTTTCCTCCGGTAGATCTACATGGTCTTGAGAAAGTCATATTTCAAATGTATTTGATAATGTGGAATAAATGTATGGTAACATTTATATAAACCCGTATTCTATGAGGGCTCTAGTGTTTCAGCTTTTGTTTCAGCTCTGTTTCAGCTTCTATTTCTGTTTTTGTTTCTGTTCGTCTCTGTTTCAGTTCTGTTTCAGTTCTGTTTCAGTCTTCTAATCTCTGTTTCAGTTCTGTTTCAGTTCTGTTTCAGTCTTCTAATCTCTGTCCTTCGACATAAGAACATGCTGCTCTATATCCTATTTCCTTGATGAATTTCACATCTACTGTCAAGAATTTCTTTTCATCAAAGCCACTATTTGTAAGCTTTGTAAGTTCACTGCCGCATATCCTCGTTAAATGGTTATCTTCCAATACTTGTCTCACTTTGGAAATGTAGTGCTTGGCTTGATAACTTCCATCCTCAATAGCGAATGTAAGTATGTTGGAGATCATTTCCACTGTTTCGACCGAGTAACTATTGACCAATGCCAATTGAAACTGCGGTTTGACAATATGGTATATGTAGTAGCCGATTTCCTTATTAGCATAAAGTAATGACTCGTAAAGATGTAAGAAGTTGCTTTTGAACACACTATCAACAGAATCGGTGGTATAGAAGATTGCTGCATGGATTAAAGTAAATTTAGAAGTCAACACTCCTGAAAGGAAGAAATCAAGTATGAATTGAGGTGGTTTTCCTGCTTCACCATTTTTAAGTAATCCTGAGTGGCCAATATCTTCTAAGAATAATGCAAAATTGGATTCGGTCGAGGTCAAGTAGAAGAATGAAATGAATTGCATTAAGTTTGGGAAAAAGATAGGGGTTCCCTTTTGAGTTTGTAGTTTCACGTATGATTTGATGCACTCCAACGAAGAGTGTTTGATATGTGATACCCTTAAGCCCTTGGAAAAGATGAAGAGCACGTAGGTCTCAAAGTTGGTTCTTTCAAATTTGAATCCATGGGCATTTTCAAATTGGGAAACATAGGGCTCCAAGTTTGGTCTACTATTGAAAAGCTTTGTAAGGAAATCGTGGTGATTATCGGAAGACTTTATCACCTTCTGTAATGTGTTGAGAAGACAATGAATCGCCGGCTGGTAAATCACAATATTGTCAAGCGATGCAAGACAAATTTGAGACCACACCAAGTACTTTGGTAAAATGGAGTCCAAAGCTAAACCTTCCACTATGCGTGAATTGCTGACCGTCTGATTTGTAAGATATGATAAAGATGTAGCCTTTTGTCTATTGGTGAGTTTTAAAACTCTCAGGGCCAATGCATCTCCTATTCCCAGCTTGGAAAGAATTCCAACAATCAATACTGCTCTGATTTGGAAAACAGAAGATCCTCCAAACGCAACATCGATGGAATTGGTGCACCAACTTGATCTCCATCTGGCGGAAAGATCAGAACTGCTTCCCAAAGCAGTTAAAAACGAAAGTAAGTGATCGCATAAGATTTCAAATGAAGTTGCTCGATTGTAGATTTGGGTAGCTTCTACTTCCGAGCTGGTGTCTCGTTTCACTCCAAATAAAAGATGTGCTCTTTGGCCGGATAAGTATCGAAGAGTAACGTCGATTGCCTCTTCCTCTTTTGCAGTCAAATTTGGTTTATGTAAGAAAGATTGCACAGTATTACTCATTAATTTTTGCAAATCTGAACCGATTTCAATCGAATGATGATTGACAAATAGCGAACAGAAGAAGAATACATCTGCTAGGTATATCTGAGCGTAATAATACAGATCGAAAAATATCACTGAACAGATCTTCACTAACACCGTGATCTCCACGAGCTTACTTTGGGCTGCAATAAGAGATCCATCCCGATTCGCTTGTCTTGCAGCGGTTGCTAGTCTGGTAATCAAATCACCACAAACTTCAACCGATGGAGTAATGACGGCAATGATAAATGACCATTGAGGACCTTCGTTTTTATTATCGATTGCAAATGCAAGAACTTCGTCAATTAATATAGATGTGAGTCTGCTTTCAAGGAAAAGTTTCTTCCAAATGTAGTCATTCAAAAATGGAATTTGTTCACGATCGACGGCAGTGATTTGGCAAAAGAGTCTGATGATATCCACCGTGCGAGTAATCCCTTTAGGACGATCCTCCAAGTAAATGTAATCACAAACGTTGTCAATCCAAGGAGAGATGTACATAATAGCCAGTGCTCTGTGTTCCTTAGGAAGTTTTTCATAGTTATCAAGAAATGCCCTGAAGAATCGGTACGAAAGTTCAGGCTTTTGACTAGCAAGGTATTGGGAAGTCGAAACGATAAAATCGGTAGTGTTGGCAGGGAGCGCTATGTTTCTAGCATGTTCACAAGAAATGCCCATATCCATTCCGTAATAATTGGATAGTGCTGCGAATAGGTAAGTACCGGAAGATCGAACTTCTTCCACGGTACATAATAGTGCCTGGAAAACGGTCTGGTATAAGCGGCAGAACCAAAGTAACGGTACCACCTCTTCGTTGGTCGGTTCTTCATCGTCCACAGCATAAGTAGAAGGTAATAATCTTGAGGTAGCAAAATACAAAAATCTAAGAATTTCCAGTCTCTTTGTAGATGTCAAAATCAATTGTTCAGTATTGTTAAATTGAATTGTGAATTGAGTGTTGGAATCGTGAGAGCCAAGGTCTGAAACCACTTCACATCTAGTAACATCATTAAGTTTCCGAACTAAAACTGCTTGAAGTTCACTAGTCTCGCATAAATTATCATCGTAAGCATAAGCCTCGTCGGAACAAATTTGAATCCACTTACGACCAATCTTGATTGTCACTTTGATGAACTTTCCGGTTTCAAAATCAAATAGCTTAACGTCATTGAATGAAATTCTCGTATCCTGTATGATTGACTTGGTCACAGGAGAAAGTCCCAATTTTCTGATTATATCAGGCCCACTATATTGGGAGTAAGTCCATATCTTCATTTGTGATGACCGCAGCCCACTCGACTTGAAGAAAGCCATACTCTTCATGAGAATCATTTTGCCAAAAATTGGAATGTTGAAGTAATACAACCGGGAACAATTGTAGATAAAAGGCTCTGGAGCATAAGATTGGATCAATTCCAAGTAGCTTTCAAAGAATTGTTCCTGAATCTCTGCCTCAGTGAAATCAAGTATCATATAAAACTTATTATCCCAAACTTGCATACATGTCTCAAACATCTTATAGACCAAGATTTCAGTTTCATTGTTAAATTTTGATTTGAGTAGCTCAAAGTTCACTACTATTGACGGAGTACCATCTTCAAAGATGTTGGTGTGGATTAATGGGATATCAGACGGAATGTCAGCATATTTAAGTGCCATTCTACCCATAAAATCTTCAAAATGAGTGCTGGTGAGAGAATCATTAAGTTTGAGCGATGCATTCAATTGCAAGGCAAGCAAAGATTTCGGTTGACCCAAACTGGACAAGAGTGAATCCATTTTACGGAAATTGTTGATTTTCTGTCCCAATTGCTTCTTGTTACCAAACGATTCGTCAAAAATGTATTTGTTTTTGATTTGTAGAAAGTAATGGTAGAAGAATTTATGAAGATATCTTAATTCAGGTAAAGGTTTGACTGTACTACTTTTGAATGGGTACTCTGTAGTTTCCTCCTGACACATTTCTTTCAAAAAGTCAAAGATCTTGCCATTGAGTTCATTGAGTTCTTCTTGCTTAGATTGAAGTCGTTGCCATTTTAATATTCCCAAAGAGCCATTAACAATCGATTGTATCATTTTCACTAATTGCATCAATGAACGTTTCACTTTGGGACTCTTGACCGAAATAAGTAGAAACACGTCTGGACTTATAATGGCAGGACATAAGTATCTCAAGAAGAGGTAAGACCCAACAGCGATAGTTGCATCTTCATCAACACCCTTTTCAAGCACACAAGTGTATATTTCACGGCAAATGAACTTGAAAGATGCGGGAGCAATCGATGCTGAAGTTGTAATGGCAAGGACAAGTTTACGGAAGTAAATCATAAACAAATCTGCATCTTCATCGATTGTTTCTTTGTCATTGTGATTAAAATTGACATTGTCGACGTTGGTTTCTTCTTTACTGTTAGGCTTTTCAACTTCAAACGATATCTCATTTTTGACCAACTCTTTGATAAACGGACCCAAGATCTTGGAAAGGTATTCGGCACCGTAATCCTTGGCAAAATTGGATAATAGTCTGGTCAAAGTACTATTTCTCCGGAAAATGTCCGTAGAACGAGTGGCTGAACTGATTTCATCTCTCAATAAGGTATGGAACAACTTATCAAGTTTCTTCGTATAACAAAATAATGCAAATAAAGAAGATGCCAACAAGTTATGTTCGCTAGATGAAGCTACTCCTGCAGCTGTTCCACATAAATCGACAATTTCTGAAAATCTTTCAAACGTGTCTGGCGGGAACTCTTCGGTTTCAAAAGAGTACTTTCTCTTGGAAAACATGTCAGCAAAAACATTCAAAAAGATTGATCTGATCTTTGGATTCTCATGGAATCCAAGCGGCAACACAAATTGCATACCAATGCTAGTATCTGCCTGTAAAATGTTCAGAATACACTTGAGTATATTTTCCACCACTTGATGGATCTTATATTTTGATTTGGCAGCGGCCGATTCTCCAGTGAGATACTTCTGTAGTACTTTATAGAAAAGCGAAAAATAATTGGCAAATACCATATCTTTAGCCTTTTTGATTTCATTTTCCCGAGTTCCCTCTGGGATTTCTAATGTAATGTCCTCAAGTAACAATGATAGACATTTGGAAGATTCAGTAGCCAAATCAATACTCAAATAGGTATTCTCAGCCAAGGACGAAGACTGGTCCGATGAAGAAGTCTTTTCACCGAAAAATACTGCTTGTTGTAACCAATCAAGGTTAGCTCTGGCAAATCTATTTCTAATCCTTATAGCTCCGTACAATCCAACTCTCTCTTTATCAGCTTCTATAGCAGAACATAACTTGCAAAAGCGGATTTTGATTCGAAGAGTGGCAGACAAATTCTCGATTCGACTAACAAATTGCACAATCAATTCACAGATGTTTGGTAATAATGCAACAAGTACAAAGGATCCGTCATTCTTCACTCCGATCATCAGAGTCACCACCGTCAATACTTGTTCAATAAACAAGATTATATCTTCAGTTTCAAGTTTAGAATCCAAATATCCCTTGATGATTTCAAGTAATTTAGTGCAAATAAGATGATAAATAGCAGGATGAGGTTCATTTGATAATGCATCTTTAACTATCACTCTTATAACCAAATCTTCTGAAACTAGCAAAAAGATGCACTGTTCAAAAAATTGAGAGATGTACTCAAGAACTTTGTCTCTTTGAACGATATCATCTTTTAGAAATGTTTCATCCATAAAAGATCCACATATCGAGACTAGAAAACCGGTGTAATGTCTAAACACTAGATTCTCGACATCCAAGTTACTTCTTGTTTCGATCATATCCAACCAACGAGAATAAATGATCAACCAAATCTCATAAACTGATTGAGATGCTTCCACTTCACGCAAATGTAATCTGAACTTCCTATGTAAAGACACGAATCCAGTGAAGACACTATCATCGTTCACAATGCTGATAAATTTTTGATGGAGATCCCTGTTGTATGCGTTATCAACATTACTGTAAATGGTTTCAATCTCTTTTGAAAACCACCCCATCGAACTCTTGGAAATGTTGAAGAATTCAATATCATGGGTACACAATGATAGCAAGAGTAATTTCTCTAAGGGACCAGATACCAAGGTACCAGCTTCAATTTTCAGAGTCTCATCCAATGAGTTGAACAACTTGATAAACTTGTCGTTTTGTATTAACTTGTTTCTCTCTTCAAGAAATTTGTTTAAAAACAAAAAGCAAGCATTGAATTTAGGGTCGGTTATCGCTAACAGTAAACAGGTCTCAATGATATTGTAGATGATGTAATTCAGAGTCACATAATTGACAAGTAACACATGTTCATTGATATTGACTTCATTTTCAAAATCATTTGATACCAAAGACATTTCCAAAGAACTTGCGGCATCAAGCAATACTTCTCCCGTGCTCAAAAACGCACACTTTAAAGGCTTGGTGATTTCGTAAGAGAACTTGCTGATCTTCTTGAAAGATTCTATCAGATTATCTAAATCTTTAAATACGTCCAAGTCAATGAAGTATATTTCGGGTATTGATATAAAGATGTAGAACAAGTCTGACAACACTTCCTCGGTATTGCCCAATAACTTCACCACAGAAGAAGTGGTGGAATTTGAGAACGAGGATGTGTTCGATGAAGACAAAACAGTTGGACTCGACCCCTTACCTGAGGAAGCTTGTGGGCTTATTAGTGGTCTTCCGCTAGCAGAAACTTGATGTGCCAATGGTGAAGAAAGTGAACCTGTATCATTTTCATTATCAGTCGTATTATCAGAAACAGGGGAGTTAATGATATTGTCAGGAGCATATTGCTTGGTGCTCTGACTTGGACTTGAAATACTATTATAGTTGTTGGTGATGTTATTATTATTATTTGTGTTGTTGTTATTGTAAGTATCAAAACTGCTCTTCCTGGATCTAATTGAAGGTTGAGGCGATTTATGATTCAATGATGTCCTGCTGCTTGAATTGCTTTCCAAACTTTTTATACTACCAGTTTCAAGTGGAGGATGCAGTAATAGGTTTTGGTGATAATTGGAAACAGATTGGTAATGGTGATGTTGATGGTCGGTCAGGCTTAATATTTTTGTTGCACCAACTATCATGCTTTTCAATGAGGATTTTAATTTTATCATTACCTTATCAAATTCAACCTGAGTTCTTTTAAGTTCGGAAATTCCCTTGACCACCTTGACTAGGATTCTCATTTCCTTTAAATTGCCCTGTGATTGATAATACTTTTGGATTAAGATTTCGATATATTTGTCTGGATTGATCATCACTGCAACAACATTAAGATTTATAAACAAATTATCAAATAATATACTTGCTTCTTTACTGTTGAAACTAACGTTTAACTTATGGAGTGATTCGTAGGTGGCATCTAGATGTTCAAGACAGAATTGAACCACCGGGTGGTTCACACTTTCCTTTGGAAGTCTTGCTGCCAAATAAAAGATATTTATTAATGAATCAAAACATTCCAAATTGGATAAGCTATCAGAGTCTTTCAATATTTGACTCAAGAACTTCAATCGTTTATTGAACTTGATTTTGAGTTTGTTTGGTTTCTGTGAAAGCTCAACAAAATCGGATAAACATAAGATAGACATCCAAGCTTGAACCATTGAACTGGCACCCAAATGTTGATCACCTTCAAATATTGTACTTACATAATCAAACAATAACTTGCAGGCATCTTCCAACAGAGATCTAGTTTTCACAATGAGCAAATAATCTTCAGGTCTTGAAAAACATTGATCCTTTATCGAATTGGCATAGAATACCAATATCACTTGTTTCCAAGTATTTGACTTGACATAAGGTAGAAATTTGGTCATATCAGAAGCCATACCTTTACCAACCGTTTCATCGTAGAAGATGAATTCCACTAGCGGTGAATACTTCAAAAGATAGTATTGAGGCACCAATTGACCATTTTTGGCAAATGAAAAAAGTTTGGCTTCAATGAATCCATAATAATCCACTGGATTGGCCACAGCAAGGAACTTTAAGAGTATCAGACAATAATTATCAATATCACTTATAGCTTTCTGAAGTAATTCTTCGGATTTCAATTCAACATGTCTTGTTGTAGATATGGACACAGGCACAGGTATGGGTATATTAGCAGGCTGAGGGGAGACAATTTCAGCGAAAGATGGTGTTATAACTGAAGATGAAGTAGACATTGTTACAGAATGAGCCACCGGTGTACTTGTGATATTAATTGTTGGGCTCTTGGTGGATGAAGATGAAGTCAATGAGGACGTTATCGTTGGAGTGGATGCTGTTGAACTTACTTGATTCAAAGGTGATCTAAAATTTGTAGTTGCAGCAGCAGCAGATGCTGTTGAAGATTCAGTAGATTCGGTATTCTCTTGGTCTTGATTGGATGTATTAGTTGTTGGCTGCAATGTTGGTATCCTCTTTACTAGTGTCACCGTTCTTTTTGCCATTTGAAACAGGAAAAACCGTACAATCGTCTCTATCCATGTATGTATGAGGTTTGAGTCTAATTTCTGGGGAGGTACATAATGGTAGTACATGGAAAAATTGAAAGGTCTTGAGTAATCAAAATTTGAAGACCTGGATTGAGGTGCAAACCCACCTCTCTGAACCCAATGACAATTGACAAATTCAAACAAGAACTTGAGAATAATCAAAGCAGAGTTGATGGTATTGGGAGAACATTCTCGAATGTCCACGTTGTTAGCTTCACCAATAATCGATCTAAGAATTCCACAGAAAGTGGTAAATACTTCTGAAGCAAAGATATTGGTATCGACTCCAAGTAATATATTTCTAGTAACAAGATACTGTGGATTTAGCTCAACTTCTGCAACACTGTAACCGGTACGATTGGGCAAAAAAGACTCTATTCTCTTACCCAACGATTCTATGAATTCTTTCAGCATGTTTGGTATTGAGTTACTGTACGGGAAACGAAAAAAAAGTGGATTCAGTGGCAGAGGTTACCCAAAATACAAAAAAATATGAAAAAAATGGTACTTGAGGGGCAAAACGTTTTATGGATAGTGACCTAAACCAAAGTTCAGGTAGATGGAAGTTGGAAGTTGGAAGATATAGTGGATGGTGCTTACCAAGTATGTTTGTTTATGAATCAGAGGTCGTTTCTGTTCGGTATTTGCAATCTTTGTGAGCAGTGAAGTTCCAGATGGTTGACTTTATTTGCAAAAAAATAGAAAATATTAAAGATCAATACCCTTCAGTCCCACCAAAAAGTTTTCACCAACTCGTGTGAATAATCGAAAAACTAAAACTTGTAGTGCTTTGTTCCTATTGATATAGTTGTGGAGCTATTTTGCAAGAAAATGGTTCAATGGGATAGATTGGGGACGACTTTTTCTTTTTTGGATATCAATTTAAAATGAATGTCAATGAAAAGCAACCAGTCGGTAATGAATTATAAACTTGGTGGAAATGAAATTGTTATGTATATTAATGTATATTTATGTGCCGATATTGGGAACTTACCCTAACTCTGTAATCAGTTGCCAGACAAACTATTTGAGATTGGCTTATTGAGATTAGTTTTTGTGAATTGCTTTTTTTTTTTCCTACGCTTGAGAGATTTTGTGGTTGCGACACACAGTGGATATTTTTCGGTCTCCGCCCTTGGGAAATTTAGTGGGCCAGGCAATGAATAAGAAAAAGCCTTCGCAACGGTAGTTTAAATGGGATCAAGAGGGGATCGGGTCAGGGAATGACTAAAATAGAGATTGAGGTACTTTAAGTACTTGAGCGATACTGGATGGACAAGAAGCAACAAAAGAGAATATGGACTATTAGAAGATACAAATACAGTTTGAGGTTGGAAATTCAGGAGATTGAGGGGAAGCGAAGAAGGACTTCCGGTTAGCGAGATACATAACTGCTAATGAGAAAACAAAAAATAAAAAACGCACCATCAGTCTCTCCATACTTACATAATGGAGCAGTTGCATAGAATCATAATTTGAGGTGAGGTGAGGTGAGACAGTGAATAAGAGCGAAAGTCTGACACAGTGAATAAGAGCGAAAGTCTGACACAGTGAATAAGAGAGAAAATCTGAGACAGACTGATTATTAAGTAAGTCTGAGTAGGTCTGGGAAAGTTGATGAACACAGGTAAATCCTCTCAACTTCTCATAATTCCTTACTTAACCAAGAGATGTATTATACAACGGACTTGAGCGGGAGTGCTTCTCGATCCAAACAATAATCTTTTCGAACACCCAACCACTGACGCAGTCAAGATAAGCTGCGAATCAAACTGCTTGGTAAACCACCTTTTCTGTTAAGTGTCACAACAAGAATAATGGCTCAAATTACACCAATAATATGGATTGGGTGCAATAACCAACATATCACTTGGTTATACTTACAATTATGCATTCCGTTGACCAACGTAGAAAACGCTCCCACATTATATTCCATCTCAGTTGAGTACTCTAGTGGACAATAAAAACATACGGGTTCAAAGAGAGCGTTTCGATTGTTCGTGCCTCACCTGAACAAGAGGTAATGTTTTTTTTTCTCAATCTATTCTTTGGCTGAACATTTTCTTGCCTACATTGGTTTCTTTCTTTGTTAAGAGGATGTATTGGGTATAATGAATTCCAGTATGATATCATACCACAGGTGTACTGAGTGCTTCATCGGATGATATCTGTGTAAATGAGTACATAGGTATATTGGTATGTATTTTGTTTTTAATTATATGTATTACAAAAGTATACATTATATGATATGTATTGTATAAGTATATATATTATATAAGTTTATGTATTATAAAAGTATATATAAGGTAAAGGCCATATAAACTTATGTGTTACATAAGTATATCTACTATATAACTATATATAAGTATATATACAATTTTAAGTATTACATATGTATTCAAATCATTTATCACATTCGAGGGTCAACTAAAATGATAAGATATTTCAATTTCTTTTGCGAGATTACAACAAATCACCATTCACCCGAATTTATTTTTTCATACCTGTGTTTTCATTTCCATTTACTACCAATTATTATTTTCCATTGGTATTATTGTGAACAACGGTATTTGATCTCAGTACATTTGCAGTTTAAGATACTCTTTTTTCTATTCGTTGCCCAAGCTTGTAATTAACCAGCGATGTGGCTAAATGTTCCAAGAACTTACTTTGATTAAATGCTAAAATATGCAGTAATATGCTTTGCTTGTAGAAAATAATCGCTCGAGATATTCTTAACAAGTCACACAGTTAAAAATTACTTGGGCGCTAGTCAATAATAAATAAAATCTGCAACTGATAACCTAAATAAGTAAACTAGATTGGCTGGCTATGTTTATTGCAGGAAAGCTCAGTCCCACATAGCTGCTTACTAACGATTTCTAGAATTTCTAAACTTCTAACAATACCCAAATAGTACAAAAGGTACTGGAAATGTAACAACATGGTGCAGTCTTTGCTCTTGGTGTGTGATAGACGTGCCCCGTGATGAACCGTGGTGATGCCGCGGTGTTCAACTACCTAAACTTTAATTTTACAAAGGGAAACCCCTGAAGCCCCCGCGTTTTACCATTCTCGGCAATTGATGGTTGGGGCATATTAGATCAAACAGTTGCTTCAGTTGGTGAATGGCTTTGTTTGTCTTTTTTTCTTTTTCTTTCTTAATTTTTTCCAACTACAGCTAGCACTTTCCTCGTTTCAATTGAAATAATTCCTCCTAGTTGTAGAGCGAAGTAACCCTTTTAGCTTAATTTCTGATGTTTGTGATTCTTGATTCAGCGAACAACTATCGCTGAAATTAACTATTTCAAGTGTTTCTCTGGATAATAAAATAATTTAAGTAATCTTTGCGATAGGATGTGGTCGCTATTTTGGGGCTGGCCTGCGCTTTCAATTGTGGGTAAGTTTTCCGGAATAGATTGGCGGGGATTGAGAGATATAGCGGAAGATAAACCGCTATATTATGGAAATTTTGCTCAAAATTAAGGAGAGAAATATCAGAAGTAGATATGGAGGAGGATTTGAGTCGACCGATGACTTGAAATATTAAATTGATGGTATACTTAGTTAGAAGTTGATTAGCAAAATTTGGTTCATATGGTTCCAATCGCATAAATGGAACACTAATTCTTGCTGCCCACTCCAAGGGAACTGGTGGGAATGCCGCCAGCTTTGGTGGAGGCCGCAAATTTAGGATTTTGAAGACAAATTACATGTTCCGCGTAGTTAGAAGCTAGTTGCAAGCCCACTACTACTCGGTCACTAACTAGTAACTAGCCAGTTTCTAGTGTCACTGGTCTGAAAAGATATCTATACTGCCAATTGCCGCAAACTCTGGAATGTGGACAACTCCGGTTTAGAATGTGGGAGACTGGCCCTAAATAAGATGAATGTAGAGATGGTTAAAGACTCGTTAACATTTACTAAGTAAGGGTTACTTGCTTTCAAGTGCTCTTAATTGGCTCAATGTTCACTTTAGATCTACCACTGGAATTCTTTCCGAATGAAAAAACATTTCCTATTGTTCTTTTCTTGAATTAAGCACATTTTACAAGTACCAGAAATGACAATGTTACGGTTGTTGGTATTTTATAACTCAATTTGTTTCATCTTCCTAGAAATATACCCCTGGGTCGAATATGTGAAGCAATTCATAACCTTTTATCAATTGCTTTAATATTCGTTGTGTGAGAGACTTGAAAGACACTAAGCAGTAGGGAAGCCTGTTTGAAAAGAATCTTTTTCGCAACCAAAACCACGATTAGACTACTCTTCTTAGAGCCACTATTTTTCTTCAACGTTAATATATCAAGGAATAAGAGTCATTGCCTATTGTCAACTATACCAGCCAATAATATTTCTACTTGACACAGTAGACAGTCAGTACAAGCTTATTATATTTTTCATTGTAGAAACTATTCAGTTTTCCTCTTACTTATCATTTCTCAAATCACGTTTCTTGACATGGTCCATGATACTGATAGTGACCTTGATGAGGATTCCTGATCTTGACAATAAAGACGCCAAATGTATCATGTTAAAATTAGTATAACAAACCTGGACCATTTAAATTTTTTGATCTCTGGTTGTGGACAATCTCAACCCATCAGATGTCAGCTTAGCTTCACTGTCTGAGGTAACCTAAAAAGAGTCAAGTTTCCATCTTCTGAAGAGATTCACGTTCTGCACAAGCACAATTCACAATTTAAGAAAGAATAATTGTAAACCGCATTTATACTTGCAAATATACTCATTGGTTTTTCAATTTACTGTTGATGATACAAGCATAGGAATTGATAGAGGGAGCGATCCTAAACGTTTTTTTGCATTATGTTGAAGACACAATGTCAAGTAAGTCTGCAGATTGCATGACTCATTCATAGCACAATCCATATGGTTGTCAATACCTTCATATCACATGTATTGTCAACAATATATGACACCATCTTTCCGCTCTGTAAGAGTCATACATCATATATTTTGTGGTTTGTGGTTTGAAGATTAATGTTGTTTTACAATTAATTATAATAACGCTCGTAAGATGGAAAATGTCATGGATGTGGTCAAAACTTTAGAAAATCAACTCGGAAGACATGTAATGGCAGTTTACTTACGAGGATCTCGAATGAGAGGGCTAGAAGATGATGAATCTGATTATGATTTAACGGTGATAATTAATCCCACTCGGTATGAATTGTTGACTAATAAAGAATTCAGTCATAGAATTCAATTACTTGAATATAATTCAGAAGGAAATGTATTTACAACCTCTCATTTTTATAAGCTTTTGGTTAAAGGGACCCCAACTATGATAGAAATGATTCATCTATTCCCCAAGTATTTGGATCCCCAATTTAAACCAATTGCAGACTTTCTTTATCATCACAGAACCGAATTCATTGAAGCAACAAAATTGTCATTTGTTACTAGTTCCTTAAATATGGTTAAGACTCAGATACGAAAGGCAATCAAAAATCAAGGAAATATCAAGAAGCATAGCATGAATGCTCAGCTTTTTCTTTTGTATTGTGATAGTGTTCTGAAGAAGAAAAATCTAGATCAGTACATACCTCTTAAGGGAGCCGTTAGAGAATCTATTTTAAAGCTAAAACTTGCCGGTACTGTGGAAGATTGTGTAAAGATGTTACCAGAGATTGACGAGTTTACGGAGAAGTACTTAGCTTCGTTGGTCAATGGGGATTCTGAGATCTTTGCCCGGTTGGAGCAATTTATATTTGAAACTTTGTAAGAGAGAGAATAGGAGATAGAATACTGCTTGTAATAGATAGAATACTTGTTTCAAGAGATTACACATTTCTATTAGAAGGTCTTCCACTAGCTCATAGAGTTATCTCCAGTTCAGAATGTTTCAATTTCACCTCATACATTCTTATAAAATCCATATTTACGATTTTTCAACTGCGCAAACCTACAGCCCATAATCATCTTCTACAATGGTAAAATAGTCTAAGATGCACACTACTGTTGTGTACTATCAGCTACTCTCGGTACCCCAATGCCGTAGTGTTAAAACGACAATGGATTTATTATTGAGTGCTCTGGAGACTCGGGGAATCACGTAAGTGATCTCAACTGCCAGCCTAGACAATATTCTGGTAATTCTGATGGGAAAAGTGCTAAAGAAACTTTCATTGATAAGGAGAATATGACAATTACAAAGACCGAGGGATCAATGCTAGCTAGCACTCTCCTCATTCCAATTGACATCATCGCTCCTACCTATTGAGCGATGTAACCGTTGTAGCCCAACTTCAGACGTTAGTGATTCTTGATTCAGCGAACAATTATCGCTGCAGCTAAGGATCTGAACTATTTCAAATGTTCTTCTGGATAATGGTGGAGAGATTGTCACTGTATAATGCCTCACTGAACCAGGAGCTCGGACTCTCCAAGAATTCATTCTTGTAGAAGCAATCTCGAATGAAGAATCTCTTCTAATGGAAATGCTTTCAATGGAAAATCGTTGTCTTCGTCCAACTCTTCTCAAAATCAGAGGTACAAAGTCTCTAGTTGTTTCAAATGATAAGCTGTCTTCAAATACGGTTAAAGCCGTTATGCTCATCCTCGAAGATGTATTATTCAATTGCGGTACGGCTACAGTTGCAGATTGCGGCAGATCTGGTACTTTGAGCAGCTCTAAACATTCTAAACGTTCTGCGAGATCTAGAGTTTGAGATTTGTCTCTTAATTTAGCTCTTAAAATGCGGAATTGGTCTCGAAATGATCTCGTATTATGAGCATATAACTTGCAGTCAGGGGATTTTTCTGAGGGCACTCGTTTGAATATGTTTCGCAAGAATCGAGTTAATTTGTTTCTTTTATTAGTAACGGCCAAAGGTTCTGTCAGAGAGTTGAAATTCGACACTATATCAGTCTTTAATTCTTCTTTGTTAAGAGATACAACCGATGGATGTTCAAGACCGTGCATGTGGAACATTACAAGGATTATTGTTTATTGTTACTTGGTAAAAAGGAAGTGGTAGTAGTTGATATCTAACGAATTGCAGCCATTTCTGTGGACGCTCAAAAGATCCCTCATCGCAAATGGGCAATCTGAAATGAAACATAAGAGGGAGTAACCTCAAGATAAGGACATGTTAGTTGATTAGAAATTATACACTTTTAAAAAATAAAACTATTTATTTGAGGCGTTTTGCTCTATTTCATAATCTATATTGAAGTTTATATTGTTTTACAAATTACAAGATCCGACTTAATTTATATATTTATTTTGTCCAAAGCCTTTGTGTAGAAAGTCAAGATTGACAATAATTTCGCGCTCCAATTGCAACAATTCCAGCAAACAATATAATGGAATGTGAGACCACATATTACGATTAGCCAATCACTTAAAAGTTGCTATTTCAAGAGTATATTGAGTGGGACCTGGATCTGTAAAATTCCACCAGAGATATAAACACTAGAAATTGTACACACAGTAGTGCCACCACCCTTTTGAGTTACCAAGATATCCCAAATGAAATTTGTGTTTGCCCAAGAATCTAAAGAGTCGCTGGCAATTAATCAATAAAGTAATGTATACAGGACTTGTACCCCAACCAAGACTCATAAAATGGGCGAACTTTGTGAGCTGCTTGGTGCGCTGCTGATGAATTATTTTCAATAATTTTTCTTAATTTTAGCAATTTCCAGGGATAGACGTGTTACAGTATACCGGACATTGGGGTCCTTTCTTTCCCCTATCACCGCATAGAGACTTTGGTTCGCACACAAGTCGCACAATATGAAAAGATGACGTAATGACAGAAATTCCATATCTAGATATGAGTTCAGAGTGATGATGCTAACTTGTTAAGGACGTAACGACTGTATGATCAAGCAGTAGTTAGTGGAATTTGGAAGCAATATTACTAGATGTCCCCACTGGAGCACATATAGCACACATAGCACTCATTTATTGCCAGCTTTAATGCAATTTCTTACCCTCCTATTTCTGTACTGTCTCGCCCTCATCTGTCACTGTAGGATTCATCCACATTTGGAACTTTTCTTTTTCCAAACATTAAATATCCATTCCGTTAAAGACCCCAAAAAAAAATCGGCAAGACAATTTGCAAGCACTAAGTAAACACCTCTGGCTCTTTTGGTCTTTTTTGTCCTTTTATATTATTTTGAACTCTTAATATACATCTCATTGCCTCATGGGGCTTAACCACAATACAACAGTTTTATGAGTGAGAGTTTGACAATTTTTGAGGCTGAATCTCGTACCCTCAACTTTGAGTGAACACTCTCCACTCACTCGCTCGGGGATTACTAGGGTTCACCATCCTGCGTATAACCTCCTGATATTCACCCATAAACATCTAACTCTTTCTGACCAAAACACCCAAAGTTCTGTTCTAAAACGTATCATTACAAGCTTGAAACTGATCTACAGGTTTGATATTAGCAGCTCAGCAGGTGAATAGAGAATATTTTAGAATATTGAACAATTGAACGATTGCTACTTTTTCATATTGGCAATTTTTCACTATTTCTTTAATTGGTTCAGAAAAAGAGACCGCAGTCAGTTTGGAATGTCTTTATAGATCAATTTTTTTATTTATCACTCATCAACATTTAAAAAAACTTGTTCAGAGGTCATAGAGAGGTGGAAATTTTGAAAGAAACTAGCAATAACAAAGGTTTGATATTCAATACATCGTAATAGTTTTAATTGGCTCTACTTATCGTTTCCAAGTCTCCTCAAATACTTGATTCATTGACTATTCCTATATCTAAAGGAGGACCAACCACGAACTTTAGTCTTGAAACATACAACTGCAAGCCTCCACAACTTTTATTATATTTAATTTACAGTTTGGATATATTTCCATCGACTTTCCACGGATTACATTCAATAAAGAGTCCATTGGGATCCAATTCGTGGCTAAATATAGACTATTCTACCACTTTATTCGTTTATCCTAATCAGTTTCCCGTCTTTATCAGTAACCCTGATAATTGTATCTAAACGGAGAATATGGACTTTCAGCATTTAAGTAGTCCTCAATCTGCTGATATTGGCAGCTTTTCGGAATTGGCTGGAGATCTTGATAGTATTTATAATAATTATACTTCGAATGGGAATAACAATTCAGTTGAAACTTTGGATTCAAATGAAGATCAGCCTCACAACCATCGATTGTTAGCAGGACAGGATTTACCCCAGATCCATGTTTCGTCAAGACTTCTGTCATTAAATATAGAAGATAGGGATGTAACTCAAAGTGCTCCTACTTCGCCTCAATATTCTCAGTCATCGTCGTCACTTGATTTCAATAATGCAAATTTACATTCCCAGGCAATCACAAATAGTTCATTGAATGTTTTGTTGGATACTAGAACTCCCAGTCAAAACGAGTTGGCTAGTGAGACTAGTTCTACCGCACCAATGGCTCCTTATTCTCGTCTTTCTCGTTTTCCAGTACCACCAAACGATGCACCATTAGTATTTGCCCCAGCAAAAGCAAATAGAATTTCTGTGACTGAAACAAAGGTCACTCAATCATCTACTGCAACAAATTTGAAAAAGATAACTACTACTTCAACAACTACCGTTATCAATCCCGCAGACGTTGAATCTGAATGGTCTGCAGTTAAAAAGATCCCGGACCCTAACGATCATTCCAAATTTAAAGTCATTAAACGTTCAGTTCTGGATTTCAAATTTGGTAGAACTTTAGGAGAAGGTTCATATTCAACGGTGGTACTTGCTACTGATAAAAATAATGGTAACAAATATGCGGTTAAAATTCTTGATAAGAGACACATTATTAAGGAAAAGAAAGTTAAATACGTCAATATCGAAAAGTATGCTTTAAATCGATTAGTTGATAGGATTGGAATAATCTCGTTATTTTTCACTTTTCAGGATAAACATTCACTTTATTTTGTTTTAGATTACGCTTCAAATGGAGAGTTATTGGCGTTGATTAAAAAATATGGTACTCTTAATGAAAACTGTACTAGATATTATGGAGCTCAGTTGTTGGATGCAATCAATTATATGCATCAGAATGGGGTAATTCATAGAGATATTAAACCGGAAAATATATTACTTGATTATAAAATGAGACTTCAAGTAACTGATTTTGGTACTGCAAGAATCTTGGAAAAAAAGAATAAGGGTGACCAAGAGGAATACCCTGTTGATGTTAGGGCAAAATCATTTGTTGGTACCGCTGAATACGTTTCACCAGAACTTTTAGAAAGTAAATATTGTGGGAAACCAGGAGATATTTGGGCTTTTGGATGTATTCTTTATCAAATGATTGCCGGGAAACCTCCATTTAAAGGTCTGAATGAATATCAAACATTTCAAAAAATCACCAAATTGCAATATGCTTTCAGTGCTGGATTCCCAATTATTATAAGAGATTTACTTAAACAGATATTTGTATTGCAACCTGTCAAAAGAGCAACTATTCCTGTTATTCAGGACCACTACTTTTTTGAGTCAGTTAACTGGGAGGATACTGATCTGATTTGGATGGTTGGACCTCCAGAATTGGGACCTTATAAGATGAACGCAAAATCAATGACAAAGGTTCCCGAACTCTCTAAAAATCCATCTCAACAATCAATTTCTGCTAGTAATAGGACATCGTCGTCTTCAAATATTAAGAAGACTTCTCAGAGTCAAAAGAAATCCACCAATGGTTCCAGCTCTGGATCTGGAACTACACACGGAACAGCTTCTGGCGTGAGTTCTGTGGAGAGTAGTAAACGAATCACCACCAATAAAGTCAATCCTGCAAGTGCCGCAGCGTTCGTGTTGAACAAAACTGACGATTCAATAAGTGAATCCATTGATTCAAACAATGTTAAGGATTCTCGCACAGGGTCTGCTGGTGGTGATGATGATGATGATACCACAGGTGATGCTCCAATAAGATCATCCCAATCACAACGTCAACAAAGAAAAAAGCCACGTCCTGCCGCTGATTACATTCCAGGTACTAACATCTTAAGACCTACAGTTAACTCTCATGCGATTAGAACGCTCACATCGGGATCCAGAAAACTGCAAAAGGAAACCAAACCAAAATCTAAGATTATGGAAGTCACTCCAATTACGCCAGTAGAGGTAGCTTGGAGCTATTATTTGAATCATCCCGATGAAAGAATCTTAAAAATCGGACCAGTTATTGCTCATAAACAAACCACTGAATCGTTTGAAAAGAAAAATAAAGGTCTACTTCATGTATCCCCCTTGGGATTTCTCAATCAATCTTCCATTATTAGCAGACAGAATTCAAGTTTGTTGACCCAAGTAGTCCATGGATCCACGGTAGGATTAAGAGGAAACACCAATGTTCAAACATCATCTACTCCATCGAGTGAAGAATATGACTCACAGGAGGAGGAAAAGGCAGTAATCGACCATTTTGTTAAAGGGAATGCCAAGTCTTTATCGAATGCAGGAACTTCTACTAGTAATAGCAGTAATCATGGAACCGTTAAAAGCAGTAAAGCCTCAATATTCAAGAAATTGTTGCTTTCGAATCACGATAAAAACGATGAAGATAGCAGTTCGAGATCCAATTCCAATTCCAATTCGAATTTCAATTCCAGTTCAAGTTCAGGTTCAGGTTTGGGTTCAGGTTCAAGCACAAACTCAAATAGTCATCCGTTGGATAAACCTAAAACTTGTACTATGTTAGTTACGACTCTTGGAAGAGTGCTCCTATTTCTTCGTGATGACCACGAAAACAATTATAAACTTATTGTGGAGATTAATGTAAAATATCCGTTTATTCAATTCAAAGAGTTAATTTCCAATAGTTCATTCAATAAATTTCTGAAACTCATTCCAACCACTGGAATATTTGCAATTGAATCCAGTATAACCACATTTGTGTTTGAAGTTGAAAAATATGATCTTATTCTATGGACCGAGACTTTGGCCAAATCTAAAATCAATCAACTTGAGAGAGAATTGGAAGGCAGCTCTCTTAATACCAATAGTACTAGTACATCTGCAGGTACCGGATCGTCTACGTCGTCATCTAATGAATCTTCAATTCCAAAATTACTAGACGCACCTCCCATAGTTACTGGAGGAGGTTCTGGTTCTAGTAGATCAACTAATCAGAGAGCATCTCCTTCTCCTAAAATCGTGCAAGGAAATTCATTTAATTCAAGTCCATACACCCAGGGTCGAAGTTCTCCAAGAATCAAGAGTTCCGAATTTAAGCCAAGGGAAGTAAGCTCACCTTCTACGACTGCAGCATTATTGGTCACAGGGGCTACACATACATCCACACCTTCAACTGCAGCATCACCTGCAACACCAGCTTCAGCAACAACAACACCTAGTGGAGGTCATACCGGATTCTTAGCCAGTCGAATGTCGAAATCAATTAAACGGAAACCGCCTCCTTCTGTACTTCCTTCTTCGGGAGGAATTGATATGTCTACCGGACTTAGTTCTATTTCCAGCAATGGAGAAACCGGAATGCTACATGCTGCGAAATTGGCGATATCTAATAATGAACATCATAATCAGCAGCATAAGCCTCAAGAAATGCATTGGAAACAGAACTCGTCTTATGAAGAATTGAATGGGTCGGCCAATCAAAGTTCTAAAAACCATGCTAAACACGGCAATGGTGGCAGACCAGCTATCACTTCTTTGAATTCAAAATTGCTTATGAGAAGTAATCGAAAGAAATAGTAGAGTGCTATACCAGATGTCAGATATTTTGGGTAGAGTTAACGAAACATCATATGACTATAAAAGTATATCTTTATGTTTATATTTATACACATATATATAAAAGTAGGTTTGTCTTACGGGAATAATAAAAAAAGCTGATTTCTTTGCAAGATTGTTGTGTAAATTCTTATTGTAGTTGCGGTCTTTCGCTATTTAAGAGCCTGTGCGAAGGTATTTGGCGGGGTGTGCCGAGACGGAATCAGTAATTCCAATTTATTGAATCCTTTGTCAATAGCAATATATAGAGAGGAAGTAGGTGGTTAGAGGGATGTTAAATGTATATCATAAGTATGTTAGATGTCTTAGATGTGAAAGAGATGTGTAAGAAGTATGTTAGATGTCTCAGATGTGAAAGAGATGAGTAAGAAGTATGTTAGATGTGTTAGATGTTTCAACCTACTGCAGTTAGCACCAGTGCTGGCGTTAGCGCATGTCGCCCCCTCTACCAACTTTCGCAGAGCAAGAAGACACCACCAACCCCAAAATGACACTGAAGCCACCTTGAAGCCTCAGACTTCGCAAGAGATCAAGAATTGAAGCATGTACAGAGTACGAAATTGAAGTAAAAGTCTCGAAGTGTGGGGCACTATGGGCTCAAGGTCAAAAAGGTGGTGACGTGGACCAAAGAGTATGTCAAGCATTAAAGATAATTTTCAGTATTGGTTGGCTTGGGTCCATACCATGCATCTCGACCACTTAGAGATCTACACAAACTCTTCAGAAAATCTCCCTTAGACAGCTATCTACAAATATCATAACCTTTTTACTACCATTTTAACATCTACCAATCTCTTTTTTCCACCAATTGGTATATATTCGAATGATTATCTATATTAAACATTCACTATGGAATGCAACCTAGCCAGATCTCTCTGCCTAGTACCAACTATGGCTGCGAAATCGAAATATGTCAACCCATTTATGGTTTTGCATATATTTAACAGTCACAAACAGGTTAAGTATCTTAAATTACGCACGCGTATATCCAAGTCTGAACCTCCATTTATGAAATGCCACACGACTATTACCCGACTCAGCTTGAATTCTGTGTGCTAACAATTTGCAAATTACACAAAACTTGCATCAATAGTGTGCGAGATGTCTATTAGAGGTTGTTAAAAATTTTCAGCTACAAACTACTCTCAAGTACTATTATCAACAGCAGAAATGGCCAAGTTTATCAAAGCAGGAAAAGTTGGTATGTATCAATGAGTTCATAAGCGAGAATATAGAGAGTCCAGAATAACTTCAGAATGTGTCCATTAAGATATCCCTTTGTAGAAATCATGGTCGAGGAAGATACAGTGGAGTGGTCAAAGAAGACAACTTAGAAGAGCCCCTAGATTAAGACAAATTTAGGAAAGTTTTATTTAATGATCGGTCAATGTATCAATATGGAGACAAGATCCAGCTGGACAAGCAAACCTGAAATCAAAAGCTCTTTGGCAACGTTTGGAAATATGGTCAGCTCAACAAAGTGAAAAAAAACCAGAATGTCGGAATGGGAGTTCAATGCGCATTAAGGGAATTACGTTACAAGCGTTTAGTACACGAGTGTGTGAGTGTGAGTGGATATGTAATAGAAACTACCACAATGTACCAGTCTTAACTAGCAAGTCCCACTTATTTTGCATTAGTTTTGGATTGGCCAACAAGGTAGTTTATTATTAAGGGTTATAGAAGCCAAATATCTTCTTGTTTTTTCTATTTCCTTTCAATTATTTGCTACCACATTCTACTCCCTCATTAGGACTGTTACTATTAAAAACATAACCTTGACTCATCTATGATTTTGTTGCCAGTTTGTTCTGACAATCCAACTACATTATCAATAGTATTGATATATTAATAATAATAAAATTTTATACTAACAATTTTTTTAGCTATTGTCGTTAGAGGCCGTTACGCCGGTAAGAAGGTTGTCATTGTGAAACCTCACGATGAAGGTACCAAATCTCACCCATTCCCACACGCCATTGTCGCCGGTATCGAACGTTATCCATTAAAGGTAACCAAGAATTTAGGTGCCAAGAAGCTTGCCAAGAGAACTAAGGTTAAGCCATTCGTTAAATTAGTTAACTACAACCATTTAATGCCAACCAGATACTCTTTAGATGTTGAATCTTTCAAATCCGCAGTCACCACTGAAGCTTTAGAAGAACCATCCCAAAGAGAAGAAGCTAAGAAGGTTGTTAAGAAGGCTTTCGAAGAAAGACACCAAGCTGGTAAGAACAAGTGGTTCTTCACTAAACTTGCCTTTTAAACTGCCTATGTGTATATTAAGGGGTTACAAAAATAGTTTTTATTTGTTGTTTTTCTTGCATGGGTTTCAATAAACAATAATTTACGATCAAGGAGTTGTAGTCAATTGTAGTATGCACATTTCAGCACCGAAATAATGGCCAGCCAACTAAAATGTCCACTAAGATAAGTTACATTAGTGGAGCCAAATCTGGAAACAACGAAGCATGAAGACGGAGGGATACCGCACCGGAAACTTCTAAGCAGGTTTTGAGTGATTGAAGGACTCATATGGTGTCAAGTTCCAACAGTAAGTTGGTATTATTGAGTCAAAGAGTGGTTGGGAAGAGAGCTTGAGAAGAGTGCAAACATTCAAATTTTGTTTGTAGTCCCTACTTCTAGTCGCAATTTCTAGTCGCTATTTGTAGTGGCTACTTGTAATTGTTATTACTTGTAACCACAGCTTGTAATTCAGATACATTATCGATAATCTACTAATGGTCAGTAGCCACGTAGTTGTTCTTTGGTTAACCAGCGCCAAAGCTGGAGTGAGATACAAACAAGACATTAGATGATGTTAGATGCTCCACCGTGTCAAGGAGTCTCTGCTTTGGTCTACCCTCCAAATAGCGACCAAACAAAGTATAAACTGCCCAATCTACCTCCAACCTACCTCCAACTTACCGCCAATCTGCCGCCAATCTGCCGACCAGATTCCCTCAATAAACGAGAAACAAACCGTTTGTATACAGGAACTCGCTCATCAGACTCATAAACTGCCAACTTGTCAGTCATTTCAGTTCCATCGATATCATTCACAAAGGACATTACTTTGTATCTATATCCACCAATACCCTTTACGCGTAGCACTTTGGAGTGGATAGTTACATTTAAATAGATATATAACTACAGTCTCCCGATCTAGCGTTCTATAATAATCTCCAATGACGGAATCAATCGAAAAGGGAATCGCAGACTTGAAAGTTGATAACAATATCGAACAAACCATTACTCCTTGGGATGTTGAAGGAGCAGTTGTTGATGGGGAAGCTCAAGCTATTGACTACACCAAATTGATCGAACAATTCGGTACTAGACCAATCACTCCTGAATTCTTACAAAAATTCCAAGCAGTAACTGGACAAGAACCCCATCCATTCTTGAAGAGAGGAGTGTTCTTTTCAGAAAGAGATTTATCGAAAATTTTAGATTTATATGAGCAAGGTAAACAATTTTTCTTATATACTGGAAGAGGAGCATCTTCAGGTTCGATGCATTTGGGTCACATGGTTCCCTTTGAATTTACCAAATGGCTTCAAGATGTGTTTGACGTTCCATTAGTGATTGAATTGACCGATGATGAAAAATTTTTATTTAAACCTAAATTAACCATTGAAGATGTTAGAAAATTCACTTATGAAAATGCCAAAGATATCATCTCAATTGGATTCAATCCTGAAAATACTTTTATCTTTTCAGATTTAGATTATATGGGAGGAGCCTTTTATGAAAATGTTGTCAAGACTTCAAGACAAATTACAACCACCACTGCAAGAAAAGTATTTGGTTTTACCGATCAGGATTGTATTGGGAAACTTCATTTTGCTAGTATTCAAATTTCTGCTGCTTTCCCATCTTCATTCCCTCATGTATTGGATTTACCTCCAAAGACACCATGTTTAATTCCATGTGCTATCGATCAAGATCCTTACTTTAGAGTATGTCGTGATGTTGCTGATAAATTAAAATACGCCAAACCTTCTTTGATTCATGCCAAATTCTTCCCTGCATTACAAGGTTCAACCACCAAGATGTCTGGTTCTGACAAGAACTCTGCTATCTATATGGATGATACTGCAGCACAAATCCAGAAAAAAATTAACAAATATGCATTTTCTGGAGGTAAAGTTTCAGTAGAAGAACATAGACAATTAGGAGGTGATCCAGATGTTGATGTTTCGTTTCAATACTTATCATTTTTCACCAGTGATGATGAAAAATTATCCAAAATTGAACAAGGTTATAGAAAGGGTGAAATATTATCCGGAGAGATGAAAAAGGAATGTACTTCTGTATTGCAAAAGGTTGTGGGAGACTTCCAAGAAAGAAGAAGCAAGGTCACTAAGGAAGTTGTTGCTTCGTTTATGACTCCTCATAAGATTGTTGGAGGTACCAAAGAAAGATTGGTACCGGTTAAACCAAAGGAAAAGAAGTAAATAACGTGAGTAAATTTTTTTATATAGAAAGAGAATAGACTAATTTGAAATCTAGCTGCGTAGAAGGTCAAACTGAGTTGAGGGTAATGCTGAGTAGAGGGTCATGCTGTTGTTTTAGTAGAGCCAGCAGTATGAATTGAAAGGTGGTTGGAACCATCTCTCTTATTCATATCTTGGTGTTTTGGAGTATCCATTTCTTGCTCTATCCATTCTTGATATATACATTCAAATCATCACCAAGGTCAATTTGTGCTTACTAGCGTCCCCATATGGCTTCCATCTATCGTCTATCACTCGATAACCTTTTTGACGTGTTCTAATACAAACATCAACCTGTCAAAATCCTCCTTTTCATGTTCATTGCCGTTACCAAACCACTTGGAACCAAGTGATAAGATAATACTCCTTGGCTGGCTACTGGATGCTACCAATTTCCCGATTTGAGAAGCAATGATTTCGAGCTTCAAATTATTGACTTCTCCCATTAAAACCACCGGCTCGATTGCATTATCTGTGCTCTCGATGTTGGATGAAAGGGTCTGACGCACAGAAGTTCCGGTACTAATTGGTACATCAAAAGTAGTATCCATTACTCCGTTGATTCTGATGTTTAAGATCGTCTTGTCCAATAGGTCGATAGATTGGAACATCAATTCGTCATTTGAATTGGGATACTTGGCCACCACCGTCTTTGTAGATTCAGGGTTATTCATTGAGTTGAAAGGTTTATGTTTTTGGAACCTGTTATGTTTTTGAGGATGGTTCACTACAAATGTAACTGACTGACGATGTAGAGAAAGTTAGAAGATGATGAAGATCGAAAGGCTACGATAGAGACTACGATGTGAGACTACGATGTGAGACTACGATGAGAGACTACGATGGCTGTGTTTGTAGCCCCGAAGAAACAAGAAGATGGCCCAAGAGGCCAGAAAAGAGTCGAAATGGCAGCCCCGAGGTCCCAATGTTATGGCGAATAATTGTGCAAATTGCGCTAAAATCGAGCATGAAATGAGCATAAATAAGCTAGACTAAGCTTACATCGAGCCTATATTGTTAGCATAAATCTTTCGTTCCTCGCTTACATTTGCTTACATTAGGCATCTCATTCGCGATCTCCTCCCCACCTTACAGACTGACAACCGTCCTGGGATCGGAAAACATCCGATTTGTATTGCAGATAGAACGCACTGCTCTCTCGGTATCCGAGCATCGAGATGTTACACCTTAGCCTTGGAGCATAAAGCATGGAGCCGTTTCGCCATGTGAAACCAGTACAACATCTTGTAGTGGTTCCATATTACTCCAAACAGCAACTGACTATTCAGTATATCTAAACTACTCGACTAACTCTACTTCACTCTACTCTACTACTCTCTTCGACTCTACCCTCCACCACTCCATATACTGCTTGATTTTTCATCCCAACTTGGAACCGTATCCATTCTGTTCCTGCTCAACGAGATTACCTCATCTCCAACCTCCCCCCATAATCCGCATTACTACATCTTTGTAATGGAACTCGTCGCCGTTTAGTCATCAGTCATACTGGGCTATGTGCAGTCCAGAATCATGGTTTTTTCAGTCATATTCAAACGGTAAAGGTCAATTTCGTATAAATTGGGACAAGATTTCTGGAGTAGAAGAAGCACCAATCTCCAAGAATATTGATCTTCGTTGGGCTACTTATAGGTACATTTAATTGATTGCAGTGTATTAGTATCATAGAAACCAAAAAATTTTAATTTTATTCTAATTTCAAATCGTTTGATCAAAATGTCATCAGAATTCTGCTCGGTACCTGAGGCTATTGATGCATTCAAAAATGGAGAATTTTTGGTGGTGATGGATGATGAAAGTAGAGAAAATGAAGGAGATTTAATTATGGCTGCAGAATTGATGACTCAGGAGAAGATGGCATTCTTGGTGCGTTATTCTTCTGGTTACGTGTGTACTCCCTTATCAACAGAAAGAGCCGATAAACTTGAACTTCCTCCAATGATTTTAAATCAAACCGATAGGCATGGGACTGCTTATACTGTAACCTGTGATTTTGCAGACGGTACTACTACTGGAATTTCAGCTCATGATAGAGCTTTGACTGCCAATGGGTTGGCCAATCCAGACTCTGTTCCTACTGATTTCATCAGACCAGGACATGTTCTTCCATTGAGAGCTGTACCTGGTTTATTGAAACAGAGACGAGGTCATACCGAAGCCTCGATTCAATTATGTGAGCTTGCAGGTTTACAGCCTGCGGCCGCCATATGTGAGTTGGTTAGAGATGAAGATGGTTTAATGATGAGATTGGATGATTGTATAAAGTTTTCCAAGCAACATAATATTAAATTGGTGACTATCGAACAGATTGTTGCGTATATTAGTTGAGCGAGTGACTGTTTTGTGTATATAAAAGGATAGAATTTATGAATGAAACTGACATGGATAAGGCTGTAGAAGTTGTCTAGAGTGAGATGGTTGTGGTGGTTGTAGCTGTTGTAGTACGATGTTTTATAATATCTAGTAAGGGGAAGAATCTAGTTAGTGGTCTGGTGGTCATCTGATCTACTGCTCCACTGGTCTACTGGTGAAGGTACACCAATTATTGCGGAAGAGATACACTACCACCTATTCCGCAAGTTTCATTACCATCACCTCTAACTTATTCCTACAGATCTTTTTCCAACACTATAGCACTACTCCCTATCTATTCTTCTATTATAACATTCTAATCTCCTCTACCCCATATTGCTTCATTTCAATACCAATTGAGCCTTTCTCTTTCCACTTACTTCATCCTTAGTAGACTTCACATACACTCTAACCTTGTCAAATACTCCCACTGTTCTCTGGTTCCCATTGAAATCTGTAAACAGTAATTCGTATTTATCTTCATCAAAACTGGCTGAGTTAACATCTCCAAGCATCTCTAATTTGATCAACCCTTCCACTCCAAACTTAGGCACAAGTACAACTATACCATTGGTAAAGCATTTGATTACATATCCCTCTTGCTCAGATTCGTTATTTTTCATCACTTGACCCACATAGTATTCAATACTAGCTCTGCCGGCAAATTGAGCATTTCTATGTCTTCTGTTGATGTTTTTAACAATGAGCTCCATCTTTGTCTTATCTCTATGACTTAAATCCAAATCCTCGAACCCAATGGCTCCTGCCAATTGACGATGGGCAATGATATCACAGTATCTTCTAATTGGCGAAGTGAAATGGGTATAAATATCAACCGCTAGCCCATAATGTCTGAATTCAGGGTAGCCGTACGAACCAGATGGGAAATATTCTGCTGCCATCATGCAACGCGTCGACATGATTCTTAGCAAGGTGTTAAAATATGGATCCTTGGGATCTTCACAACGATCTAATGAGTCGGCCAATGCCTTGGACGATTCGAGTGATACATTCATTCCTGGTTTTCTAACCGACAACATGTGATTTAAATTTTCAAAGTTGGTTGCTGGTGGTGGGGCATGTCTTCTTAACATGGCTGTCTGTGGGTAAGCATCATAAATCTTTCTAGCAACTGAGATGTTGGCAAATAACATGAATTCTTCAACTAACGAGTTAGTCTCAAGTAATTTCTTAATTTCAACTTCTCCAGGGTCCAGCGTTTCACTATCCATATGAACTTTCACTTCTGGAGATGCCAAATTCAAAGCACCAGCATCTAATCTCTTCTGCTTAAGTTTTTTCGATAATTTTAACAAAACTCTCATGGAGCTTGTCAACTCATCGTTCTGGTTCTTGTCATCGATTCTGATTTGGGCTTGTTCATAGGAAAATGCTTCACGAGATTTGATCACGGATTTCATATACGATACATTGACAATGTTAGCATCTTCATCTAGTTCCCAAATTACTGAAAACGCATATCTTTCAACGTAAGGTTTTAAAGAACACAAGTTGGTTCCTAAAAGCATCGGTAACATATCGATTCTCTTATCGACCAAATAAACAGAGGTTCCTCTTGAAGCTCCTTCATTATCCAATGAAGTGTTTGGTTTCACAAAATGAGTAACGTCAGCGATATGGACTCCAACTTCGTAGTTACCATTGGGCAATACTTGAGCATGCAATGCATCATCAATATCAACACATCCCGGTGGATCAATGGAACATACCAACTTGTCTCTCAAGTCCTTACGATTACTATCGATGACTTCTGGAACCACCCACTTGTCACCTTCCTTTGGTAAGCAACTTAACACATTTTTAGAGAATGGTCTGTACTCAACATCATGCTCTAGCAAGAGAGCTTCTGTCTCAGCCTCTGAGCTTTCTATATCCCCTAAACTTCTAATGAAATGGCCCTGAGGATATTTTGAATTCGATGGCCAAGAGTCCACCGCAATAACGATTCTTTTACCAAGCAACTCTTTTCCCTTTCTAGTACGAATTCTAATTTTGGGTAAGAGCTTATCCATAAGTATAACAAAACAGTTTTTGGCAGAATTTCCAGAATCGTTATCCTTCGATACTGAGGTTGGAGCAATTTGTCCAACGTAGTATCTCCATGATCTTCTTATTATACCAACAACCTTAGCAGTGGGTTGCAATTTATCTTCAGTAGTGGAATTGGACGATGCTCTAATTGCCTCTTGTGCAAGAAGTCTACGTTCCTTGTCCGAAATGAGACTCGATTCAACCGTATTAACGTCATCGTTGTTATCATCAGCATTATCATTTTCTCCCACATTGTTTTCTTCAACAATTGTAGTTGAAGGTTCTCTCCATTTGCTTTTTGGTAATAATTCAACAATTACCGAGTCTCCGTTGAATGCTCTATTCAAGCTTCGAGTTCCCAATATACAAAGAGGTTTTTTGAAAGTTCCAACTTGAACGGAACCTTCCAAGAAGTTGTACGTTGAAATATTTAGCGTTCCTTGATACAAAGTACCGTTCTTAAGACCTCCCATGATTCTAGAAGTTGAGTAATACTCTGGGAAGCTTGTTTCATTGATTTCTCCTTCGCCTGAACTTCCCTTACTAAAATCATTGAAGTTATCAGTTGGAATTAAATCTCTTAAGTTGTCTGCATTAGGCAAGTCTTCAATATAGTCGACCAAAGTCTTGACAGCAATGCTTTCTGCTTGAGCTTTAGCAATATTGTCTTTATCGTTTGTTAAGAATATAATCTTCAGGTCTGGAAGATGAGATTGATACCATTTGGCAACTTGTCTGATTGCACGATCATTATAATCATTACTGGTTTCGTTTTTGTCTCTAGTGACGTAAGTGGATTCATTGAATTCGTTGTGGAATATTATGAATCTTTTCTCATCTGATTTGACCAACGACCGGATTCTTTGGTATATGGGGAACGATCTGTTTTTGACTTCTTCTAATACCGTTTGAGGAATAATCACATCGTAGAAACATTCAACGTTTTCAAGAAGATCTATAGCATGAAGGATGATATTGGTGTCTAACACCACGTAGTGGGGAGCTTGTTCTGAAAGGACAAATGTTGGAAGATCGCCATTAGAATCTGGTTTCAATATCAATTGGCATTTATGACAAGCTTTCGAATAACATGGAATGTCATTACGAAGATAATGTTCTCTGACAATCTTGGTTGCTCCACCGTTTCTGGACCTTACAAACACTTTAGAGGTGACGGTAAGTCCACTAGAGAGTCTCTTACGCTCAGCAATCATGATTAAGCCGCAAAGATATATTTATTGAGTTATAGACACAAAAATATTAGAGAATGGTACAAAAAGTTGAATTGATAATCATCTGAAGAGCTCCAAAGAGCACCGAAAAGGTTTCTCTAATGGTGGTTATATGCAGGTGTGACGATGGAAGAAGATTTGTAGAAGAGACTGAGAGCAGAAAGTGAGACTGAGGAGTTGAGAAGAGACCAATAAAGAAACAAAGCGTGTAAGAGAAGAAGAGGATGAGAAAAAGTGATGTAAAGCTGGCACCCCTTGCGGTACAGGCTCACCGCTCACTGCTCACTGCCAGTTCCCAAGTTTATTGTTAATGGTTAGGGTGAAATAAAACTGCACAAGTCAATATTTTCAGTCAACTTGTAAGCCATATAGTAGCAACCTTGACGACATAGCCATACTATGACTCAAAAGGCTATCTTTTCCGCCATTGTTTTAAAGACTTTAATGGTTGAATCCCAGAATAAGAATCCGACTGTAAACCACAATTAATCATTCACAAATCGGGCGTGTGGTCTAGTGGTATGATTCTCGCTTTGGGAACTATTAGATTTCTAATATTATCAAGCATGCGAGAGGCCCTGGGTTCAATTCCCAGCTCGCCCCTTTTTTTTTTTTTTTTGCTTTCTCTGTAAGACTCTATCGAGCTAATCCAATTCCTAGTCAGATACTTTTTCTATCTATTTTAAGATCATCCTAAGCCAGTTTCAGCATAGTTTGACCCGTCAATCGTATGCCGATCTTCCACATATATTACATCTATCTTACACCAATCATATGGCTAGGTTATGCCTAGGTTATGCCTATCTTATGCTAATTTTTAACCATTTGAGTCGATTATAAGCCAAGTTGAGCAGATTAAATCTACAAAATACTCCATACTGTAATTCTATTTATCGTAAACGTATATCTTCTAGTATATAAATCTCTAAACAAGCACCCCAGTCCTATTCCTCTTCTATCGGCTTCAGCTACTTGGCTACCTCGGTATAAGCAGGAGGAACTTCTTCCGTTCCTTGTGGTTCAGAAGTGGGGGCAAATGAAGGTGTTGTATGTGTGTTAAGCGGTGGATGACCCTGTGGGACAGCAGAAGAAGTTAAGATGTTGGTGCTTGGTATTAGCGCTGGCGCTGGTGCTGGTGCTGTGTGTGGTGGTGGTCCAACAGGCGGCTCAAAATCGGTCCCTGGTCCTGGTCCTGGTGCTGCTTGAAAAACAGAAGTAGGTGGAGGTCCCGGTGGAGGTCCAGGAGGCTTTTCAGAAATACTCACTGGAGGATGGTACCCTACTTGAGGTCCTGAAGGAGATTGATATTTCTCTGGGTAGTCTGCATGCTGATAGTTCACCTTCGTTGGGTAAGATTCCACTGGAACTGGGGTATCTTTCTGAACTCCCCGGAAACTAAATGGAACAGATATACTGATCAATTCAACTTTGCTTTCAGCAGTAGCAGACAATCCAATGGTGAAATCCAAGGATCCACCTTTCCTTCCAATATGATTACAGTGTAAATCAAACTCTGCGTTGTAATCTTCCAACGGTATATCAATAATATGACCCACGATATCTTCGAAAAGTTCCATCTCCTTTTGGTAACTATGAGTAGCCGAATTGTAATGGAATTCTGCACCAATATCAAATGGTACATTAAGTGAATTGTTGAAATATATAACCTGATTGATTTTGACACTGCTTTGACGACCAGCACAGATGGTCTTAATGTAAGGGAAATTGGCACTGATTTTAAGGCTCTTAATGTAGAATTCACCTAATTTAGAAGATCCTTTACATCCCAATACAAATGGAGGTTGAGTTATTGAATTGTTGGGATAATCAAACAAAAACGTGATTGCTGGTATGGAGACACTGCGGCCGGGCACAATGCAAGTGTAAGGCTCAACAGGTCTTATTCCAACTTTTAATGGCACATCATAAGAGTTACCACTATTGCTGTTACTGCTGCTACTAAACATCAGTCTGAAATGACTCGCTTTCTTTGTAACAGAAGATATCGGTACTGCAAATTTTCCCAGAGGATCGTCTTTGAACAATATGTTCTTGGACTTAAACACATGTTCAGCCATATTGAACGCTCTTTTGGTATTCCCCAATGGTGGAGGACCTCCTGTTGTATCTAACGGCTGCACCACAAATTTCTCCTGAAAGAAAATATTTCCTCTAACCACCAGTTCTACCGAAACTTCAATCTGATAAGTAATACTGGCGGTTGCAATGACTCTTCCATTGTCCTGAATACTGGCTTCTTGCATTGAAGGAGGGATTCTTTCGGTTCGATTACAAGTTTCACATTTGGAATATTGTGGAATCTGGAAATCATAATCATATATTTGGGTGACATTAGGCGCCAACACATAAGATTTCCCGTTATTAGTGTTAGGTAACGCTGGTACCACTTGTTTGAGAAAGATATGCTTTTCCTTCCAGATCTTTGGATCTCTGCCTCTACCTTCAACAAAAGTTGTTTCAGAAAATCCCAAGAGAGCAACTTGCAATTGGTCAATTGTTAATTTTTCAAACGGATTCAAATTTATATATCCGTTAATGTGTTGGCCCGGAAAATAGGCTCTATCGTTAATTTCTGGGTTGATACCGTTGTTAGGGTCTATGACTATAAGAAGATCATATTTGGAAGACATCTTTTGGTAGTTTGAATATTCACTGATTGGGAATGTGAAAAAAGTACAAGGAGCTGCAATGGTAATTACACTGTTACAAACAGTCACAACAGTTATAAACAGTTTGGATTCGTCAATTAGCTCTTTATAACTAATTCAAGAGCTTTACAACTAATTTTAGAGCTTTATCTGTTCATGTGAGTGATGATATTTTGACATTATTTTATGTTATTTAAACTATATTTTGAAGCATCCTGCGTGCTGCTGCGCCGCTAATTTTGTTCTTTTCTAGCGAAGAAGTTTCGTGACATCAATTTTAGAGACGATTGGCGTGCCGATGATGATGCCTATCACTACTCTTCGTTAACGATTTGGGCTGTGGAGACAACAACAATGAGAACATTGCAATTCCTATTTGGATGATTGGATGCATGGATTGTGGTTACAGTAAGAGGATCGTATTCAGAGTTTGGATCGATCATGGTCAAGCTTAAAGTCTGTAGTGAAAGAGCCTCTGCCTCTAGGCCTCTGCATAGACTCTCCCTCTGCATCTGACTCTGGCACTCAATCGCTGTCACTTCTCGTTATTCTCCTGCAGCGACTCCATTGACTATGTTGATTACAATGACTGTGGACTACGTTGACTCCATTGACAACAATGACAATGTATTGTATTGACAATGGATTGTATTGACTACAGGACTATAATTCAGCATCAAATGACATTCTTTTAATTTCATTAAAGCTCTAAATGATTTTTTCTTTCTTCTTTTTTCTTTCTTTCTCTCTCTCTCCCTCTCCCTCTCTCATTCTCACTCTCTCCATTTGATCATCCTACTTCCTTCCTTCGTTAAGCAACGAATACTGATGCAATAAAATACAATCTCCTCCTCTCTCGGGATCTAAGCCGTAGGTATAGAAGAATCCTTCCGAAGTCACAACCTGAATGTGTAATAATTGTAACGCCAACATCTCCTTATTATCGGTAAAGCTGTCGTTAACAGAAGTACTCAATGCAGAACTTCCAGAACCAATCTGAGCTCCAGCCCCACCACTGCCGCCTTCTCTGGATGCAATGTACGCTTGTGGCACTAAGTCTTCTTGCAACTCATTACTCATCACCGCTAACGACTTAACATCTTTACCAATTGTATTGATTTTCAATGAAGCAAAATGGCGAGTTGGCTCCAATATCGACGAGAACCTTGAAGGCAAGTAGTCCCCAATCTTTTGGGCAGCTTTTCTACCAAGAGTTTGAGATGATCTTCTGATGAGTCTGGCCATAGATATTCTAGTCAGATCAACAATTGGTTCCGATTTATTTTCTTTGCTATTATTAACTAAGGTATTGTTAGTAGAGCCTCCTTGTGGGCCATGCTGCTGGTCCTCAATGCTAGTAATTGATAAATTGGAATTGACACTTGCATAGGAATTAGTAGAGCCTTGGGAAAGTTTCCGCTGTTTGGTGATGATTTCTAAAGATCCATTCTCTACGTCTACTTCAGCATCACTATCATCTCCATCATCGATGTCCACATCAATGCCATCGTCTTCATCGTCATCGTCATCGTCATATTCTCTAAACACTGAACTGTCGGCTTCCAAAGAGTCATTATCTCCTCCTATGGAAGTTGATGGTTGGGTTGTCATTGCGGTCAATGCAGTGGTTCCCGATGCTTTCTGAGGAATATTCAATTTATGTAGATGAGAATTGGGATTGAGTTTCGCTAAAGGGTTGTGCAAATGCTTTTGCTGTTTCTGTAGCAAATGTTGGCTCAGTTGCCTTTGCAGTTGATCTTCATTGACTTCAGCTATTGTTTCATACTCTAAATTCAATTTGATTTTCTTATTGGAATTTCTTTTCTGTTTTGTTGCCAACGCCTCATCATTTCCTAATCTAAATATATGGACTGTCTCGCTAGAACTTGTAGCAACTACATATCTGTTATCCTGACTGAAACTTAAAGAATATATCTTTGTTGGATAAGTGCCTCTTCTAAATTGAAACAACTTCACTCCCGTTTCAACCGAAAACACTCTGATGATCGTACCTTTATCAGAAGCAGTAGCCAATAAGGAACCATCTTGAGATAAGCAAATGGCCGCCAATGTAGACTTGTGAGCTTCAATGACCGATATGGGCTGTAAAGTAGTCACATTGAAGATAATAACATCGCCAACCCGATTGGGAGTGTTGCTTACCGACTGAATGTTATTGCTAATTGAGTTAGTTCCACCGTTTGTATTTATTCCCGTGGCAAGTAATGAATCATGAATGATTGTCTTTGGAGGTGAAGGGTATGCCAAATAGCAGTTTCCCTTTAAATCACAATTCTCCAACGATAACGTGATAAGACCGTTGATGTTTGGGCTTGTTTCTATGGTGTGGAGTAATTTCATGGTTGTTATGTCATAAATGTATATCTGTTCTTCTAGCAAGACAATCATTCTCGATTTAGTTAACTTCACCCGGAGAATAGTGGTTGGGAAAGTCAAATCACATATGGCTGAGTTTCTTTTGGTATTGATAATCTTTAATTTCCGGGGCGAAGAGCCTGGTTCATCACCCAATCCAACTATAGCAAGCAATGAAGTGCAATATAACATTTCTATGATCCCTATGGATTCATCCTTATGGAATTGGAATACTTGGCCAAATGAAGAATCGGAACTCTTACAATTGAATATCTTGTACCCGTTATTTAAACCGATTGCAATGCAACTGGCATCTTGGTTGAAGGTTATGAAATTTACCGAGAGATCGGGGTTATGTTGAAGATGTTGGAGGGAAGTTGAGGTGGATTGGTGAAGTTTTGTGGAGGAAGAATTTGACTTGACGGTAGCAATAGGGTTACTACTAAAGTTGGTGGATGGTATGGCGGACTTTGGGTTGGAACTTGAACCAATCGAATGTTGTGGTTGGGGTAGATTGGTGTCAGTAACAGTGTCACTTATAATCACCTCAGAATTACTTAAATCATAACCTTGTTCACTATTATTATTATTACCTCCTATGGAAGTGTGATTGTCGCTCATAGTTGAGTTATGTAGCATTTTGTTTGTTTTGTTCGTTTTGTTCGTTTTAGAAGTGCAATCACGGTCTTTGAGTGGGGTCTATATGGCTTGCTCTGAATAGATCCGGTCTGTAGAACAAGGTGACGAACTTTGATGTGGAATGTTGTCTATTGTTTATGATTTATGATGTTATCTGAAAACCTCAATTTATTCATTTACAAGGTGTGCACAAACTAGACAGATTCTGAGGCTGGTAGGCGAGAGGTGAAGCGAGCCAGAGGGACCATCAGTGGAGAGAGAGAGAGAGGAAGAGCCACTGAGGGGCAGTTGGTATATATGCAGGACACGGAGGTCGATGGATTTGGACAATTAACAAAGATAAAGATTGGTGGAAAGAAAAAGTTAGAAAATAATGGATGCGTTATTTGGAGAGTAGATGTGGTAAAACTTACTACCTTGTTTTTTCCTGTTCCTCTTCTTCATGGAATGGAAATATAGTGTTGCCAGAAAATGGCTCAATTACATTGTATGGAACTGGAGGGCACCTTTGTATAGTTGTGTGCAGGATGAAATTATGCGGTTGGCTTGACAGTTTGTGTGGGAATTTGGTTGCAAAGTGGAGCTGAGAAAATTAAAGAGAGCAGAAGATGGACAGCAATGGATGAGATGGGTTGAAATGAGTTTAAATGGGTGACAATACTTTTGTGTTAGTATTTAGTTGTCCAGAAAGCTGGTTTGGTTACCAGTAATAAAGAATTGAATTGAGTTGAATAGGTTTGCATGGAGCCAATTGGGTTTGAATAGATTGTTTAACTTTTCAATTCGTTCATCCCTCTCTGCATTAAGAACTGAAATATCCTCAATATCCTCATCGGGAAACCATTTGGTGGATATCTGAACTGCATCTCTTGAATAACTCAATTTCATATTGAGCTGTAAGCTGTAAGCTGTTAGCCAGCTGTTAGCCAGCTGTTAGCCAGCTGTTAGCCAGCTGATAGCCGTTAGCTGATAGTCGTCCTTGTACAGTCTCTAAGTAAATGATCGATTCAGCAAAATAAGATTCTAAGTCTGAGTTAGATGAGATTAACTAGCAACCACTTCTTAAGCATGAGATTATTCATCTTAATCACATCCATTATGTGTTACACTTGGTGTTGGTAATAATGATTTTTGCTGTCTTTTACTAAGTTATGATTTATTTGCAGTAATTAAGGGTGCAATCCGCTATATTTGGATATATATATATATTTTATTTTTACTTTTACTTACATTTCTATGATACTATATATGAATTATATATATTTATACATACAATGATACTTATTCAGAAAATTATATGACATTAATAGACATTTACATTGACATTAATAGACATTTACATTGACATTAATAGACATTTACATTTTCAGACCATTTTCTATCTCATGGCTGTCTTACATCCTTTTACCTACTTGAACCCCCCCCCCAAGTTTACTCTCCCAACTTCTGCTCAACTAACCAACTAACAAACTTATCAATCATCTCAAAAGTAACATCATGCTCTACACCTTCTTGAACAAATACCTCATTATTACCATTGCTGATTTTGCACACATCTGCCCAAGTGGATGATAACGTTGGTGGCACAAGTGTATCATTACCTCCATAACTGGCAAACAACTTCACACCAGAGTTTGAAAATCTTTCAAATATTTCAATGTCTTGGCTGCTAACGTGTTTATGTAAAGACTCGGGATAATACAATCTCCTTTGATCATCATTCAAATTTAATTCTTCATAATCAAAATAGAAAATCCTCTTAAAGTCCCCGGGTTTAATTTCAGATTTCAACAACCGATTAACCAACAACGTCGAAAGATCTGCAGAACCACAGACTGGATTAATGATTTGTGATAATTGGGGATATTTGGATCCAAATCTGATGGCGGCATGAGCTCCAAGAGAATAGCCACTAATAATGTTCAAATATTTGATTCCAATAGTTTCGTTACCCTTGGATTTCCTTAAATTTGAAAGATAATATTCAGAATTAAGAAGAATTGGGATAGAATCCATAAGAAGTCTAACTTCTTCAACAACCTTATCAATAATTGAAATCATATCTTGAGCATGGGTGGGATTACCGGTGGCCCAAGATTCATTTCTGTCTTGTTGGATCTTTCTTGAACCATGATTTGGAATATCAAAAGTGACACAAATCAAAGGGATTTTGGATTGTCCCTTGTTCGAATAGTACCTGGTTAAGAAATTGTAAGCAATCGATTCGGTGAAAGTGTAGTCATAATCTCTTGGATGTATCAAATAGGCAACATTGATTGGTATATCAGCCGGAAGTTTAGAGATCCCATTAGCATTGAATGATTGAATATATGGTTCAATGCTGTCCGAATTGTACAAGTGTACTTCAATGCCAGCGGAAAAGACTGTTTTTTTAAAGAATGGACCCTTTTCAAATGAGAGTGCTTTCATTATGACAATTGGTGATGAAAGACGCTATGAGATTCAATTAATTAACAGAATTGAACGAACCAATATGAAAGCAATAATCGAGAAATTATTAAAATTGACAAAGATTGACAAAAATTGACAAAAATAACAATAAAATGGTAAAAATTGGTGAAAAATGATATTGAATGGTAAAGAATGGTAAAGAATTATAAAAAAAGATCAAAACTTTGGGGTAGAATCGAGGTTGGCATTGGCGTTCGGAGTTCGCAACTCTACCATGTCCCCACTTTAGGTAGCACCATTGTCAACTCCACGGGGCGTGGGCATCCTATTGGAAATGGTATTGGAAGGTGCCAAGTACTGGTGGTGTATGCAAGATCAAAAAGATGAGACCGAAGTGGTTGCAGCTCCGTACCCATTGCAAAATTGTTTGAACTGATATTGTATATAAATTGCTTCCATTGACTCATTATTACACGTTGAGATAATTTGAGGCTATATTGAAGTTATATGGCTACTTTTTGTCAACTACTACTAGGCAAATCATTTTAACTTGACGACCTTCAATGACAATCTTGAAGAATATCCTCTCTACGCTCCAGATCGTAACTAAAACTTCACTAAGTTTGTAGCACCACTTCACCTAATTCAATACCACTCACTACAACATAAATCTAAATAATTCAATATTTTATACAACAATATTTTATTCAACGAAACAATCTACTAACCAATCCTTTATTTAGAGTCTTTAGCTTGTTGAGCATTCTTGACAGCTTCAGCAATAGCTGCAACAACTTGCTGTCTGTCAGTATGTAAAGCCCAATCAATTTGACGTGATTGATAAACTCTCACCCCCAATTCATTTGCCCAGGTGTTAACAAGAGCCGGATTAGATAAGAATCCTCTTCCAACAAGAGCAATATCAAATGCACCTTCTTCAAGCAACTCGTTTGCTAAAGTAGCGTTTACAAGGGCTCCAACACAAGCAACTAATGCCTTATCACCAATCAGTTTCTTGATAGCTCTGGCTAACTCAGCATGTACTGCTACCTTTGCACCTCTGGCATTCTGTTGAGAGTTGTTTCCTCCAGAAGAAACATCAATCACATCAATTCCCCTTTCAACAACAATATTAGCTAATTTAACCGAATCTTCAATGGTCCAAGCATCAGGATTGTTATTGGTGTTTTCAGAAGCAGAAATTCTTAAGAGAATTGGATAGTCCTTTGGAACATTTGCTCTAACTGACTCAACGATTTCTAGTAAGAAACGAATTCTATTTTCAAAAGATCCACCGTATTCATCGGTTCTTTTGTTTGAGATATTGGAAAGGAATTCATTGATCAAATAACCATGGGCACCATGTATTTCAACGGCATCAAAACCAGCAATTTCAACTGATCTCTTTGCAGCAGCACCAAAATCACTAATTATTCTCTTAATCTCAGTAACGGTCAATTCCTTTGGAGGAAATAATGCACCACCTTCTCTGAAAGGAATGGCCGAAGGAGCAACAACTTTATCAGGCCATCCACCATTTTCCTTGGAAGCACCTTTTTCTAAATGAACGTACATTGGTTCACCACTTGCTTTACGACCACCATGACTAATTTGAATAGCTATCTTTTGACGTTGCGAATGAGCAAAATCAACAACTCTTTTCAAAGCAAGTGCTTGCTTATCATTGAAAATACCTAAATCATAAGGAGAAAGCGGACCTTCTGGAGATACAGCCGAAGCTTCAACAATGGTAAGACCTGGACCATAAGTGAGGAAACTTCCATAATGGACATTGTGCCATTCATTGGCTTCAAAGTTCTCGGTAGCACTATATTGGCACATTGGAGAAACCCCAATTCTGTTTTGTAAAGTCAATCCTTTAATTTTCAAAGGTTTGAAAAGTAATGGAATTTCCTTACCTTCAGGCTGAGGAACAGCAGCAGATCCAGCAATAATGATTTGTTCAATCTGTTTAACGCCATTGGTGTTTGAGATAGTGGCTGGTGCATGGATATCGACAGTCATAATGAATTCAATTAAAACAAAATAAGATCAAATAAGTGATACTTTGGTATAAATTGGTGAAAATGGTGTAAATTGGTGTAAAATGGTGTAAAATGGTGCTAAATGGTGATAATTGGTAGAAAATCGTAGATAATGCTATCAACTGAAGGTTATCTATCGCAATTGAAATAATTGAAATTTGAGAACAATTGAATGGATTTTCGAGAGTTCTGCTTCAACAAAAAAAGAGTTTTTCAAGAGTTGTTCTGTTTATATGTTCTATTAATTACTGTTCTAACAACACTAATGATTGAAAAATAACAACTTCCCTCAATTCATCGCTTCATTCCACCCACTTTTATATACCGAGCAAGCATGGTATATGGTATTGTATTACTAATGATCATTAGCTTTAGGTTGATCAAACAGCATGCTACTATAGTCTCATCTCGTTATATTCTCTGCGGTCACATGGCTTCTCGGATTTATCGCAATTGTTGCCACTGCGCGGTGCCCGGCTCGGCTCGAGCTAGCCGCAACCGGTAATGACCTAATTGAAGAGCCCGCCAAACTGTTATGCTCAGTTTTAACACTCAGACGTTCTTTTGAGGCCACCAAGACCTGATAAAGTGATAGGAGCCAATGCAAACGAGAATCAAATGTCACCTCATTTCAGATTGAACTCTAACTTAGGTAAAGATAAGCTGAAACCAAGCTGAAACCAATCAGAAACCAGCTAAAACCAATTAGAAACCAATCTCATAACGAGCCCAGTATATAACCCTCTAGGACTCCAGTATTATCTCAGTACAAATTCCTTTGGTTGAACCTTCCGTTCTAGCCACAAGCTAATGCAACCGAGCCTGACCTACAACAGTAGTAACCAACCAACAACCAACTGAAGTGCTCCTGTCTCTATGCTGTTATGTAAGTCTGTTACAAATTCGCAGATATCGGCATTCGCATTTGGCAATGATTACAAATTTTTGGTTCGGAACTCATAATAACCACCTGCATACAGTGGCCCATCTTTAACCAAATTGACAATCTCTCCGCGTACGGCGGCGAGCGGACCGTCACTGATGGCTTCTGTCCTAAGGCTTGCGCAGGGGATGGTTGTCCGCTCCGCTAGGGCCACTTTGTGGAGACCCCTCTAGGGGGCTGTTTCTGCTAGTAATGAGTTCAGGTGGGGTTAGAGTTGGGCTTTTGCTAGGATTTCGTAGAGTATTTTAATCATTTTCGATGCGCAGTGAGACCCAGATATTATTTGAAACGGTGCGAAATAGCGCTAATTTAAGTAAATAGTTGTTGATTTTTAGTGCGAAATAGTGGCATTTCCGCCATTTTATTGGTGGGCTCTAGAGTAAAATACTGGGCTCCAGGAATGTATTCTGGAGTTTTAGTGAGACTCTTTGGCGTATAATTAGCGTATAATTAGCGTTCAAATTAGTATCCCAGTCAATCTGGCGTAAACACTAGTTGTCACAGATCTACTCTGAACAACTTTTTTACTCTCTGCTGATGGTTCAATGCCTAAGCAATCAACTATTTATGACTGCCTGAGTGTCTTATTGTTTAATCCCAAATAACATTACATACACTCTAATTAGTCATTCACTATCTAACTATTGCACTTCACTAAACCTCGCATCAATTGAAGACTGCGGACTAAGATAGCCTATTCCCGAATTCAACATCGCATTCATGGTTGCTATTCTATTGTGTTCTTCTAGTTCCTTGTTAGATATGGTCTCTCTGCGATGATGCACAGCTGGTGCCCTTTCTTCTTTTCGAATGGGGCTGCCTGCTACTTTAGAGCTTATGTCACTTGTTTTCTGCGTAGGAATGTCCTTTTGTGCATCGCTTGTATTCAGTGGTTGGCGGTTATCATGAAGTCTTACATCCTGTGTGTCGTGAGCTTGTTCTCTTCTCTGTGCATGGTCTGGAACATGTACCTCTTCTTTACTTTCAAACATTTCTTTATCTTCATCAGCCACTTCTTTTATATCTTCATCATCTTCGTCCGCCTCATCTTGCTGAACATCCACTTCCGCCTCATCTTCTTCATTGTCTTCATCATCATCGTCATCCTCTTCTTCATCCTCTTGTTCATCTTCCGGCTCTCCTAATTTCTGTACCACAAAATTCACCACTTCATTCCATGATCTCATTCCACCCATTCCAATATTCCCATCCCCATCACATATCTTCTCTACCGGCTTCAAAATGCTCAAGTTAGGGAATGTTTCTTGTAAAATACCCAACTGTCTCTTTGTAATTGGATGAGAATACATCGCAGGGGTTAACGCTAAAGTAGCAATGATCGATTTAGGAGCCGCCAAGTTGTTGCTGAGCACCGCTGCTGGCTTTGGATGTTTGGTCTGTTGCTGTTGTTGTTGTTGCTGTTGTTGCTGCTGTTGCTGTTGCTGTTGCTGTTGTTGTTGCTGTTGGCTAGCAGGTGGCCACACATGCAATATATCAGTGAGCAAATTGTCAGATAATCCGTTAATCACCTTAGCCATGGTATTAGCTGACAACGGAGCAAGCAAAAATACATCGGTCCACTTTTGGAGCTCAAATGGAAGACTGTATTGAGTCAACACACTGTTGGTTAGTTTGGTTATTGGTTTTGAAGGGTTCTGAAGACTTCTTCTCGTCAAGTAATACTTCAATCCATCGTCATAGAACCACACTTTGACTCCCAAAGATTCAAACTTGTGAAGTTTATCTGATAGGAACCACTGAGCTGCTTTAGTCATCACAACCTGGATTTCAAGCTTGTCATGACTGTACAACTCAAAAAGCTTTTCAATTATAAGGAATATATTCTTATTGATAGAAATGCAACCAGTTATACCAATTAGAAGATGCCTTTTGTCGTTGGCAGCATTCTGCTCCAAAAGCTGATATGCCAGTCCGTTAGGCAGGTCGACCGAATCAATTGGTGGGAAATGAGGAGACGAACTGGTGGACAAAGGAGAAGATGCCTTGAGACGAGAAGCCTCCATATACTTGTAGGTTGAGTTTGAAGAGTCGGCGTAACGTATAGAACTCTTTCTTGAACTTGAAGGAGATTGATTCCGGAATTTGGGAGAATTCGTATTGCTTGATGATACACCAGTGCCAGGATTGACCTGATAATCGACATATGGTTGAGTCTCAGTTACCAGTGATGGAGTATGAGACAACACTCCATCCCGGTGCAAGAGCCCATGTTTATTGGGACTAACACTATCGATTGGATCTAACACGTAGGGATGGTCTAGTGGTTGGAATGGACGATGTATAGCAGCAGAGCTGTCGTCCAACGAATGTTCTGGAGGATGTATAGCAGGATGAAAGAACTCAGTTTGCGGAGAAACTGTATCAGGAGATACCGTACGTGGAGCCTGGTTAGGGCCGCTCAGTAACAGTGTATGAATACTTGTAGTTGATAAGCACGATTTGAGGGATGGGTCTGGTTTCACCGTTAATGATAAGTGTAATTTGTCTGAAGAAAATTCCTTCTTTGGCTCCTTCTTATGGTATACGGCTGTCCGAGGAATTGGAGAAGCGATATTTTCTGACATTGGAGAGTTCGACTTGGTTGTATTTAAATATAGCGCTGAGTTAAAGATTGGGTAGATGGACTTTGAAAAACACTAAACTTTTCTGAAAGTAATTTGAAATAAATGTTGTTAGAAGGACAATAAACGGATTGTTTTGTAGTTTGGAGATTGTGTAAATGTCAGCAATGGCAATCATTTTCTCAAAACTGTGCAGAAAATTACAAATCAGCCTCACAAATTGATAAGAGAAGTGCGATAGCAAGTGGGTCAGCCTTCAAAGAAGCTATTACGCTATGGACAAGTTCTGCCGCAGCACTAGTGGATTGCGGTGAGCAATGGTGCAGAGATCGAAAGGAATGATGTAGGACGGTGAGGAACAATGAGGGATAGTGGTAGAAGGTAAAGGAACGTACTGCTAGAAATCTACTGTGTTTGTATCTTTTTATATCTCGTATCTCCTGTGAGCAAAGCCTGAGATATGTTTTGATTCGTCATTCTACTTGTTTGATTTTGGGCCTACTTTGATTACTCATGGATTGATGTGGTTTATGAATTGATGTGGTTCTTTTCATTTTCAACTGGAGCCGGAAATAAGGTCTGGAAGCTGGTTAGTTACCACATCCTCTTGTAAGGATGCGGATAAACAGACAAGAATATACCTTATAACTGTGAATCAAGAGTTGAGCTTCTTTATATATGGGTTATTCATTTGTAGTTGCATTCACAGTATTGCCTTCTCCAGAACTTTATTGAGTGAACACAGCTCTCCAGTAAAGTATTCTGCCAAATTTCACCTGTCAACTTTACCCCAGCCCATCCCAAGTCTCACCCCCCGGAAATAGTCTCAACAAGCAAATGTTTTTCGCCGGCAAAAAAGTCTTGTTATTTTTCCCCCCAGAAATACCCCAGAATACTCAGCCTAAGTCTCTCTTCAGATGGCCCCTTTCTTGCCATTATATCCTCAATTGTTTCTATCTTTACTGCTTTTGAGTGCTCATGTGGTATCTCATCAAATCAGAGCTGATTTCAGTTTCTCGGAATAACTCTCTCTCACCCTATACTTGTGTTCTTCTCGGTCTACTTCTATATGATAATATCCAGAGTCCGACTGCTGCAATAGCTTAAACTTGCTTCGGAAAAAACTGAACTAGACTGAGATGGACTCAGTCGGACTAAGCTATACTAAAGCAAAGAAGACCAAACAAGACTAACTAAACTAAACTAACTACTAACCTAAATGTACCGTTTCTCTACTTTTATAAATCCGACATACATTTTCATAGAATTTTCTACATCTGATGCCAGATCCTTCTGAGTTCCTTTCCCAACAATTCAATCTCGGTAAAACACTTGCATGCTCAAGTTAGTTATGGCCGGAAATGTGCATCGTCTTCTAAATTCATTTACAAACCCTTTGCCACACCCCACCCTATATATTGTGTAGCTGCGAATCTAGCTCATTCTCGCTCGGCTTATGGTCTCTAACTGGCAGCTTAGATACCTAAGTGGAGATTTTCTAATGACTTAATATGGCGATGACCTTTGTTACAGTTCGAGTGTCGGTTTGAGTTTTGCATATGATTTGGACTGAAATTGGAGTAGATCCCGTTTTAGGAAGCAATATATAAAGAGTCCCGTGGCCGATATTTCATCAATTTGGTATTGGAAGATTTGTTGTCAGTTAATATTATTCACTGATATCTCCTGCTATTCTTTTAATTGATCGTTTACAACTTATCACTACATTTTGTATCACAAATCGTCAATTGATTGTCTCATAGCACACATTGAAATTGAACCATTGAGTCCTTACTGCTTTACCAGTTGAGCTCCACATATTAATATAAGACCTGTCTAAATATTTTATTCAGATATATTAAATTTTGAACCCTTAACTGAAACGATTTCCCAAGTACGCTATCCTTTCCAGTTGTTCACTATATTCAAAAAGCTATTAATTTAATCGTTTAATCCCATTAATTGTTTACTCGTTTACTCCTATTATTGCTTCCACTCAACATCCACCCCAATTTAAAATGAGCTCTAACAATAAACCAGTTAAACTGTCGAAAGCTGACACTTCGTCAACTTTGAACGGACCAAATATTACTTCAAAATCAACTGCTACCATGTCCTCTTCTTCTACTTCTTTCTTATTAGCCTACACCCCAATCAATGAAATTGGACCTAAAGTCGATAGACTCAGACACGCTTTCCACGAAACTCAGAAGACCCATTCACTTCAGTTTAGATTGAATCAATTGCGTAATATCTACTTTGGCTTGAAAGATAATTCCGATGCTCTTGCTGACGCTCTATTCAAAGATTTCAACAGAGTTAGAAGCGAGACTAAAAATCTTGAACTTGTTCCATGTTTAAATGAAATCGTCCATACTATTGCTTCTTTGCACAAATGGGTCAAGCCAGAAAAGATCACTGATTTACCTCTTTCAATGGTTGGTACTCCTGCCTACATTGAAAATACTCCCTTAGGAGTTGTTTTAGTTATTTCACCATTCAATTACCCTCTTTTTTTGGCGGTCTCTTCTATTATTGGAGCTATTTCCGCCGGGAATGCAGTTGTACTCAAGCAAAGTGAATTGACTCCACATTTCACCAAATTGTTATCAGAAATTTTGACAAAGGCTTTGGACCCCGACACTTTTGTTGTTATCAATGGAGGAGTTGAAGAGACTACAGAAGTACTTAACCAGAAATTCGACAAGATCATGTACACCGGTAACAATATGGTGGGAACCATCGTTGCTAAGAAGGCTGCTGAAACGTTAACTCCAGTTATATTAGAATTAGGTGGGAAATCGCCTGCTTTTGTATTGGAAGACGTTAAAGACAGCGATATTGCTACGATTGCCCACAGAATTGCTTGGGGTAGATTTACCAATTCCGGTCAAACTTGTGTTGCTGTTGATTATGTGTTAGTCCATGAATCCAAAAAGGCAAAGTTATTGAGTGCATTAAAGAAAGTTATTGAACAGGAATTTTATGCTGGAATTGACAAGAATGATCCAAATTTCACTCATGTTATCCATGATAGAGCGTACGATAATTTAACTAAAATTATCGACTTGTCCAAGGGCAAACTTTTAACTGGTGGAGAAAGAGATCCGGCCTCAAGATATATTTCCCCAACCATTATTTCCGATGTCTCTTGGGATGATTCTACAATGAAACAGGAACTATTTGGACCAGTGTTACCAATTATTTCTTACACTGACTTAAGAAGTGAATTGACTAAGTTGGTTAAAAATCATGACACTCCATTGGCTCAATATATTTTCAGTAGTAATGCCGTTAGAACCAACAATAAGGATATGGATCTTATCTTGAAGACAGTCAGATCTGGGGCAGTTATGATCAATGACGTTATTTTACATGTTGGACTTGCCAATGCTCCATTTGGAGGAATTGGAGATTCGGGACACGGTGCTTATCACGGAGAATATTCATTCCGAGCCTTTTCTCACGAAAGAACCACTTTGGATATTGCGTTGTGGAAAGAAGGGGCCTTAAGTTCAAGGTATCCACCTCATTCTTCGGCTAGAGATAAAGTGATTGACGCTTCGTTGACTGGCTATGGTGGAAGTATTTGGTTTGGTAGAACTGGTGATGTTAAATTGACAGGTCCAAATCCTGTTTGGTCGTTCTACAAAGGAGCTGCTGGTTTAGTTGCGCTTGGTTACTATCTTTACTCTGCTTTGTGAGTTGATTTTTAATAATGATTTTTGTTTGAATTGTGATGAACTTATTCTATATGCTACATGGTGTAAAAAAGATTGTAAGAATTCTTGTAAAGCGGTCCACGGAATTTGCAGAGTTGGAGATGTTGAAGGGGCCGTGTCTATTTATTGACACCTCTGGAACTGGTCTTGAACAAGCAACGATGGAGGTAGCCTAAGGTACTGGTGGCTTCAGAAGAATTAAGTTGCAAACCTCACCATACTGTATTCATATTCATTCTCATTAGAATTCAAATTATGGAACTTGTCACCTCGACTCATCTTCACCATATTCACCATCTAAACTATCCACATCCAGTCATTCCAGCCATTTCAATAGTTAAATATGAGCTTTGTTGCTTGAGTATTACCTCTAAGTTCGTTTTCTACTTCAATTCTCCACTAGCCATCACACTTCCTACGTAATCTTGCAAGTATTGATTTTCACTCTTGTACTTGTCGCAGAGGATTTTAGTGTTCCTTATGTTGGACACTAGAATTGATATATTCGATCTGAGCTCAATGATATCTTTGACACGTTGTTCCTTTGAGATTGTGGAATCAAGTGTTGAAGTTTCTATTATTGCTGATGCTTCAGATGTTACTTCGGTGCCGGAAATATACGCCTCGTGTTCAACCAGTCCCGCTGAAGCATCTATAACAACTATCTCTGGGATGCTAACTGGTTCTGGGTTATTGCGACTCTCTTGATTCTTCGCATTTTCGGTTATTTCTGGAACATGTTGAGTCTCTGGACTCGATTCCTCGGGTATTAAAGAGCTTTCTACAGCTTCAGCTACCTGTTCAGAACTGTTAGCACCGTCTGCTAAATCTTGTATATTAGGAATATGGTCTACTGACTCCAAACTCATCGTGTATGTGTTATCTTGATCTAGACTGGGGATGATCCACTAAGTTTGCAATAGGAAAGGTGTAAGTAAGAGGTAGTAAGTGGTCACTAGCCCTAAACAACCGAAAACAACTTAAAACAACAGGATTGCAATGTGCTTTAAACGCTTCAGGATATAAAACAAAAAGACTTCACAAGTTCAAAAAACTTTGCAAGCACAATTAAACTAGCTCTCTTCATTCTTTGCCAGTTGTGGTTGCTTAACTAACTCATTTTGGCTGTCTATTCTGAACATATGTGCAGGACGATAAACTGGAGTATTGGGAAGAGGAGCTGAGTTGGTTACTAGAATGGACTGAAAAACGGTACAATTAAGGAGAATTCTCCACTCTGCAGAGTTATGGATAGAGTTAGCTAATCCATTAATCACTACAGCTTTGTGACTGGTGACAAGCTGAAATATTGGTAGTTTGTCTGTTGTCTTCTCATCTGTCTTCTCATCTGTCTTCTCATTTGTCTTCTTCTCTGCCTCTGCCTCTGCCTCTGCCTCTGCCTCTGCCTACCTACCTGCCTGCCTGCCTAAACCTTATTAAGTACTGCATACAGATGTCTCCGTATTTTCCGTTGAGGCAGATTCAAAGAGAGTTCATGAGGTCATTAAATTACACAAACGTACCAACGCGGTAGAGCAAACGGAATTTTGCCCTTGAAGAAGATCGATTAGCTTGTTGTAATATCAATTACTGATAACAAAGTTAACAGAAATCCTGTTATAGAACAGTTATATCTTGATACTTAACTTCAGCGTAGTACCATAGTTACTGATTGCGTATTTTAATCTTTTAGTTGTTTCGTTAGTGTGACTTACAATTCATTTGAGACACTTACACCTTTCCCTAAGTCTTTGGATTAACTCGATTTTTGCATCAGTTTTTGTACTTAGTTGAAGGTCTAGTTGATAACTTGGCTGATATTGTGCTTGAATAAGTTAGCTGGATAACGTTGTTTGATCTTTAACTCATAAATTCTAGAGTTGTTAGAACTAATTTACTACTCCGTTTGTATCTTGTTCGGAGTATAATAGCAGCACAACGCTACAGAACGGGGCAACTATTTAACAATTTTGCTAAACTCGTCAATTAATTAAAATTAAATCAAAGAAGCCCTACAAAAGAAATAAAAAAAATGTCTTGGGAAGGGTTCAAGAAAGCCGTTCATAGAGCTGGAGCCTCAGTGACGGTTAAGGATGTTGATAAGACTATGGATAAAGATTTTGATGTTGAAGAGAGACGGTATAAAACTTTGAAAACTGCAGGAACTAATTTGCAAAAGGCAACCAAGGGATATTTGGATTCTGTTAGAGCAGTTACAGCATCGCAGGTGACCATTGCCGAAACAATATCAAATTTATACGAAGAATCTAAACAAGGAGGATCACCATATTCAAACGTAGGTCAATATTATACTCAATGTGTTAAAGATTTTGATGAAGAGACAGTTAAACAAGTCGATGGACCATTCAGAGAAACTATTTTAGACCCAATTACTAAATTTGCTAATTACTTCAATGAAATTGATGAGGTAATTAAAAAACGTGCTCATAAGAAATTAGATTATGATCAATGTAAATCTAAAGTAAGAAGACTTATTGATAAACCAGCTAAAGATGCAGCCAAATTACCAGCAGCAGAAAAGGAATTATCAATTGCCAAAGGAATATATGACGATTTAAATGATCAACTTAAGGCCGAGTTACCTCAATTGATCTCTCTCAGAGTACCCTATTATGATCCTTCATTTGAAAGTTTGGTGAAGATCCAACTTAAATTCTGTACTGAAGGTTATACTAGAATAGCGCAAGTGCAACAGTATCTTGAACAAAATTCAAGGGATGAATACGCCAATGGATTACTAGATGGTAAGATTGATGATTTACTTATTCAAATGAATAGTTTAAATATAGCTACTTTAGGTCAGAAGTGATAAAAGAATATGATAAAGTATTGGAATTGATCTAGAATTGTTCTGGAATTGTTCTGGAATTGTTCTGGAACTGTTCAGCAATTGTAGTAAAGCAAGTGTGAGTGGTGGGACTGTAAGAGTGTGAGGGACTATGAGTGAGTGCGAGGGAATGTGAGAGAGTGCGAGGGAATGTGAGAGAGTGCGAGGGAATGTGAGAGAGTGCGAGGGAATGTGAGAGAGTGCGAGGGAATGTGAGAGAGTGCGAGTGTTGAGTGAGAGAATATGAGTTTGAGTATGAGAGAGGTTGAGAGATTTGTGCTAGAGCATGGATTAGTATGTCTAAATGTGGTAGAAAGTGATGGTGTGTGATTTTGTGTGGTGGTATGTGATAAAGTGAGATAGAATGAAATTAAGTGAGATAGAGTGAGATTAATGAGATTGAATGGATTGGATGAGTGTTTAGTTAGTCTGAAGTGTAGCCTAATCAATATCATTTGTACTTTTCAATACAATAATACCTTTCAATACAGATATTACCTACACGCTGGCACTTCAAAGCTGCGTAGTGAGGTACTTGGGGGAGGGGGGGTTCAAGAGACGTAAATCCAAAGAAACGATTCTTATTCGTAAAAAAGAGTCCACAACAAAAGCACAATAAGTTATAAGATAGTATGCTACCGAGAAGGTACAACCTATTGGAAACGAGCAACTCTCAATCTCATGTACGACTTGTACAGTATGAGGCTGGAAACGTTCAAAAGGACGTATGCATGTAGATACATCACGAATTTGGATCAATACGTCAACAAGATACTCCTCTCTACCAGAAGTAGCCGAACTTCACATTGACATTTGACAGCGAATGTATTACTTTTCACATCAGTAAATCATGTGAACTTCCACCATTTAAGAGAATTTTGCATGGATCAGTTTCTAGTGGTGGGCCCAAAGTGAATCAAAATTGAATCGAAATCGGTTGACACTGTTTGACACTGTTTGACAGAGTTTGACACTGTTTGACAGTGTTTGAACTTGAACATACTATTTATGTGTGACAAATTTGGACCGTTGCATACAAGGACAATCCCCAAGTAGTAATTACGGCGTTCGGACTTACTTGCCAGAAAATGTCTCCAATCTCCGTAACTAATTCGGGCTCTACCAATCAAATGGGAATAAAATAGATATTTTCTAACTTGGCTCACTAATTTCCTCAAAATTGCAAATTGGTGAGATTGCATCAAGCGTTTGCAAAATAATCTGCTCAAATTCTGGCCCGTAACAACCACAAAATTGATAATTATGCAGGTTATACGCACTACTGTCTCATCAACAATAGAAATTGGTGCAAGATCTACGAGCTAGATGGATTTGAACCCCGTATTAATACATAGTAAGTTAGCGGGTGAAAAAAATTTGCTAAATCCGTATACCAGAGCTGGAACATTGCTCAGTTATAGCTTTTTAGTAGTGAAATGAGGGTTTGCTGGACGATGTTTGCTGGAAGGTGAATGCTGGACGATGTAGATGCTGCTTATAGGGAAATATTGTATTGTACATGTGATGTGATGTGATGGGTGTCTGAATTAAATTCAGAAAATATCGATCTCTGCATGGAACCATGTAAGGTTTTCGAATCGTTTATAGTATTAGGTTAAGTTAGTTATTTCCTTTTTCTGTCTTCAGAACCATTAGCAATTTTAATCTTGTTTTGTTAGCTTATCGTATAGTTTCCTTTTGTTCATTTGTTCTTCTGTTCTTTTTTTTCTCTTGTTCTCTCTTGTTATCACTTTATCGTCTCTCTTCGGTGTTCCTTGTATGCATATGCGTCTAGGGCTTCTTATCCATTCTCAGCCTACGCCTAGTCGCGAACCCCTCGCCTGGACCTCCTCTGTAGACTCTACACTCAATAGGATTGAGCGTTTATAGCACTTTTTTTTTTTTAGAAGAAAGTAAAGAGAGTACTTGCCTTGCCGAGTTTCAATACCGATTGAGACAATCTATTGGGAAAACGGAAAAGGCTTCATCTCATATATATATACTATTTGGGTATTTATATTTTGTTAGGATCCCTGCAGAGCTCATTTCATTGATCAGGCCCAGGCATTTCAACTTCAATTCCGTTTCTTTCTGAAAGAGGTTGATGGGAACAAACACTACTAAAACAAAGATTCTTCTCGTTCTGACATAAACTTGATCAAAATTTATTAGAGAACATTGATCCAATAACTTCAAATAACTCCCATTTGAATTGTTTTCGTTTGTTTGTTTTTTCTTTGAAACCAGAGAGGGCGAATACTTTTTTTCATTATCTTCAGATAACAACATAACAAGAGTTTAGTGCTTAGTCTACAGGCATAATTTCACTGAACTTCAAAAGCACTGAAGCATATATTAGGATCAAATCACCAGCACCCAACCCTCAATCATACCTATTTTTGTCTAATTGTCTTTAAAACTGTGCCAAAGATATCAAACATCATCTCCACTAACCAACATATCATTATAATCGACAATCTTTTTTTTTCAATCCATTTCCGCTATTTGAATTATTTTCCAAATCCTTCATTCTATTCCATCATGTCGTCTACCATCTATAAAAGATATTCCCAACGCATAAAACGATTCATTAACTTCATATTTGCACATCCGAAAGTATCTATTTTGCTACCCATATTGGTGGTATTTCTAACTTCCTATAATGTGATTTATGACTACAGTGTCAAGAAGTTGAACACTCATCTCCAGTGGCATTTTGGTGATAATAACAAAGTCTTGCAACAAATGGAGTCAGCATCAGCCACCACTAGTGAAATATTTCAAACCTTAGCATCAATAAATTTGAATATAAAAAATTCGGAGGACCAAAACCATCCTCAGTATGGTTTAACAAAAGTTACTTTGGAGTCTCCTTCCAGTAATATCTTTTCTTTCAGCTTTTTCAGGCAGTTGAATGAATTCCAACATGACTTAGTGGGGAACAATTCAAATATCTTAACAGTGGTGTCTTCATTGGATTTTTTACCGATCAATTTTGACATGAATGAAACACTTAGCATGGAAGGAGAAGTTTACACGGAGCAGTTGTATACCGATAATATAATTCGGTATATCAATTCCAAGAATACGATGCAATTGGATTCCTTTTTCATGAATGAACTAATCAAGATAAATAATGACATCGTTGACGTGGGGTCCATCAACGTGTGGATAATCACTAAGGAAAATAACAATATTGCTGATCCAAAAGCTGACAAGGATATGCAGAATGAGTCAACTCGTAGTGCTTCTAGGGAGACAACTACGGGATCTTCCACAGTTGAATCTTCAGAGGAAGAAAAGTTGAGAACGTCAGAAAGAGACTCAGTCGATGCATCGACAGAGTCTTCCACTGCCACTGCTGCCACCATTGACTCGATTTCAGAGTCCCTTATTTCATATTTGTCCTTTTACGATAATCCTCACATCAATATCAAACAAGTGCTTACCACTTCCAATATCCTCAGTATTAAAGACTTTATTCGATACTTATTGATAAAGAGTTCACCCATCTCGTTCACCACCACAGCATTGATCGATCTCCTCGTTTACAAGTTAATTATTACCACCTCATTGATTTCCCTTTTAGCTTACATTATCATATGCATACTAAATCAGTACAAGATCCGGTCCAAGAGCGGTTTACTCATCGGTTGGATTGTGGAAGTGATCTTGTCATGTGGAGCCTCGTTGTCGATGATCAAGTTCTTCTATTCGGTCTCCCCTATAGAAGCATTTGAACCGCTAATGGTGTTATCGTATGTGCTCTTAGTAATGGTGTTTAGTTCGATGAATATGTTGAACTTGATCCACTCTTTAACCAACTACACAGGGTTCTACGAGGGCGACAACTTTTTGAAGATAAGATTGTATAAGTTGTTTTTGGGCATGGACTTAAAGAAACAGTCAAGCAAAGATTCCAGCAAGAGAAATGGTAAAACTGGCTTTCAAAAGCATCAAACTTCCCTTAAGACCTTAAGTATTATTCCTGCTCCCTTGGAGAGATATTTCTGTTTCGGGGATTACTTACGAATTCCATTCACTACTACTTCGTTGGTATTCGTTACAGTTGGATTGTACATTTTGAAAAAATTGGGATTACGTTTGATTTGGGCAATTTATGACGACAACAGCTTTAGTCAATATTTAAGTGCCAGAGTTAGCGTGTTCACTAGTGGGATTAGCATTGCACTCATTATCGATCATATTTTACAACTCACATACCTTGTCTGTATCATAACTATTGATTTGAAAAGATTTGAATTCACCGATATACTCAATAATGACAATATCAATCCCAGATTCAAGAATGGAGGGGGGGAAGGTTTTGGGTCCAATGGAGCCAATTTCAACTCTGGGGTCAATCAGAGTATTCCCTTGGCTTTGGGTGATTCCGATCTTTCTAATGACTCTTTGAACAACGATATATACTCCAATGAAGAACTCTTCGGAGTCAACATCCTTTCTCAGTTGATTTTGAAGTTATCTTCCCATCCAGAATTCCGTCCCAAGCGTTCTTCTTGGAGACATAGAGTCGGCCAAGCTATACTTAATATCAGATGTCCTGAACCGCTGATTGTTGCATATTCTACCATCTTGGCAGTTCAAGGTGTGTACTTATTGATCAACTTGGTCAATTGGATCATTCTTCTTCCAAATAACTTAATCAGTGATTCGAACGAGATTTTCAACTTGAAGGTCTCAACCATCTCCGAACGGTACGACATCTTTTATTACCTTGAGTTGATTATCATTTTGATCATTATCTTTGCTGTGGCAGGGTTGACTTTCAATGCATCTTTATTGGGTTCCACCTCGATGTCTTTGTCGTCAAGTGCATCCTCTACCACATCTACTTTATCTAGGACTACCCCTGGCACTGGTAAGGATCTTTCTAGTTCTGGTTCTCATGGACACCCCAGAGATCTGGTTGGTTTGTTTGACGATGATGATTTCGATATCAATAACGACCAAAGAAAATATTTCAATTCAATCGACCTTTTGCATAACGGACATCAGTTAGACGTTCTAAAAATTAAAACCAACCCTTCCAGTCCCTTCGTGGTGTCTATTGGGCTAGATCACAAGATCTTGATTTGGTCTCCATTGACAAAACCTGCAATTCCAAAGCCCATCAACTTAGCTACGCTTAGTCATAACGGTAGAGAGTTCTGGCCCGTTAATCATATCAATATCAGTAATGACGGTATTTACACTATTATCATTAATTACAAGTTTGGTCTTATTAAATGTTACGAAAGGAAGCAATTGAAATACATTTGGGAAAGCGAATTACCTCAAGAGATTTATAACTCTTGCAGGAAATTCAAAATTTTGGAATCTTTTTTCAGAAGGAGAACAGTTCCAGGATATTTGACGAGAAAAATTCTTCAGAAGAAGAAAGAAAGGAAGTTGGACAATGCCAAAAATGCTAGAAGAGGAAGTGTTGCTTCTATTGCTTCAACCACATTATCTGCAAATGCAAACTTCCAAGCTCCTCTGATAATTGGTAACGATAATTATGGAGAAACAGACGGGAAAGACTCTGAAACTAAGAATGAGTTGATCAAAGACGATTATATAATCATTCTCGATAATGGGGTTGTTGTAACTGTTTCATGCACCGATGGGACATTCACAACTTCCAATATATTGGAGACTGTGTATGGACCCGAGAAATTTGGCACTTTGAAACTCACCAATTCGAAATATTTGTCAACTCCTAGAGTGAGCGACAGGGTAGTATGCCATGTTGATAACTTTGATATTATTGTGATTGCAATCATAAATAATAAATTTAAAATCAAGTTGCTTTCAATCCAGCAAGATTTCTACAATATAGAACTGAAAGCAGTGGCTCCGTTAATGGCATCTTCTTTTAGAGATACCAATGACTTCAGGTCTATTTCAGAGGTATCGGAGTCAGCAGACGAATTAGGACAACTCCCCAATGTTGCCAATAGTGTTTCTGGTTCTCCTCCTGCAAATTCTGAAGCTAACTCTACTTTCCGTCACCAGAGCAAGATTTGTTTGGCCGGAAATATTTCTTCAAGGTCTCCTACTGCATCTTCTGCTTCCAACTCAACTACACCTCGTTCGCCATACGCATCTAGTATTAGCAGCAACTTTCAATTGAACAAATCAACAATTGCAGTTGTTGAATTTGTAGGATTGGTTGTGAGAGTTTGGAATTTGAAAGCTGAACTTATTGATATTCAATCGGGTATCGTATTGAAAACGTTCAATATTGGGCACTTCAAGCAAAACTCGTTTAGGGTATCACACCTGGAGCCTACCCATTGTAAATTCTGTGGATGTGCTTCGATTCAATCGTTTTCTTTGATATATCAAGATCATGATAGTAACACGTTGATATTACATACATTCAGAATTGAAGAGAAAAAATCGAAAAACAATATTTGTTTGAGAGTTGAAAGAGATCCAAGAGAAATCAGATGTCTTGGGTTTAGTGCAGTTACAGAACATCAATACTGGTTTGAGAATATCGATAGTTGGGAAGTAAATGACATCAATATGATTATGGGGATTAGGAAAAAGGATAATCAAGATAACGTGATATCCAATCCGAACGTACACGAATCAGTATCGAGTTCAGGAATTGATCGTCTGTTCTCTTCACTCGTGAAAGATAGTGGATTAAGCTCACTTCGTTCAAGAAAACAACCAATGGAAGTTAAAAACAATAATGTGATTAGTGAATGTTTGGATGACCTTTGGGAAGGCTTCATTATTACTGCCAACAACGGAAATCTAATTGATTACCATATTCCTTCAAATATTACATCAGATTTGTCATTAAGTGTGAACAAATCTCTTTGCATTGAAAAATTTGGTTATAAATCAATTGCAGTCTGCTTTGGAAATTTGATTAAAGTGCTCTATCTTGGGAACGATAAACTCATTGAAAAGGATCTTTACTACTCGGGTTCAAACTCTGCCCTTGACTCTGTCCTACCCAGTACTGATAAAAACGTGGGAGCAGTTAATAATGGCTTATTATTTATAAACAAAAGAAGAATGCATAGAGAAAGAGGGTTAAGAAGGGGATGATACAGAAGTCGGTCAGTTCCCAGGAAACCATCCAGAATCCTCCACAAGTCTCCACAAGTCTCCCGGATGCCCCGATGTTGAAGAAACAGAACGGGCATTTCCAAAAAAATAGTAAATCTGTAAAGTTATGTGTATAGTTTTAGACGAATACATTGAATGTTGCCACTTATTCCCATCTCTTCAAATGATAAAGAGTCTAAATGTAAAGCCAAATGCAATGATAGCTGCAGTCTTCTGGATATGGTTTCGACAATTGTTTTTCAATTAGTGAAAATAGGATTGAATAATTGAGCATAGCGACGATCAACTTGTCCGTTCATCGCCTAAAATCATAGTAATTAAGCAGAAATAAACATCTCTAAACAGCTAAACAAGCTCTTCCCTTTTGGACATATAACCTTCCATACATGTCCGCATAATTTTTGTCGTCGATTACTTTAAGTACTGCTGGAGGGAGTGTTCTTTAATGAATTTGATTTTTCTTTTTTCAGCGGACATCAAGATCAGAAAGGGAAATTATTTTTGGAATTGCCTAATTTGGTAAGTACCGCTATAAACAAACAGAAGATTCCGCGATATTTTTTTCTTTTTCTTTTTTGGCAGAGAGGTGTAGCGGTGAATGGAAGAAATTCAAAAGAAACGAGGCAGGATGATTCCACTTAAAAGATGAGTTTCAATGATTCCATGGAAATGAGTGATTTATCAAAGAAATGACCCTTCGCAACCCAGATACTTGGAAAATGGTGCTAGAAATACAAGATAGCAAATTTCATTAAATTCGAAAGAATAATATGTTGCAAACAACCTGTAACAAAAGCATTTTGAATGGTTGTTGGAGTCCGTTATTACTTTATGGTCTCGATCAAAGTGTGGATGTAATCGGGGCCCAATTGTGTAATTGTGGATTCATAAAAATAATTTTGTGACCGCACATTGGCCGATCGTCCATAGTTAAACGCTGGGACGATTTCTAAGCGGGTCACGCCTGATGTTTTAAGAAAAAAATTCCCAGTTTTGTCTTAGTTCCTACTTTACCCGGAACGGATATGCAATATAACATTTGATACCTTTTTGGTATAAATAGGGACCTTATCCAACACATTTAAGTGAACAATTCTTGTACAAAAAGTATTCAAAAACCTCAGGGAAGTAGTTCTATAGATTACTATTTCTGTTTCTCTTATACAAAGTTTTATTAGACTATTGTCTTTTTAATTAATATTTATTTCATAACTATTTATTTACCATGAAGATTCTTACCGAAGAAGAACGTGTTGCTCATAGAAATGCAGTCATTGTGGAAGGAGCTAAAGGTTGTGCCATTGGTGGTGTACTTGCAGTTGGATTAATCCAATACGTTAAAAGAAGTTATCCGGTTAGATTTGTTCAGTTGGGTGCGTCGGTCAAAGCAGCTATGTTCATTATGCCAATCATTGCTGTTGGTGCATTTTACGCTGATGAAGGGTCTGTCGAATTCGATAGACAAGTGTATCAATCAGATTATTTAAAACAACAACAAGAAGAAGAATTAGCTCGTTGGGATAAACTTTCAACTTCAGATAAAGTGTTCACCAGGGTTAATCAAAAGAAATATCAAATCATTGTCGGAGTATGGGCTGCTTCATTATACGGATCATGGAAATTAGTTGACAGAGATCCAATTATCTCCAAAGCACAAAAAGTGGTTCAAGCCCGTATGTACGCTCAAGCTATCACAGTTGTGTTACTTTTAGGAACTATCTTATTATCGATGCGTGAAGCTGAATTAAGGAAAAAGGAACCAGCTCCAATTCCAGAATGGAAAAGATACTTGGAAGAACAAGAGCAATTGAAGAATGAACATTAAAGGAGAAATGTATATATATAGTTGTTTTGCATAGAGGGTGTTATTTTTTTAGTTGGAAGTGAATAATGGATCTAGTGTCTACTTAAAGGTTACACTTAGGGTTTTCTTCCTGTATATTTATATGAGTTCAAGTCCGATGGTGGTTTCAAGCTCGTTTAGCGTTTGTCATAATTGGTCTTCATTATAAAGAGATGTTTCTACGATTTAAAGAGATTGCCTGCTGTAGGGTGTTTGTAGAGCCAAAGTTAGTTTAAAGGTGCCCCATCTAACAGTTTTTTTAAGAAAGCACGCCACGGAATTATGTTATTGCCGTGCAGCCGTTACCAGTCATAGGTGTGAAAAATCCAGCTGACCAAGCGGTGGAGCGGGAAGAGAATAAAAAATAAAATTTTAAAGTAGAGAAGGAAAAAATATAAATATGAAGGAAAACAAACTGATTTCGCCCAGGATCGAACTGGGGACGTTCTGCGTGTTAAGCAGATGCCATAACCTACTAGACCACGAAACCATTTGTCGAAGTTCTAATGGTGGTTAGACTATGAGTTCATCTATAGAAAGTGGTTTGAGAATGGGCCTCGGTGAGGTGAGCTTGCTCTTTTCCACTTTCCATTGGGTTCATTCTTTTCATCACTGAGCTTACAAAGTGGAAATTGTACATTCATGTTATTGAGTTGATTTGTCTTAAGTTGACTTGTTCTATAAGTTGATTTGTTCTAGCACAATGCGATCTCTTAGTACTACCTTGTTAACTATTCATGTATAATAATGTTTTCCTTTTGTAAGTCACTTGCTGCTTACATTCTTCTCGATCCCTTCATCTCCTCACGCATCGCATTATCTCTAATGCTCATTCTCTCTCTATATATTTTTAGCTACTGTAGATCCTACCATTAAGCGCCATTTTGGACTCCACAAAGTAGTAAGTGCTTTTCTTATCTTTCAATCTTACTCTTGTTTCACCTCAACCTCACTCTTCATTCACCTTGAATCGTCTCTCCCTACTCCAATCTTACAACTACGATTGCTCTTCGCTGACATCCGACTCCGCTAAATGGCACACCACACAGGCTCCTCTCCCTAGCACGACTTCCATGTGAAAGAGCTGACGAGGATTTGGGGTGCAACTCCGCCTAGCTTACTTAGTGCTGAGCACTTGAACTGGTTAGGGTCTTCCTAGTGACAGTTGGTTAGCACATATTTCACACTTTTATATTAGAGGTTGTTCTTTTTTCTAAATATTGGTACTGATTAGTATATACTGGATCAATTTTTCATCTTATTTGAATACTTGCCTCGCCATCCTGCTGTCCTGTAACAATGCATAAATCCTATCTAAGAGCAGAGTTTGAGCCGTCAGATGCTTCCCTTCTAACTAAGAACTCGAACTCTCAACTTCTAGAGTCTCCTATATTAACATCAGCACTTTCCAACATATTCCCTTATTTGTTATTGATTGACAATTTCCTTGAAATAATAACCTGGACGAATGATGACCCTTATCAGAACTTCTTACTAGTTGTTGCTTATGCCACAATCATATTATATTGGAATATACTAAAGTTAGTAATATTGCCGATCCTTTTTTCTTTAACGTTTAGCATTTTAATTTGGTCAATAAATTCGGTGATTATTGATTCGAAATTTAACGAAAAACCTACCATCGATGAAGTATTGGCTAGTCTTCATAATATAACTTTGCGATTCGAGTTATTATTAAGACCATTCAAACATATTAAATTGACTAAGAATACGTTCTTCAATTTATTTTTTACAACCTGTTTGCTTACGCCATTACATATTATATTGATTAAAACGTTGTTGTCACCGGAAAACTACGTGCTACTTTTGGGAATCTTCTTATTAACTTATCATTCGTCTTGGTCCTTTTCAATAAGAAGATTATTGTGGAGATCGATATATCTTAGAATTGTTGCCTTTTATTTGACTGGTTTTGATATCAAACTAGATCGTATCAATCAAAATCATCATCACTCTATATCAAGGATTCACAGCCCGACTGCTAGTGATAATGAAATGGAAGAACTGAGTTTGAGGAAACATCAAAAGTTGCAATTATTGAGTGATTTCAAAATTTTGAAGAAGATTGTGGTTTCTTCAACCGAATTGAAACAGATTGTTTTATTCGAAATATTAGAAAATGAAAGAAGATGGTTGGGCATTGGTTGGTCTAAATTCATGTTACCAAGTGAAAGGCCCAATTTTTGTTATCAGCAATCTATGATGAGTTCTCCTCACATACTGAATGATTCGAACGAAGATGAGGGTAATGGTAGTCACGCTGATGGTCCAAGTTTCCCATTCCCAGTGTTCGAGCACGATTTATATACTTATCTGTGGGATTGGTTGGATGATAAATGGACAGTATCTATCAATAATATCAATAGTTCCCCCAAATCTACTGATAAGAATGGCTGGTCCTATTCTGACAATAACTGGTTAAATGAAACGGCACAAGATGGAATTACAAAGTACACTAGATCCAGAAAATGGACCAGAAGAGCTACGCTTATTATAGATAAAAAGGACAGCGTTAACGATATCTAAGATTTGGGGCTAGGACTGAGGGACGAAAGTCTCACACGTTACCGTGATTAAATGAAATAATTTCAAATAACCTGGCTACTCTATATGGTAACCATTCTGCCATTGTAGTAGCTCGTAATGAAGTAACGCAGTCAGTCTGAAGCCTGATAAGCCTCCGTTACTAGTGTTCTGTGTGTACTGCATGTACTGCCCGCAATGTTTTATGTGCACTACCATTAGGTAAATTCTCTCAGCCCATCTCATCAATATTCAATATTTCAATCGTTCCCTTTCTGGTGCTACTTATCATTTTCGTACTTATCTGCATCTTTCCCATATAGTCACAATGAGTGCTACTGCCCATAAGGAGTTCAAAGACATACCCAAAAAATACATTAATCCTAACGAACCAAAAGAAGTTGGTGAAGGTAGTAGGGTTAATGGAAAGGATTGGAAAATCAAGAAAGATGCATTCAGAGTTAGAACTCTTGGGGTAACTAAGTTTAGTTCATGGGAGTCAAGAGAACAAAAGAGACTTCAAGATAAACAATTCAAGACTCGCATACAAGACTTGAAACAAGAAAAGGACGATATCAAGCAAGCCCGTATTTCAGAATTATTGAAGAGAAGAGAAATAAAGGAAGAGAAAGAAAGATATCAAAGAATGGCTGAAAAAATGCATGCTAAGAAGGTTGAGCGTATGAGAAAGAGGGAAAAGAGAAACAAATTATTGAAAGAACGTTAGATAATAAATACTTATACATCTCCTATAGGACTTCATACAGCCCCCTCCCCCTCTTACCTATAATTTGTCTACCAAATAATAAAGGTAGAGCAACTACATGTTTACGATACTTCTTGTCTCACACTCCATGAAATCATTCAAAGGCTGGCTGGATGGAGACATGACCCTCACAATCAACTACAATTATCTTTTGAAATAGTTCCACAACTGGTTTTAAGTTAAAGAATTCTTTCAGTAAGTAAATTACATAGTTGCATTGACATAAATGGGTCAATATTTAAGAACTACATTCTGCAGCATTCATTTGCTATATATGTACCTGCTTGTAAGTAACTCTAGTTAATAAATTTTGTATAACTACATGATGATGATCACGTGTAATCTGTTTATTGTGTAATTTTCTCAATTAGTCGCATATTACCCGGATATGGAGTCATTAGTATAAATATCCCGCTAGATTCCCCCCGAATTTTTCAAAATTTACATCCTGTGTATTGAATTTTTTTTTTTTTATTTTCAATATTACTATATTAATTTTTGCAGTTTTACTCTCATTAAACTGTAAAGTCTTATAGTATATAGTTATATAGATCAGATTGGGACACATTTACTTGTTTATCTCAACAACATACTTATGCATAAGTAGGTAATATATATATATATATATACGCATACACATATACATACTTATTTCTACCAATATGGATTCTTTAAAACTTCCAACTACTGCCGCTCAAGCAAAAGCATTCACAGATTCAAAATCACTAATATTTCCAGGTGGACTCGATAGTGAGGGTAAAGCAGTTGTTCAATCAAATGGAGTTGATAACGATAACAACATTATCGAATCACATTTAAAATCGGAACCGAGGAATAATGATGTCATTGTAGAACCACGTCATGATGATGATAATGGAACTACATCAGGTATAGTTCCAACTCTTCAAAATATCGTTGCCACAGTAAACCTTGATTGCAGATTGGATTTGAAAACTATTGCATTACATGCAAGAAATGCTGAATATAATCCAAAGCGTTTTGCAGCTGTCATCATGCGTATCAGAGAACCAAAAACAACTGCGCTTATTTTTGCTTCTGGTAAAATGGTTGTCACTGGTGCTAAATCTGAAGATGATTCAAAATTAGCATCAAGAAAATATGCTAGAATTATCCAGAAGTTAGGTTTCAATGCTAAATTCACTGATTTTAAAATACAGAATATTGTTGGATCTTGTGATGTTAAATTTCCAATTAGACTCGAAGGATTGGCATTTTCACATGGTACTTTCTCATCTTATGAACCAGAATTATTCCCAGGTTTAATTTATAGAATGGTTAAGCCAAAGATTGTTTTATTAATTTTCGTCTCTGGTAAAATTGTTTTGACTGGTGCTAAACAAAGAGAAGAGATTTATGCTGCATTTGAAGCCATATATCCGGTGTTAAGTGAATTTAGAAAATCATAAACTTACCAATCTTTATTTTGCATTTTATTTTGCTTTCCTTCACAAAAACTCGGTAGAGTCAAATCAACTTTTGAATTTATCAATATCATAAACAGAAACAAGGAAGTTATAAACCAGTCTGCGAAAAGAAAACCAAGAAAGGAGCTGTGTACTATTATTATTGGGGACTTTTATTTTCAGCATTTGTGAAGTGTTTTTTTAATATTTTCCTCCTTTGTTTTCACCTTCACAATCGATTTTAAAATGTCCTTGATGGGTTTATAGAATTAAGAACCACAATACTAAATTATTATTTTTAATAATAAAGTCTGTAGATAATTCCAATTTGCTATCTTGAATTGGACTTTGGTTTACTAGCCCATTCAAAATATGTGCATCGATGCTCTCCGATGGCACTTGGATCTGAAGAATTCAATCCAATCATAGATCTGCCACAACACCAGAATTTCTTACCTCTTGTCTTCGAATTATTCAAACTTGTTTTAAGTTGGCAAGGTTCACCGTGGAAACAATTAGGTTGCTCACCAAATAAAAGATTGGAAATTGAAGTTATAGATATAGGAACAGTGTCCTTACGTTCTAGTTCCAACCCAGAGCTATCTGTCAGCATTTCGTGCGCTGTATTATCCGTCATGCTGAGATCAATGTGATCTTCCTTCACTTCAGGCTTTGGATTTGTAGAAAAGAAAAAGTTTGATATAGACTGTTGCTGATTATTTGATTTGAGTTTCTTCCGGCTGACATATTTTATTTTTTTCCTCTTCAATTGACTGATTGTATCCGAAGATCCAGCTTCATTCTTAGGATCTGATTCGGAAGTCTCCGAAGCTTGATTTTCTTGCGATGAAACACTTTCTAATGTCTCCTGTGAAACTATGGGACTGTCCTTTCGTGGTTCGCTTCTAGCGAACAATTGAGAAATGTCTCTATGTTGCACAAGCTTGTAAAAACTACAAGCTTCAAATTTTAGAGGCTTGTTGGTAGTGGATTCCAGTTTCATTTTGAAATCTGTAAACACCGGGCAATGGTCTGACCCGTTAACCGCAGGGCAAATATCAGCCTTATCTATGTCTTTGCACAATTGTTGCGAGCTTGTTAAAATGAGATCAATTCTTGATCCGTAATTTGATTGTCGAGCACCAGTCATGGTGTTCCAAACGGTGTACATCCCCATGCGTCTACCTTGACTAATTCTGGTAGTATCGTATAGAAAGTGCGCTCCTGAATCACGATACTTGTTTTGGTGATTCAAAGTAGAAACAGTATATTTGTTGAGGAGTTCTCTCGAAGGTCGAGAGCACTTAAAATCAATACATGGGTTTAAGTTTACTTTTTCAAAGTCTTCATTTGTAGGAACAACAATTTTTTTCTTTATGAGTTCTTGCATGCCATCTGCGTTGTCTATAAGATCGAGACTAACATTGATGTCCCCCATAAGAATTACTTCTTTACCCAATTCATGTTTTAAGGTGTAACATCGTTGGAGTAACACCTCCAAAAACTCCATTCTAAATAATTCTCCTTCTTCTGTCCCCATAGAGTTTGCAGGACAGTACACTGATATTACTACAATGCCTCCTTCAAGTTCTATGCATACACATCTTCCTTCACTATCTAATTCCAACGCTCGAGCCTTGACAAACTTGGTTTCATCAGGATATCCACCTATGGCAAAATCTGCATCTCTTTCTCTATACGTCTTTCCGGGCTCATCAGGAGAGTTCAACCAACCACTTATCCCTTCTTCGGCTTTTATCACGGCAATTTTTTTATTCACAAACACACCAACTCCTGAGTAGCCTCGTTTGGATTTTGGAATCGAGATAAAAGATTTGTATTCTTTTAAATTACCTATATTTACAGATGTAATATTCAAAGTTGAAACCTTGAGTTCCTGTAAAGATATTATGTCCCCTTCCATCAATCGAAACATAGAATCGAAATTTTGCTGAAGTTTATTCCATGGATAGTAGTTGAAAATGGTCTTGACCCCATTTACATTGAAAGTTATGAATCGGATTGTGTTCGCAGTTTTGCAAGGGAGCACTGAACTAGAGCTCTGTGGTTCCATTAGTTGCAAAGCAGTTTGACGCAGACTTTCATTCTGTGAATGTGGTGATGTGGAAAGGTCAGACAGTTGAGACAACATGCTAAGAGAAGAATGGGCACCGAATACTGTGATTGTCTGCTTTTGGCTTTGTGATCCCATGAACGAGATAGGCATACAAAATGGGGTGTAAAATGCAGGGCTGATTGTGGAAGAGAGACGACGCAGCACTGCGGAGTAGACAGATGATAATTCGATGATTGGTCCACACCAAGAGTAGACTCAACTTTGAGGAAAGAGAAGGAAAGAGAGATGCGAAATGGTCTACCAGAGCTCAGCAGTCGATTTTCCTTGGGTAGAGATGATTTTACGAATTCACTGAGCTGGATGTATGGTACCTAAGTGAATATAGGTTAGTTCGTGGAGACAGCTGCGCAGTGTGAGAATTGGAGGAACCGGTGGAGTCTAGTGTTGCAGTGCACTTGGTACTGTTGTGCACTGCTTCTCTCGTTGCGTACTGTGTACTGTTCTGGACTGGAGGAAACTGCAGCATATAGAGACTGAGCGTAGTACTGGACGCTTGTGACACCATTTTAATAGACTAAGAAAGAGCTGATATTTAACCACCATGGGCAGTGTTTTGGTTTACAGAGGGCAGATATAACCACCACATGCCGTTTTATCAGTAACACTGGAAATTTATAATTCACAAGGAATGTTCAATGCCATATCGTGGTGTGTGGGACATAATGCAATGCAGTGCTTGCTTGCTTTTTAAAAAGCTTCCAAGCTCTCTCTCTCTTTCTCTCTTTTTCTCTCGTACCATTCTCATTGCTCTAACTACGCTATTTTATTATTGTCGCTTATCTAAATTGCAACTATTAGAACCGTCTAACCTGCCCTTATTATTCCTGTTTGGGACGATAGCTGTCTGCATGTAACCCCATCTCCCATCTTAAGGCGTTTCTATTATGGAAATTCGGAATAAAATCAAAATAAAACGCGTCCCGACTCCTTCTTTGTCCCCCTCTGCGTGCACAATGCGATTTTGCAGTTTTGACTAGAATGAGAGTTCCTCATTAACCTGAACTGGATCTGACACTAAAATTCGAGGAAAAGATAACAACTAAAACATCCGGACAAAGTGGAAAAGAGTTGAAGTGCCAGTCCGTCCTTGACTTTCAGATAATATTATTGTGTTCACTATATTTGGTGTTACTATTTGATTTCAAATTAATTGAATATCCTCCCAATATCGAATTCAATTCGTTGTGCTGGCTCCTCTTACAGCTTCAATTTCCTTTTGGTGAAAGACTTTTCAAATTTAGGAAAAAGAATTGAACCAGCGGGCCATTTATTTACTCAATTAAGATTTTCCTATACATAAGTGGGTTCATCTGTTGGTATTTACTCAAACGTGTTCCTCACTTTTGGTTCTTAGTTGCTTATAATTTGTTTCTGCTGCTATTGCTGCTAATACTTCTGCTGCTGATACTACTGCTGCTAATACTTCTGCTGCTACGGTCACTACTACTACTACTACTACTACTACTACTACTACTCACAATTGTTTGATTACACTCGTTTACTTCCCATATTATTCCCCTCCAATTTTCACCAATTTTGATTGACACTCACAAAAGATGCTTGAAGCTGACACGTTCCTTAAAAACTCTCCTTTCCAGGTGACCCATGGACCTAACCAGATACTAGATAACACAACCCCAGAACTTCTCAAGTTCTCCCTTCAAGAACAGTACAGAAGCAAATTACGTGAACTTAGAGACAATCACCATGACCTTCCAAATTTGAATTTACTTCATTCTCAGTTCCTTCAAGATTCCTTCAACAATCATCTTCAAAAATCGTTGGATGATGGCTTGGTTCTGTTTGAGTCGGATATAAACGAATCCACAGAACCATCATTTGACGCTAATACCCTGTCTAACACGTCTGTGTCGTCATCTCCGGCTTCCTTAAACGGTCAGCCAAATTATCTCAACCTTAAAGTGTTAATTGAAAACTCTGTTTTTGATACCAAAAACATCAATAAAGACTCTATCCTTTCTTTATCAGCGTTGAAACAATTGAAATCTAAGATTCACGATAGACAGGAACTCAAACAGTACTTGGAATCCAAGTTTGCAATCTCTCAAGAATTTTTATCTTCAGTGATATTAAATCCTGAGAACTTTGACGAATTGGAAATCGATAATCGTCTCTTAATAAAGATAATAAAGCTGAATAACGTATTACAACAGCAACTTTTCGAAGTTCTTCGGGATTTAGACACCCTTAATACAAAGTTAAGTAATCACAATTTGGCATGTTTGGTTCTAGGGTACATCGAAGATATTAAAATAACATCATTATCATCTTGTACTTCGTTGAAACAGATGCATTATAATCAAAATCAATATTTAAGCACTCATTCATCAGTTGCTCCATCTCAAGCAAACTATCCATTGAAGGGCAATCATCTGATATTGTCACCTTCAGGTGAATTGTTTTCCTATGGGGATAATAATAAGGCATTTGATGTGTTGTTTTCTCATATAGCGTCCATTGCTGTTAAAAGAAATATTGTATTACCAAATCCTACTGCTGAAGAATTTAATTCTAAGATTCAATGGGCCCAGAATTGCATTGATGCAATACTAGACTCACCTAATAAAGCCGATAGTGAAGAACATGAAAAGCCTTCGGCTACTTCATCTTCTAATATAGCTGCGGAAGATTCCTTCAAGAATTTCAAATATCCAGGATCTATGTCTTCTATCACTACAACATCTCTGAAAACAAATGATTTGCTTCTTTTGGATTACAAAACTGCATTGAATGATTTAAGGTTTTCCCATCAGTATCTTAGCAAAGAATATGAACATTCAAGAGAAACTTCCTTTAAAGTGATTCAAGAATTCAAAAAGAAAAACGCATTACTCGAAAAGGAACTCAATAAGATAAAGTCTGGTGCAAACATTAATAGTAATCATAATAATAATAATCCCTATCAAAATGCTTATAACAATACTCAAAATAACAATAAAAGTGACAACAGTAACAATGACAACAATACGATTAATATTGACAATTATAATGATATCATACTTGACAAAGAAAACGAAATCTCGAGGCTCAGAAAGGAACTTTGTGCATCAAAGATTGATAATCTAGGCATGAAACCAGCAGGTATATCTCCATCTCAGAATCTCAGCTCATATTCGTTATCTCCAATTGACGGACTTGATTTGACAGATGATTTGGATGAAGTACGTCTGCAATCCAGTCAGAGGCCTTCTTCCACTAGCAATGGTATCTTACGAAAAGAATTCAAAAAGATAGTGGGGGATATACAAGATCAGTATGAGGTGGAGCTCAGTGAAGAAAGAATGAGAAGACGCAAGATCGAGCAAGAACTTCAGGAACTCAGGCTTCAACTGCTGCTGCAACTGTAAATGTAACTGTAACTCAGGCTCCAACTGCAACTGCAACTGCTCCTCTAAGAGGTAAATTAATCACAAGAAGACTGGTTTCAAGTCAATAGAGCCACTCTCTCATATGCACAATTACTGTAGATTTATACCATACATAGATAGATTGAAAGAAACACCAAATTTGTGGGTTTTCAACAGCAATGAATGTTGTGTTAGTAGCTAATACTTAGTCCCTCTGGAACTCTCGATATGGGCCATTCCCTGCTTTATGTTGCAACAACTGTTGCTGTTAGTGTAGCAGTTTCTTGCATCGTAGTGGCGTTCGCATGACAAAATGAGAACGCGATTTCCGCAATATAAATATCGAAAGCCAGACGCTGATTAGATTGAAAAGTTACACTGATGGACTTTAGCTAGAGCAAGCTCATTTCACTAGGTCCATTGTCATCTGGTAGTTATAATCTCGCCTGCGAATTGCTGATGAATTTCGTTCAATGAGCAGAAATCAAAAGTACTCTGGGTACGAAAATGGGCCCTCATCACGGGATGATCAACCATTGATCCACCCAAGTAGTGATCATAGAACAAATATTGAGAGAGATAGTCCTGCTGGTTCAGTTACTTTACCACTTATTCAACAGCAACAACAACAACAACAACAAAGTTGGTTAACTGCCCAAGTAATAACTTCTCAATATGAAGAGGTAATGCCTCTGACGAGATATACTACTTTTCAATCGTTCTCATCGAGAACAGCCACTGAAATGCACGGTCAATCAGTTCATCTGAGCCTAATACGACAACAACAGGAAGTACAAATGGAAGTACAACTGGAAGTTCAACAACCTCAGCAGTTTTGCGCAACAACTTATTTACAACACGAACCTCAGAATCATCCTTTGGATCACCATCAACACGATCCTCAATCACAGCATCAATATCAGTACTCTCCTGGATCCCAATTCCAGCAATACGCTCAACTACATTCACCTCATGTCAACCTCGAGCCAACCTCCACTCTGCCATCGACTTGGCCCCGGGATTTTTATTTCAACAACAGAGAAGAATCCATGATATTTCAATTAATCGACTCGTCTGATCGCTTTCTAGAGAAAGCTCATCTGATGGTTCTAAGCACTAATACTCCAAGTGGACAACAGACGTACTACAAGCTCATTAAGCTATCAATTAAATCGTTGGTCATGCTTATACGCAACTATAGAAGCAGTCTATTTTCAGAATTGGAACTGCTCATTTATTTGAAACTCTCCAAATTATATTTCATCGAGACTGAAAATATCTCCAGAGCTGATGACTACATATACAAGTCAATTGAGATATCTAGACGAAATGGCATATCTGATTTACAGTTCAACGGAGAGTTCTTTGCAGCAAAGATCCTTCAAAACACCGATACTTTTTCTCTATTCATCAAATATACCGATCGGATGATTGAGTCCTATCGATCAAAGAATTTGATCGCTTACTCACACTTGTTCATGTTTCTAAAGGCGAATTTCTTGTTAACCACGGATTTGAAATTGGGGTTGAGCCTAATTCGGAGCTTAAGTTCCTCTCCAGATGTAGATGCTGGAATTCAGATTCTATGTTTGCTATATTTGTCCAACATTCATCTATATCGTGGATCGCCAGCGCAAGAGTTGAACTTGCTCTCTGACATTTCTTTGAAATTGTCTGCTCTTGAAGCAACTTTTCAGCAGAATCATAAAAGTGCTTTCTCAATTCAATTGAGGGCCATGTATCTTTTGCAGAAGAATTTTGCCTACATTCATATAAACGATCTGGCAAATTCTAAGCTGGTTATGTTGGATACAAGTAAGTTCTTACTTGAACAGCAAGAATTGGGATGGAGAAATTGGAGAGAAGATGGTTATTTCGAATTGAAAATTCCTATCGTCACTGACCAAGTTGTCCCGTCATATTTAGCCTATCAAGTGCCGTGGTTGAATTCCGATGAATTTGTGATTATATTCTATCAATTAACCGGGATCAATATGTTGTTTGAAGCATACAATGGCAAGAATAAGTCTAAAAAAGTGTTCAAGAAATGTTTAGACATTATTGACAAGCAGTACAAACAACTAATAGGAGAGAACCAATTATCAACCAGAAATTTCAGTATAAATGAATTGAATAAAAAGATTTTAAGACTAAAATATTTCAGGTATAACATCAACTATTATCAAGTTCTACTGAATTTTTTGAACAAAAATTTTTCGAATCTGAGCTGGACTCCTTTAAATGACTTTATGGAAGCTTTTGATAGTGAAGCCTTCTCGGTTGAAGAATTGAAGTATTTCCAGCTTCTTATTCCGAAGATCATATATCTATTTGCCGTGTTTCATCAGTATCATGGAAATATCGTAGCATCAAAGAATCTTTTTTTGAAAGTTAGAGAGTATATTACCCAGGATGACACCATTGATAAGAGTATGTCGTTTGAACAGTATTCTCTTGGCATTGGGGCATACTCTTTAGCAAGTGTGGGTAAAGTCAGTGACTTGTACGTGTACTCGTCTTTCCATTTGCTTATAATCGTCGAATACCAGATATCCCAGTGTGTACATTCTCCATCATCCGAAGTAGAAGAGCTTTACAAACTTAGAGGAGTACTATATGAAGACCTACAAGAAGCATTTGAAAAGGGAAAACATGCTGAAAATGTGAATGGTAGCTTCACATCGTCCACCCATTTGACGTTACTTTATGATATTGTTCAAAATATATACATGCAAAACAATGCATTTGAAGTATCCACTTCAAACGAAATAGACTGGGATAACTTCACTAAGAAGTATCCGATTGTGTCAGGTTTGGCTTACCTTTTATCAATGAATAACACCAACAGTTTAGAGTTGAAGATCAAATACGCTCAGAAATGCATCCATATTATAGAACTTACTTCCAAGGATGCCAATGGGAAGATGCTAAAGTATTTTGTGCTACAGCAAATGATGAAGGATAATGAGGCTTCTGGTGATGTTTATCAAGCTTCAATTCTCAATTTACAGTTGAATGCTTTGAAGGAAGAATTGAAGCCAAGGATTGTTTCTTTACAGAATGAAGACTAAATTGTTGAGAGTAGCTTTACAGTAATATTTGATAACTGTAACTTACTATTGGCTCTTCAGTCACTTCTTAACATTGGCAATTCAGTCACTAACTACAGCCTAATTCAAGCTACAGGTTTCAGCTCTCGATAATAAATGTACAGAATGTAAATGGTGATGTATATAATGATATATAAAATATTATGAGGTGAACCTGGTTACTTCTCCTATTAGTAGAATTACCACTACTACTTCTTAGACTTCTTCTTCTTTTCAGACTTTTCTTCATCATCGTCGTCTTCAGCCTTTCTCTTCTTTTCCTTCTTGTCTTTCTTGTCTTTCTTTTCCTTCTTTTCTTTCTTTTCTTTCTTTTCCTTCTTTCCTTCTTTTACTTCTGGTTCAATTTCTTCGATTAAAGATTTCTTTGGTAATTGAACTTCTGGTGCAACTAATTTAGATTCTGGGACAGCAGGAGCAGGAGTTTCATCGTGATCTTTGTATTCTTGTTTCCAAGTTTCTGGAGTGTTTTCGTTTGGTCTACCAAACTTGTCTAACTTACCATCAGCCTTTAATTGCTTCTTCTTTTGAGCAACTGGACCTAATCCCCATCTTCTTGGATAAGTATCACGTTCCATAATACATCTCTTGACCTTGGCAACAACACCGTGATCACATCCTTGTAAATCAACGGTAGTCATTTGAGCAATAGCAATAGCAATAGCTTCACCTTTGGTAGTCATTAAGACAACTTCATCGTATAATTCAATACCTTCTTCATAACGTAATAAACCTGGAATCATTAATTTAGCACCGTAACAAACAGAGTTAACAGCTGAATCCTTGACAACAATTCTCTTGTAACCAACTAAAAGAGTTTCTAATGGTTGAATGATTTTTCTCAAGTATGATTCATCTCTAGTATTGTCATAAACGTATTGAGCATCCAATACATCATGTAAAGTGACTAAGTTATCATTTTCTCCCATAGCTCCAGAACGAACACGACGTAATTCTTGCATATGACCACCAACTCCCAACAACATACCTAAATGAACACATAAAGTTCTCATATAAGTACCAGCTTCACAAGAAGCCCAGAATACACCTAAACCTCTCTTGTTATCAAATTCGATCAAATTAGAATCATAAATAGTTCTAACTCTCAATTGTCTCTTAACAGCCGAAATTAATGGAGGTCTTTGGAAAAGAGCACCAGTTAAGTTTTCTAATGATCTTCCCATATCTTTAGCATCTTTTAATTCTTCGTGAAGACGAACAATACAAACATATTCTTTACCAGCACCTTGTTGAGATTTAACAAGTCTTGTGGCACGATCTACACAAACAATCAAACATCCAGTAACTTTTGGATCTAAAGTACCAGAATGACCAGTCTTCTCTACTCTTAAGATACGTTTAATCCATGCGACAACTTCGTGGGAAGATGGATTAGATGGTTTGTCTAAGTTAATAACTCCTGATGAAATGAAAGATTTTAAATCTCTCTTTAATGGTGAACAACCAGAAGGTATAGGAGTATAATGTCCACTTCTAACAAGTAATTTATCGTAATTCTTCAATAACAATGGCCATTCGGAAGTGTCATTTGAAGGAGTGACAGCTTCTGGCTTGATAACGTATTCATCAGACATTTTTGCTGTATCTGAATGTTATAAAGAAGACCTTAGAAGAACCTTCCAATTTCTCTATTGTGAGAACTTTTACCTCTTCCCTTGATAAAGAGAATTTTTCACATCGCGGGCGTATATGTAGGAAATGGTTATATGTAGGAGCTGCAACTTCTTTTTTTCTTCTTCCACTTCATCATGGGCGGCTTAATGTCTTGTTCGGTAGTTGCAAGAACTTGCGAAAATGTTAACGAGAGTCGAGAATCACAGAAATGAATAATCGAGTCATCGAGACATCGATACAGATGGGGGTAGGCGTATGGATAAGATGACCGAGTTATCCATTAGAGGGAAAGTCACATCTATAACGGTTGAACCACTCCTCTTTTATATTAAAATTATGTATTATAAATAATGATTAGTCTATATATTTATGATAAATTCATGATGCCAGCAATCTCATTTTTCATAAGCTCCAACCAAAAGATCTCTCTTCCTAGCGTACGAACTGTACGTACCGCATTATCGATATTCTTATCTTTGATCAATTCACCACCAATGAGATCAATGGTATCTTTGGTAGCTTTGATTTCCGCTACAACATCGTAAAGTTGATTAACAAGCGCCAGATCTGGAGTTATTAATGAGTCGAGTGGAATCGAAGTCTCTATTGATGTGTATACGGCAGAATTTGCTTTTTCATTCATTTCTTCCAAAGTCAAAAGCTCTTGATTGAGTTTCGTTAATTTATCCCTTTGCTGAGATAAGTATTTAATATGAGTTTCAAGATTGGAGCTATTAGCCACTGCTTGTTGGTGATGATGACTAAACTGCAGAAAAAGCGAGTCTATCTTCATTTTGTTAGCTTTAACAAGTTCTATATTATTGTTTTCTGTATTTAGTTGCGTAACCATTACTTCCTTGATTTCAGAGACAATAGCATTTGAAGTCGGCCTAGGCTCGATTTTTTTATCTTCATCCATTAAATCGATGTAACCACTTTGAGTTGGTACTTGTGAAATCTGTGGAGAAGGTGTACAGACTGTAGAATATTGTTGTACCTGTTGCACCTGTTGTTGTTGCAGTTGTGGTTGAGATTTCTGATAGTTCTGTTGTGTATAATTGGGCTGTTGAAAGCTTGGTTGAGGGGAGTTCTGTTGAAAGTGAAATGATCCTTGTTGTGGGGGGGATTGAGTGTTATACGACTGGCTCTGTCGTAAATATGGAGGTGATTGGACTCTACTAGGTACTTGTGTGTGCATATAATCTGGGATCTGAGTAGATGCAACTTGGCCCAGTCCTCCGATGCTTTGAATGTAGTTATTCATACTATTTCCTGTTACCTGCTGATTTAACTCTGCGGTTGGTAAAGCAAGAGGAGTCTGGTATTTCAAAGGAATTTCTTGATTTTGTGGCTGAGAAACACCTGAAGGCTTCGCTGGTATGGCAGGTCCAGTAAATTGTCTCCTAACATCTAGAGGAGAAGCTATCTGTCTGTTTGGTGAGTCCGAACCTGAAGGCAGAGTTTGCAAAGGAATTTTCAATGGTAAAGGCGGAATAGAAGATAACTCGGAATAACCAGGCGCTTCAAGAGAACCGCTATCTCTTGTCTCCTCTATAATTGGACAATCTTTTGCAAAGGATTGCTGAAGAACATTAACGAGCTCAAGTAAGTTATACTTACGGGAATTTGCACTGTTAGGTTTAGATTCGTGATACCAATTGGCCAAGTAAGGGTGATAGAAAAGTCCCAGGCTATCAATATGATTGCCTGGCTTGAGTAAGAAACCCTTGGTGATATCTGGAATTATATACACCATAGGAACTCCGTTGTTTGCCCCGTCTCCATCACTATATGGATATGCTAAAGGAATCCAAATTTGAATAGGGACACTCAATTGTGAAGCAGGAACAGGTATTTTACCAAATATATTCAATAAAAGAGTCAGAATCCCACTTTGAGGAGATGTGTAGACGCTAGTTCGAACTTTTAGACGAAAGTTCTTTGCAAAATGAACTTGGAGTAACTGGTACAAGTGGGTATAAGTGAGTTGTTTATTCACATACTGGGGCTGTACAACGTTGTAAAGCCAATTTGATAACAGAGTGGGCAATTCTGACATGTTAATGTACTCATACCACAATTATAAGGGTATTTATGTAGAGTATAATACCTAATTGTTAGTTATTGTTTGTGAAGTGGACCAATGTATGTTGCTCAGAGGCGTAACTTGAGCATTTGATGATTCAAGAAGTGTGAAGGCTATATACAGGTTGCATGGTTTCAATTTTTAAATAGCAATATGGAGTACCTTAGAAACGATGTTTTTGAAAATTTCTTAAATGAACTACTCTGCTTGTTACATGTAAAATTAGGCTATTCAATTGTTCATTAAAATGAAATTTCTTGACAATTTTTTGCATATTTCTAGTTATATTTCTTTGACCCGGTTATCTTGTTGTATGAGTATTATTCTTTCATGAGTGACATTTTGTGTAACTTCTACCCAGATTAAAAGATTAAATCTCAAGGTGGATTATTTAAATGCTTTATTGTTGTACTTTAACGATAAACATGAGCGGGTGAGTGTTAAATGGTTTAATGAAAAGAACTGGTGATATCATCGTATTGGTATCAATCTCAATGTCTAGATTATGTACTTTTTAGGTGGTGATTCGATCTTTTTGTCTACTTGAATGATGTTCTTTTTCAATATCCCTTTACAAATTCTATTTTACTAACTTTAAAGGTATACTGTTGTTATTGTCTTCCTATTGACTGCTGCTATATCTACTTTAGTGTGGATATTTGCACCTAAAGAAAATCAAACCGTATGGAGGTCATCGGTTATATTAGCTTTGTCTATGTGTTATTTGATGTGGGCGATCACATATTTGGCCCAGCTACATCCATTAGAAGCTCCAAGAAGATCAGATTTAAGACCTGAACATAAATAGAAGTGGTAGATCAAGTCTTAATGAAGATTTCAATCCAAAATTGACTTTTATTGAATCTTCACCCGACTGACTCTGACAGAAAGAGATAATGTTGAAACATTAAAAATTGAAAAAAGCTAATTACCAGATATGACCATTAGGTTCTGTAATCTGCGTCTAAATAATATTTAATTCTTATATAGCTTTCTTATTATAGATAAATGCTACGCAATGTACTGAAGATTTAGCAAAGTAGACTCAAGTTTAGAGGTGGATTTTTATGTTAGATAAATCTACTATATATGATTGTTTTGACAACAATGAGCCTGTAATTCTCTGGAATTAGTTGTAGATGAAATTATAGTCAAACTACGATGCCATATGTATTTGTCACTAGGCAATCTTGCTAATTAGATGAATATAGTGTTAATGCAGTGGGCATTAGATTTGGGGCATCCAAAAACCCTCATTGACCTGTTTAGGGTCGGGTAACCCCTACATCCTAATATTTACTCAGCTCCTCCAAGAGAAACTTAATTCTAAATTCAAATTTTGCTTCTTTTTTCCTTTTTGAATGCTAACTTAAGATATCTAGATTTTTCTGAATACAATAAACAATACTTCAAAAAGCCTTACTTCAATTGTATATCTTGAACTTCCCAGATTTTTAGATTATTCTCTCTTTTTTTTCTATAGTTTGTCTCTCATTTACACTCCTGTTTCTGCCTCAACTTCCTTTGCTCGATGGATTTATGGGTCTACTTATGGAGAAAATCAAGCCGAGTAACGATTCATAAACACTTTGATACATCGTTCGTGAATTTTTAGTCGGATCGTGTGGGTTGCTAGTCCTTGTGTGATGAGCATATCGATTATGGTATGTTCGTCTGGCTGGTTTCCACTATATTAATCTGTAATATCATGAGTTTATGTTTGCTTTATTTCCAAAACTATTTCCCTGTCATTACTTTTCAATTGTTATTGAATATTAGCAACGACCTAGAAGTATAGGTGACGAACCTTTTTGTGATAAAGAACTTTCAACCTTATAAGCAGTTCACCTACGAACGTTTTCTCGATAACTAGGACTATTAATATGCTTCATTCAGCTTATGTGTCTATCCACCTGAAAGATTTTTCTGTCGTTTTTTGAATACTTATTTGCTTTACATTTTCGAACATTTTCGATTCACTTGTATCAGTAATATACTTTAAGTTGTGATCTATTCAAAAATATCGTTTCAATATCACCAGAAATGAATATATGCTTGACTCTTCTCTCTTTAAAAGCTCTGAGCAGAGAGATCGTTTTTGAGAGATGGTTAAATTATTCATAAAGGGTACTAAAATATATGAGTCTACGATACGCTACTTGTATCACTTTTTGCAATTTTCTACTTCTATTGTTAGACTCTTAGGACTGCTCGAATATGGATCTAGATGATATTTAATATCAGTTATTTTACAATATTGAATCATCATTTACTATCTCATTCAGCATCTGGCACCAATATATACATAAGGCTCTCAAATTTCGAGATAACTTTATGTAGGAACTATTTTAATCCAAATAGCTTGAACATCCAATCATTATTGATGGCTCAATTGGTTGAATCTCTATAATCGACCCATCAATTACGTATAACCATACAATCGCAATAACATATGAAGAGTTCTTTATTCGACATACGGTTGATGGTATTACGCTTACAATTCAATGAAAATCAAGTATTCCTGTAAAGAAGTCAACAGCTCTGGGAAATAAATGCAAGACGCCTAACAACTATCTTGTTATTTTTAGAATTGCAAGAGCCTCAATTTTTTAAGTTAATGATTCGGCTGCATTGTAAAAAGAATATAATTTTATAGTTTGGTATGGATTGATTATTCTATAATTGTCATGTCTTTTTGTAGTTTCATCCAATCTTATTAGTTAGTCAAAATAGAATTTGTCAAACTTTGAAGGGAAACTCTTTGGCTGTTGAAAGCAGTTTAAGCGTTTGTCAACTAAAGAAATGTTGTCGAAGGTGTTAGGTTATCAAGTTAGGCTTTCGGAAAACTAGATTTGGGATCGCTTAGATATAAACAACTGCTATCGCAATCCCCAGAAAAGCTCAATGCACTTTGAGATAAGACTCTACATGAATCGCTGTTATCTATTGCCTCACAACATAAGAAGATGTCCATTCTTATACGTTGATTGATCGAAAATCAAGGGTCGCAAAGCTATAAAAGGATCTTTGTTTTACTGTCTGGTACGATAACACCGAAAATGGTAGTCTAAGCAATGCCAATTCCAAATTAATTGGCTCTGCAGAATAATCCAAAAAATATTCATATTGAAAGAGCACAAATCTCCATTAGAGACGCATTTCTTCAAACTTCTATAAGCTAGACACTTTTTATTCACATATATAGTACCAATCTGTACTATACTAAAGGTTACTCTCTCTAAAAATTTAGAATAATCTCTCAAATCTCTTTGACAGAATGCTCCTTTTATGTAATTATGAACATATTCATAATTTTTTCTTCAATTCGCAAACCAAATGAAAAATATTATGAAAGAACTTAGCGTTCAAAATACACTGAAAGCAACATCAACTAATAGTAATGCATACCGGACATTTTTAAATTTTAGTATATATTACAGAAGGAAAAATTCAAAGTATGGAAATATTCATGTTTTCATTGATAGATACTTCTAAATACTGATTAGAAGACAAATATCTCATTAGTTCGTACTTGTTTGATGCATGAACAGAGTAGATTGCTTCACCTATCTGAAGATTTCATGCAATATGGGATGCGAAAAATCAATTTCCTCGGGTCATATCATGTGCAATGATAACGTTCGCCACAATCACTTCGCAACCGTTTGCTACTGTCAGCCGCATAACGCATCACCAAAAAAAAGCAAGAAGACTACTTATACATCGTAGCTTATCTTGTTTTTGATGGAATTTCAATTTCTGCATCAACCATTTATTCAAACATGATTTTCTTTCCATCCAAAGCTAAACCTGAAGCTATAGAAACAGTTTCCATAGCTAGTGAGGTATCAAGAGATCCAAACACTAACTTAAAGCGAAAATTAAAAGATAGGCATATCTCATTATTGGCCTTAGCAGGTATTATAGGACCTGGAATATTGGTAGGGGCTGGCATTGCTCTTCGTGAAGGTGGTCCAGCTGCACTTATTATTGGATTTGGTATCATTGGTCTTATTGCTTTTAGTATGATGCAATCATTAGGTGAACTTGCAACTTTATATCCTACTGGGGGAGCATTTTCCACATATGGAAATAAGTTTGTGGATCCGGCATTTGGAGGTGTTGTTGGATGGAATTACGTCATTATTTGGGTTGCAGTTCTTGCCAATGAGTATAATACAGTAGCTTCTATTTTACAGTTTTGGGGACCAGAAGTTCCTCTTTATGGTTATATTCTCATTTTTTGGTTCGCATTCTTGGTATTTCAATTCTTGGGAGTTGAAGCATTTGGAGAAGCTGAATATTGGTTGGCATTATTTAAAATTATCTGTTTAGTCGCATTTTACATTTTTGCTATTGTATACGTTGCTGGTGGGGTAAAAGGGAGACCAGCTTTTGGATTCCACTACTGGAATGATCCAGGTGCATTATCTAACGGTTTCAAGGGCATTGCTAACGTCTTTGTCTTTGCTTCTACCTTTTACTCGGGAACAGAATCTATTGCTGTAGCTGCGAGCGAAACCAAGAATCCATCTACTGCAATTCCTAAGGCTATTAGACAGACTTTCTGGAGAATTTTATTTATATACATGGGTGTTGCTATAAGTTACGGGATGACAGTTCCTTACAACGATCCATTATTATTGGCCGGAAAAAAGGCCTTGAAGTCTCCTATAACAGTTGCTTTAATTCGTGCTGGTTGGGGAGGTGCTGGTCATTTAGTGAACGCAGTAATTTTAATTACTTGTATTTCAGCAATTAATAGTTCCCTTTACATTGGGTCTAGAACAATTGTCAGTTTGGCAGTAGAAGGTTCAGCTCCAAGCTTCTTAAAGAGAGTAAATAAAAGAGGTATTCCATATACCGCAATTATATTCATGAATTTGTTTGGTCTCATTTCGCTCATGAATATCAGTACTGGTGCAGCTAAGGCCTATTCATATATTGTTAACTTATCAGGAGTTGCAGTTTTCATTGTGTGGGGTGCAGTTTCTTATATTCATTTCAGATTTAGAAAAGCATGGAAATTACAGGGTCGTAGCTTGGATGAATTACCATTCAAATCAATGTGGTTTCCTTGGTTAACTTGGTTCGGTTTGTTATTTAACATTTTTCTTGCTTTAATCCAAGGATGGTCATATTTTAAGCCATTTGATGCTGGAAACTTTGTTGATGCATATATCCTTTTACCAGTTTTTATCATTGGGTTCGTGGTATTGAAGTTGATAAATAAGACCAAATGGGTAGATCTTAATGAAGTTGACTTGGATGAAGGTAGGCGAGATAATGTAGATCATGATTTAGAAGATATTACTTCTAAACCACAGTCGATCTTAAACTTGATCAAATAATTTATATAATGACGAATAGCAATAAACATTACATTCATAATATAAAATTGTAAATACTAAGATTCATCGGTTGCAGAAATTTTTCTGAGAATTCATCTATTCATCTAATGGTTACGTAGCTAAGAAAACTTCATAGTTCTTCAACAGTGCATCAGATTATATATAGCAATCAAATAGCACCACATCTTAATACTGAAAATAAAACACTCCTAAGGTAACCGGAATTAAAGAATCATTGACTAGACCTACGAATAACATTAAAATAAAAAATGTGAACAAACTAGAGCAAATCATAGATAAAACACTTACCATTATATATAATATAAAGTTCCTAAAATATGTATTCTCTTAAAACAACAATAAACCCGGACCAAGTAATAAAAGTAGCCTAACCTAACAGAAACATATAAAACAACTCCTTAAGGAATATCAAAAAAACAGAACAGTAAAAATGATCCTGTCTAACTAGCCATTCACTATACAGAACAAAAAGAGAAGCTAAAAGACGTTTTCAAGTAAAACTTATAAAAAATTGATTCACCTACCGCACAAACCTTATTAAGCATCACTGCAACATTTATGGCTCCATTATATCTATACACAACATGATTTTACTTTAGAAGAGGTGCCAAACCTCAGAAGACATTGCAATAATTTGGAATTATTACAATCAGAAGGTGGGTAGAGCTACAAGGAAATCTATTTAAATGATTGCAAATATTAAATAGATTTCAAGTAAATATCCACCTGAACATCATATAGGTAGCTTTTGGAGGACTTGATAGTTTTCAACACGAGATTCAGGACTCAAGATTCTTTTGAAACAAGTATTTCATTTCACAGTATTTGAAAATCATTGGTAGGATAATTTTGGAATGGTATTTGGGCCCGTTGATATTTCCACTAAACACATAATCACAACCACGAAATGAAATCCTTTCACATCTTCCTAACCTCTATATTATATGCAACCGCTATTCAAAGTTTGAAACAGTGTATTCAATCAAGACAACTCAGAATCAAGACACATCACATAATATAACCACCTATATCAAGAAACAAAGAAATTAATGTGATCAAATAGCTAACCAATGCAACTAAATTAATATGAAGTGCTAATGGTCAAAACAAGTTCCGCAGTAACATTTATAACTTTATAGAATTTAGAAATCTCTCCATGTCTAGATTAGATCAAGATATAACAAATGTCTTTGTCGATGTGATGCAATATAAAGATTAAAATTATTTGATTCTTCCAGTTTCTACAATTTAGTCTAGCCAATACTTTTAACATTCATAGACATATACGTAAATATATAATACATCAAAATTCTTACTCCAAATTTATGATCATGCTAATGAAATCAAATAGCGATTCATTTAGAGACTTGGTAAATTATAAACTGTGCTCTAAGTTTATCTTGCATGTTCATTTTGCTCTCACATACCTATTATATATTCTGTTGTAACTAAATTAAGCTTCTAAAGTTGATGTTTATCCAAGTGATAGTTGATCTATGACTTTTCATACTACATTTTCTTTGTAGCATTAGCATTGTTCATAAGCTTTTTTTGAATTGGAATTTTCTTGAGTACTTTAAAGATGGAAAACTATATTTTTTGTTTTCAAAAATTAACAATAATTAGTATACTATTTTAGGAAAGTGTAAATTGTCATTGGTAAAACTTACATCTGATGTGACTTGGAACAGTTTGTCTTTTAATTTAGTTCAGAATTTACTACTTAAATATATAGTGTGAAACTTTTATTGCTCTGTGTCTACTTATGTTTTATTCCAGAAATGTATTAAGACAAAAAGGATTTTAGCGACAGGCCGCACTAATCAAACATTGATTACATATGAATTGTATTAACTAATTTCAACAAAATTGATTGAATCAGTATGTATAATCCAAATAGTATTAAGCATGCTTTCTTACTCTACTACATTTTCAGTTATGTTGGTTTTTCATTCATGACTAGACAGTGTAAGGACTATAGTGACTAAGTTTTGAGAATGTTGTCTAGAGAAATAATTTTGTTGTATATAGTATTCTGCATCTGTCATTCTAAAGTTTTTTTAGCTGAGGCTATTATGATGTAGTTTTGCAAGTTATTGTCCTTCTTTCTTCATGAACCAAAGTTAGTTGTTTTTTTAAACTCCTCTATTATGTATGTGGGTTATACAGGTATGGTATTGTTTCTGATATTTAGTCGATCTGAGGATCGTAGTAAAGAGATATTTCGTACAAGTAGCTACAGATTAGGCTTGCTATCAATAGCTGATTGATATGGTAGTTGATTTTATTTATGATTTGGGGAATGCTTTTGTATTGGTGTGAAGTTCTTTACCAAACCCTTCAATAAAGTCAAATATTATTTTAGTATTGTCTACATATTCTTTGAATGTTTTTAATTGGTATATGGTAAGACCATCTTGAGGGATTTTCTATTGAGGCCACTCTCAATTAATTCAGGAAATCGGAGGTGTATTTGTATATCTTAATTATGTTGATTCAGGCTTTAAAGTTGGAGTTTCACTTAAATTTATGTAAGATGTATCTCTGATTATATTATTTAATACTTTGAATAACTTTGATAATATGATTTCACCTTTAATACTGTGGAATTCGGATTTAGCTGTTGCATAAGGGTGGTAGGAACATCTAAATTTCGAGAACGTATGTTAATATTTTGTTTGATGTATATTAAGAATACAAGACTTTTGCTGCTAACATTTCAGCAGTTTAATTTTATTATTGTTTTGATTGGGTTGCGATTAAGTGAAAATAGGGCTCTTGTATATACTACATGAACCTCTAAATTGTTACCGTTCTAACTTTTTTTGCAGCTTGTTCCAGTCTAAAAGCTTGTTTTGTAAAATTTCTAACATGATCAATTCTACACATTGTAGAAAAATGTTAAATCAAATAGTCTTTTTAAATTAAAAAATTGTTGGTACACTTCTTGATTTATGAAGCAGCGATGGATGTAATTTTATAATAATTGATGTATTCATGTTAGGTTGCACTGAGGACAGGCTATCCTATTGTTCTTCAAGAAGATTTACTGTAGAGAATGCTCAGCGAAGATTTGTTAGGTCTAACAAATAGTTTCATAATGCCACCATTTTGCATTGCTTTTTGATAAGTCAAACATCCATACTAAAATTTAACTTAATGCTTATACAGTGATCCTAAATTACAAGGAGAAAGTTACAGTAACACTCGCTATTCTATTCAACAATTTTACTACTAGGTAGCTATACATTTATCGTTTTATTTCTTTTGTACATAAGTATATAAAGTCATTATCATTTGGCAACACTTGCACATAAAGCTGCTCCTACACCACTACCATCCTTAGCAATTCTTAAATGAATTTGTTTCTTTTGACCTTTTAAAGGATTGATTATGTTTATGGCTTCTTTAATCTTTTCCTGAAAGCCTGGATAAAACTCAACAACAGAACCATCGCAACCTACCTCAAAGTCTCTATCGTCATCTTTATATTGATCACTGACATGACTAACAATAGCAGCTAACGGAATTGATGAAAGATAGGCTGCTCTATGAGCAACAGCACGTGTAACCTTTTGAATCACTATTCTTTCAACATCGTTAGTTGGCAATCTTAAAACATTTTCCAATAACAATCCTGACATTTTTAATTCAGTTGAGTCATCAATCTGTAAATATGATAATACTTCGGAGGATATTTGCCAAGGCTCGGACAATCTATGTGGCAAGGTACCTCCTCTAGATTTGTATAAATCCTGAAATATTAAACCCCTCTCAAACAAATCGATTAGAATAATTCTCAATAATTCACCTAAGAACATTCCACTAATTCTTTTTTCAAATAAATGATAGTTCTTGTTTGCAGTTTGCGAATCCAAAATCTCATCATAGATTGTGTTTGGTAATATCAGTAAAGTATTATCGAATGAACCCCATTCCGTATTAATGACCATTCCCTTGATATCTTCAGGAAGAGTAACACCCTTTAACTTTGGAATATTCTCTAACTTCTCAAAGTAAGCACCATTGGTACCAGTACCAAAAATGCAACCAATAACTGTATTTGCATTTGTTACAGAAGGATCATTCGAGTAGGCCCTTGATAATAAAGTTCCAACTGTGTCATTTGCTAAGGCTGCAACATGGACCTTCACTCCTAATAAGTCTAAATGCTTCTGGAAAATTTCGACGATATCTTTGCCAATTAAGTCTTGTAAATCGAAACCCTTTGTCCAACGGATAAGAGTACCCCGATTTAATGCAGTTTGATTAACTGGGAAGGAAAATGTGAATCCAAGCTTCAACTTCTTTACAGATTCCAAATCACTGTGGAATTCCTCCAAAAATAACTTGACTTTGTTAGCCAAATAAGAAAACAATTCATCTCCTGTAGAATTTTTCATTAAGTCGTCAGGGATTTTAGCTTTTGATTGTTCTATAGTAAAAGTATGGTCGCCTCCTAATTTTACAGAACACACTCTAAAATTTGTTCCTCCTAAATCACCTGCTAAGAATAAACCTTTCTCTTTACCACTAGGAATACCAGTTACAAATGCTGGAATCATTGGCATATGCTCTCTCGTAGGTGTTTTTGTTTTCAATCCTTCTTCCATGCATTGTAAGAATCTTTCGGTTGCTTTGCAAAGAAAGTCGTCTTCAATTTTAAATTTGTTGATGATGTCCTCAACAGCAGCTTGTAGTTCAGAATTCATTTTATGATTTTGTAGGTAAATATTTTCAAAACAAGGTGTGAACTTTAATTTACTTTCTGGAATTTCTTCTATTATATATCAGTTACGCTGAAAACTAGATTGCCCTTAGCACCTCGTGATGCGGAGAAATCTACAATGAATGTTGCGACTTCCCTTACTTTGACCGGAAGTTAAGATAACCCGAGATATTCTAATACTGACTAATAAATGAGTAAGTAATTCTAATAGTGGCCTATAAACTTATCATAGGCTAATGAATGCTACATTCAGCAAAATTAAAACTTGCAAAAAGGTCCTAAGATATGAATTTATTTATTTATATCTACTGTTTTCACGTGGGAATAACTGACAATTGATTACGCATTTTTAGTGACTAAGTTAGGGGAAGGGTGTCATGTAGAACACACTCAAGAGGAAAATGGTTCAAAAAGAACAGATCAGAATTCAAAAGAGCAACAATACTGCAAATAGTATTATTGAAGAAATATATATCATCTTTTTATTATTCAATTTATCTAACTTAGTTGACTTTTCTTACATATTAAGATTATCTCACTTTTTATTCGGTGGGAATGTAGCAATTGATTAGCGACATAAAGTTGGCTGAACACACAACCTCAAATTCAATCGGAAATGAATGGCCAGTAATTAGCTCTATAGCTTGTATCTCAGATCTTTGTTCATCAATATAAGGAGAAAATAAATGTTTGAGATTTCCTCATAATGAATCTTATGTTGAACTTCTTGTTATTCCAGAAAATGCTTTGATAGTTTATTGATATACATTTTTGAATTCTTTGAGAGGCTTTGAAAACTTCCCCACTGGCCATGCTTGCGACGTGGAAAATCACTTGCAAGCCGCAACTGCTCCACTTACTTTAAGATTTTGTATGGAGAACTTTGGTTGTTCTGCATTTTAGATCTCGTGAAACCAGGCCACGCCTTGTTCAGAAATCACTTTTTAGCAAATCTTTCTCACACCGGGATTTGAATAGCTTGTCAACAGGTAAGACTTCCTATGACCAGCTTTCGAGGAATATTATATCTACATAAATTTTGCAATAAAAATTGCATCTGGAGGTTACAAACAGTATGAGTGTCTACCTGCTGAGAAAAAAAAAAGCAGCTAGCTTCGTATTTTCTTACTTGGGGTTGATGGATGACCGTTGTCCGTCAGTAGACATGGGGTAATTGTGCAGAAAAACACTCCACAGATTCTTTATGTCAGAGAAATAATCCCACGCTGATTTTTATTTTCTTTCTATTCTTATTAGGTAAGTGTATTGAGATTTTCACAAAATATAAGATTTGAAAAATGAATTTAGTTAGTTCCAATATGGACACTTTGTGAAACGTAAAGATATAATTATGGTCCTGTTGTATTTCGTATCCGGCATATAGCCTTTCTTAGTACCCTATCAAACTGGCAGTTGGTTTTAATCCGAGTCACATTGGAACTTTTGCACTGAGCGATTTGCAGGTTACCGAAGAGAGATCACATAACCATTTTCAGCTGTGGCGTCTCTATTTTGCAAATCCCAAGCACCATTATTAATATACATACTACACCAGTCTTTCTCTTCAATCTAATAGTATTCACTTATACAATGACCAGCCAAAAATACATTGACAAAGCTCAGAAGCTTATTGATACTTATCCTTACTTAATGCTTTCTAAGTCCTGGTGCCCTGACTGTCATTACACCTATAAAGTATGGGACAGATACAAGGTTTCAGACAAGATTCATATAATTGAATTAGATAAATTCGAAGACCAGAAGGAGGCAGTTGAACTCGAGAAGGGATTCACTAGTATTGCTGGTAGAAAGTGGGTTCCAACCATCTTTTTCAATGGAAAACTTTTAGGAACTGAAGTAGATTTGAAAAGATGGGATAGCGAAGATAAACTTGAAGAAGTTTTCATAAGAGAAAAGTTAATCTGAAGGATTCGAATATCTGCCCCCAATAGAAGTGTAGATTGGTTACATTCTATTCTAAATGAAGGACTTCTGCTGAAATTATATAGATTTAATATTTACTGCAACTATAATAATATGCAAATTACTTAAACAGATAATGGGAATTCACCAGCCCACGCAGAAATTTCTGCCTTCAATTGTTTCAATTTGTCATCTTCACCTTGTAAGACCTTTGTCTTGAAATCTTTCAATTTGTTAGCATCCTTTGGTAAGTTGTCTTGAATTTCCTTGGCGTAAGTGACTGCAGTGTCGATGTAACTAACAATCTTCTTGAAGTCTTCTTCCCCTAAACCTCTTGAGGTCATAGCTGGAGCACCAATTCTGACACCACCTGGAACTAAAGCAGATTTGTCACCTGGAATAGAGTTCTTGTTTAAAGCAATGTTAATCTTTTCACAAATAGTTTCAACTCTAGCACCATCAATATGTTTGTCTTTAAGTGAAACAAGAACCATATGAGAATCAGTACCATTAGAAACTAAATTGTAACCTCTCTTGATAAACTCTTCTTCTAATACTTTAGCATTCTTTAATACTTGTTCTTGGTATTCCTTGAATTCTGGAGTAGCAGCTTGCTTCAAAGCAGTTGCTAAAGCAGCAATTGTGTGATTGTGTGGACCACCTTGGTGACCTGGGAAAACAGAGAAGTTAATAGGATTTTCTAAATCATATAAAACTTCTTGGCCAGTCTTTGGGTTAACTGATCTAACACCTCTTCTAAAGAAAATCATAGCACCTCTTGGACCTCTTAAAGATTTGTGGGTGGTGGTGGTAACAACATCAGCATATTCAAATGGAGATGGGATGACACCTGCGGCAATTAAACCTGAAATATGAGCCATATCAACAACAAGATAAGCACCAACTTTGTCAGCAATTTCTCTCATTCTCTTGTAATCAATCAAACGACAGTAAGCAGAAGTACCAGCAACTAAAATCTTTGGTCTGTAAAGAATAGCAGTCTTTTCTAACATATCGTAATCGATTAAACCAGTGCTTAAGTCAACTCTGTATGGCATAGTTTCAAAATAAGTAGAAACGGCAGAAATCTTACGAGAATCAGTTTGGTAACCGTGGGATAAATGACCACCGTGAGGAAGATCTAAACCCATTAATCTTTCGTGTGGCTTCATGAGAGCTTGGTAAACTTGAAGATTTGCTGGAGAACCAGAAAGGGTTTGAACATTAACACCCCACTTATCTGGAGTAAGGTTGAAAGCTTGTAAAGCTCTGTTTTGACATAAGATTTCCATTCTATCAATGTGCTCATTACCACCGTAATATCTAGCACCTGGGTAACCTTCAGAGTACTTGTTACACATTGGAGTTCCTAATGCATCGAACACGGCTGTTGAAGTGAAGTTTTCAGAAGCAATTAAAACAATAGAATGCTTTTGTCTGTCAATTTCATCCTTAATAATTTGATCAACTTCTGGATCAGTGTCTTTGAGATGACCTTCGACCAATTGCTGGTGAGCTTTGGAAAGAGCGTATGGCATTTTTGAAAATAAAAGCTAGTTTACTAGAAATATATAGTAGTAATAATCAGAAAAAAGATTTAAAATTGTCTTGACAAACTCATCCTACTATTTAAATACCATGTGCGTAAATTTTCCATTAATAAAGTTCAGAGTCATAATTGAGCGGGCTTCTCCATCTTTCCATAAAAAATCACGTGGGTGGCCAAAACAATAGGATTACGGAGTCAATTTTCGTTTTAGGCTATGGATGCAAATTAGCTACAACGAGATTGGCATTTGAAAGGAATCACGAAGACGTTGAAAACATCAGACAGCCATATCCAATTTAGAGTGAGTATTTGAAGATGCGTAGATTGCAAAAAATCATTTTTCATTCCGTAAACTAAGTACTGAGTTAGAAAAAAAATAGAGTTTATTTCGATTTCTACAATGATTTGATATTAAATAATATCTAGTTAAAAATCGACAAAAACTAATGGTAAAAGAACTAGTAGCAATAATCTCTGAAAATTAGAAAATACAAACATTAATTTGGTCTTTATAGATTCAGATTTTAGTTCTCAGTTGAGTTTAGAATGATATATTCTCGATGAAACTGGTACTGAAATAGCTCAATTACATTGTGATATTATATCTCCTACTCCGTATGTCCAATATGAGCTAATAATTGATATGAAGAGTTGGGCTTAGAGCCAGCTTCTACAGAATCTCTCTGTCTGTTCAACAATTTTTACTGAATGATGTAGTATCAAACCTTGAAATATATACAAAATATGAATAAAGGTCCTCAAACGTATTATTATAAAGCGAAGAAGTTCAAATGAGAGTTGAAAGTGGAAGAATTTCGATATCACATCATACTTCTAGCAACATGCATGTTGAAACAAGTGGCTTACTTATAATCACAATTAAGGGCGTGTGGCGTAGTTGGTAGCGCGTTCGCTTAGCATGCGAAAGGTCTCCGGTTCGACTCCGGACTCGTCCATTTTTTACTTTTTCTAAGCACATTTTTACCAATTGTAAATGGATTATATAACTACTCACTTGCTTACATGCGATTAGCTCTGATATAATAGCACTACAAGTAAATCCTAAAGAAATTATTCTCAATTCGTTATTCCCAAGAATTTTGTAACACAGTTTTGAAAAAGATTTTTAAGAAAATGATAAATATATTGATATTGAAATTGTAATATATCTTGTAGATTCAAAATAACTACTAGCTGTATCCCTAATAAAGGGTAACTCTGAGTCTGTGAGCAATTGCTAGTTTTGGAATTACCACACATAAACAACTGACTCCATTAAGGATGAATAGATTTAAATTATAGTTAGAATAATGGGTACTAATGAGAAATAAGCCAATTGGTACCAGCATCAAAAACTTTTTCGTTGGTGTATATTGATCACCATTGTCGATTTGTTCCCACATGGTTAAATTGTCATAAGCACCTGAATTAAATTCAAATGGAGTTCCTTTAACTTGATGGAACATTATGTATGATCCGATATTATAAGTTAAATTTGTTAGTGTCCATTTCCAATCATTATCTAACACTGAAATGAAATTAAAGAATATCTTCAAAAATAAGATTATTACAATATGAATGACCCAAGCTCCTTTGTAATTAACCCAATTAGCATTAACATTTGGATTAAGCGATTGATCAATTCTTGTTTCTAAATTATCTGGTTCAAGATGTTGAATAATAGATGAAGATCTTCTTTGTCTAGTATGAGGATGTTGGGAAGGCGATGGAGTCAAATTATCTCCATATTCAGCCTTTTCTATATTGTTCGAATTAGGCATCGGATCTGTAGTTTTATGTTTGGATTTGTGTTTTGATATTGTAGTTGTATGTAGTTAGTGTTTTGTGCTCTTTTGTTGATATTGAATGTAATGAATGACTAAATCAATTATTCCACTAACTAGTAAGAAAGTAGATCGGCTCGATAGTTTCCGAAAGTCTTATTAAGCTGCTCAAAAAGACTGATTTTGTTGATAAATTATGACAAAATTTATAATTATTAATTTATCAACTTCAACCTATGCTTTGATATCTGTGATTCACAACAATGAAATCAATATTAACAACAAGTAAATAATGAAAGACAACAACTTCTGGTAAAAAAAAAATTGAAGCTATCCTTTCCTGTTAATGTCAGCGTCGGATTTCTAATTAATAATTGAATATCAATCTTTAACTCTATTAGGGAATATGTAGGTAACCTTTACTAGATAAGAAAAAAAGAAAATAGAAAATGTTCTTTGTATTTGATGATTTTGGTATTGTGTTCTTTGTGATGATCATAAAAAATAGGTGAGCACTCGTTTAACAGTAGGCGCTTACCCGGATTTAGAATTATCTGAATGACTAACGAAACTCCGTAAATGTTATAGAGTTTTGGTTATTGGTGGCGATGGCTGGAGAGGGATCAAAACGCTTATGAAGAGTTAGGATCGAGGGATGACTTCTTCTTCTACACTAAAAACCCAATCTTTAAAGTGGCGAGTAATTTTTGTCATTTTGAGAATATTTTGAATGAGCCATCACCTACGTATACCCTTGTACTTTGCCCTCCTTTACTCGTTCTTTTAGATGTTCGTATGCGCGAGATTATCACTAAATGGTTATGAATTCAAAGGCGCTCAACATACAAACATTTCTTCAATGTTCTGTGATGTGATAGGCACACATGCAGTACTTAGGATACACACTGGCCATTTAGTTGCTACAGATGTCAACTTATGCACTTAGAGGGGCACTCTTCGAGGAGGCACACTTTGGGGCACTCTGGAGCACACTTTGGAGGCTCACTGCGAGGGGGCTACAAAGGCTGTCATTCTGCTCCAAACACATTGTAAAAACTTAGATAAAGAAGATGATAAATGTGTACAATGTAGATACGAGGATGAGAAATGTGGGACTTACATTTGCGAAGATGTAGAGTATGTCTAGACACATTGGTGATAGTATCACAGCTTGTTGAAGCTAAGTTGCACATTTTTATTTTTAAAATTATTTTTCAAAGACAAGTGAAGAAGACATATTTAGAAGTGCTTTATTATTAGTATTTTGGGAAGTAGTACCATCACTTAGAGTTAGGGTGATCACGACTAATCACCGAGTTTCAAATATAAGTACCAAATAGTGAGTAGGCATTCAGTTTTAGTTTTGCTTTTGCAGTTCTCAATATCGTTGGATGAAAGTTCTCTTTTTATCAAATGCTTCTATATATATTGATTAAATATTTCCTTTTCTACCAATATTATATTGCTAATGAGAACAGTCCAAATTGTAGTCGTGCAGTTTCTATAGATCCTGAACAGAGTTAACAACTCAAGATCCTAAGCAAGTGTCTTCACAGTTAAATTTATCTCCTCAATATCCTAATTTTCAATTTTTAATTTTCAACTTTTAATTTTTTTTATTACCTCTTGATTTGTCCAATTTTTCAGTCTCCATTTGCTTTCCATTATTTTTAAAATCACAAAATGATCTCATTAATTAATTGATTCCTTCCCTTTAATCCTCTTCGTTTATTTCCTTTTAGTTGTCTTCAGTTGTTCCTTCTAAATCAATGTAGATTCCACACGATTGCCAACCAGCTGCTGCAACTGCTAGCCACCTTCCATTTGATGTAGGCGACTTTACAGGAGTGGGTTTATCAATTACCTGATTTCTTCCCAAATCTCCCAACCCCAAACATCCACATCCTTGTGACTCTCTCCCCCAAGATAACAACTGTCCTTCATTTGTAAGTGCCAAGTTATGATAATCTCCCATAACTACATGGATAATGTTCTTGTTTTGTAATTCTGGCAATACGATAGGCTCATTTTCAAAATCTTGAACCTCTTCTTCATCTTGCCTTTCGTTGCTGGTTATTTCCTTATTCCCAAGTAATACTTGCCCATCATTAGTGAAAATTGCAAAATGGTTATAACATCCACTTATTTTACTGAATTTCACTCCTTCTCCCAATATCATTTCATTATGGCTCTTGAGCCATTCATTAAAGGTAGTAACTGGAAATGGAAGATTGATTGAATCATTAGCACTAATTCCCTCATCAAAAAGCTTTCTAGAATCGAGATCAAATCTATATAAGAGTCCATTTCCCTTTATGAAAAGGACATAATCACATCCTGCAATAAAATCAATAATATTCTCGTCAGTTCCTGGAATGATAATGTAATGAGCATTGGAATTCATGGTTCCATTTTCATAATCTTCTTTGGAAACTGTATCTCTTCTAAACCAAACAACAATTCCGAAATCTTCGAAATGACAAGCAGATAAATTCCATCCAGCAGAGATTTTGGTCACCGAAACATCTTTTGGAATGCCTACAAATTTCAAATGAACACCAATGGCTCCTGAAGTACCAGTATCCCAACTATAAATTTGTCCCTTATCATCAAGGGCAATAATATGCTCTCTGCCACTTGAAATTGAAATAAGCTTTCCAGAATCGTCAGGTAATGTGAATTTGTTGACAAAGCTTGGTTCTACGTAGCTTGGAAATGGAGCTCGATTATGTGGTGGTAACCTTAGATTTGGATTCGTTTCCAGATGCTCCTGAGATACTGGAGTTACATTGATCCTTGCAGAACGTCTATCAAAACCTGGAGGATTGAAAATACTTCTACCTAATTGATTATGAGGAACAGGAAGGGCAGGTGGATTATAATCTTCTCCCTTTGGTCCTGGAGGTGAATCGTTAAACATATGCCACAATTTACCGGTCCAGAATAATTCTCCATCGTTAGTCAAGATCAAGAATGAGAACCCACTAGCACTGATATCAGCTATAATTACGTTATTGAATGCTTTCAATGATTTAGGAATTGACAATCCAGACTTCAGCATGACTTCTTGATAGTTGCTGTAATCTCGTACAGAGTGGCCAAGTCTTCCAGATCTAACTGACCCCCAAGTATAAATATTTGCCTTTGAGGAAGATCTATACTGAAAGAGTTTATCCCAATGATAATTCGATATACTCAAAGGAACAGGTTTGGTACCAAATTTCTTAAGATAAAGCTGATGATATGCTTCATTTGTAGTCAATAAGTTTCTAAGGGTTTTAGAAGTAATGGAAAGTTCAAATATGTCCGAAGCACTTAAATAAGGTATTATGTGAGATATAATATCTTCACCTAGATCTTCAAGATTCATTTGAATACTATGTTTTACTATGTTGTCAACAAAAGTCATTCAGGTTATTGAACCTTGCTAATGGATGGCTTGAATGGGGCACCTGATCTCGCAAAATAAAGGATTCAATTATGATAGTACAAGTCAAATTCTAAGAGGATTCTGGTTCCTTTCAATTAAGTTGCTCAATGATTCACCTATACTTTAGCTACTCAGAAAGATATCATTAAAGTGGAGATATCAATTGTGTATTACGCTCCTGATTTTGCCTTCTAAGGACTGCATACCACTCCATTCTGGCGAAGGACTGCATCAGCTCCTGCACTTCCATTTGTTCGATTACATCTGTTCATGAGCTATAGAAACCGAAGAGTTGTAGAAGGCTAAGAGCTATAGGAGCTGAAGAGATAATGAAGTCCCTGGACTAAAGAAGCCAATGACCTATAAAAGCTCTTTCTACAGAAGCCCTTCAAAAGCAAAAGCACTACCTCAGCATCTGCAACTCGCCAGAGCTTTGCCAAAAAATACGGTGTTCTTGTTGCATCTTCCGAACATATTCTTCCTGCTTCTTTCCAATTTCTATACTTATCCATCTACAGACAATCGCTTCACAACGGAAAGACTTTTATTAAACCTATAAGTGAACTCTTATACGGAAAATTCATATTGCCAACAAATTAGAATTCAATAATCAGCTATCGTCGCCTCAACCAGATCTGGGAGCGCCTATCAAACTAATATCAATCCCTAATGTGCCAACTCCATGACAAGATGCTCTTTTTTTCCGTGTTTGTAAATTTTTTGAGTTTTTTTGTCTTTTTTTGTCTTTATATATAACAACATTAACCAATAATTAAACCAATTAAATAAAAAAATAGTACCATAAAAATAAGTTCCTAATTCTTAACAATTAGGAACTGGGAAGAAATAAAAATTTGGATCCACCGTCTCCCCTTTCAAAACAGTCACAATTGCAAGAATTCATCCATATTTACACAGGATGAAAGTTCAAAATCACCAGCTTGGGGTAGTTGATGATGTTGAATTTGATTTGTGAATAGTTCAAATCCTAAAAATTGTTGAGTATTAGTAGGTTCAAATTTAAGTTGAACTTGAGGGACTTGACATTGTTCACTGAACAGGAAATTTCCTTCAATAGATAATAAGTAAGCCTCATCTTCAGTTACCAGACCTAACATTTGGGTGTTAATTGGTGCTGCAGACCGTAAGAGCTATGTACACGTGAGAATCGATGATCTGCTAAAGAACAGAATTGTTACTTCTATGCTGTAAATTCCAAATGAAGTAATAAAACAAATCAATGTCAAGAATAATGAAAAAGTAACTCAAGTAGAACAAAGAAAATAAACAAGATTCTCACGTATATTAATTTAGAATGGTGCCATTACCTAACAACCACACCCTAAATTAATATACCTTTCGTAAATTTTCTCTTATTCTTGAGTTAATCACTAAATATTATCCTTGGAGTTTGATTAAAACTAAAATGATACTTTGGAACAAGCAGAGAACAACTCAACCAGCAAGAGGATAGATTGGCATCCCGTCGTCATAGCCCCTAGGTAACAAAATTACTTCTGAATTTTGCCCCATGGAATTAAACCCTTTTGTAAGTTCGAAATCTGGAGATAAGCTGGAACCCATTGCTAAGGAAGGAAACTCTTGTTCAGTTTCAAGTCTCAAGTCAATTGGTGAATTCAAAGGAGAATTTAAAGAGATAGGAGAAAGATAATTATAATATGAATTATTTTCTGGAGATACTGAAACAGAAACAAATTTCTTATCAATTCTTTCGATATCCTGATTCTCTAATCTTCTCTTTTTGTTGTAGTGGTTGATGTTGTTATTGTTGTTGACAATAGTGGTGACATTGTCAGAGTTAGTACTAAAAGTAATACTATTGTTTGATTCCATAACTGGAGTTTCAAACATTCTTGAAGATTCTTCATCTTCAAGCTTAATCTTAATATCACTATCTTCAGGCTCTGGTGAAGATAAGCTACCATTGTTGTTACTAGAGCTATTGTTATTCAAATTTTGATGAATTTGAGTTTTAAGATCCTCAAGATCATCAAGTTCAACAATATTTGCTTTTTCAAAAGTCTTAGCATCAACAAGGCTGGATAAATTTGTAAAATTGCCATGCAATATATCGAAATTAGCTTCCAATTTGAGAACATAACTCTCAAGGTACTCGACATGCTTTCTCTTCTTTTCTCTGGAAGCATGAGCTGCTCTTCTATTACGAAGAATTCTTTCAACACGACGTTGCTCCTTCTCTTCCTTAGTCTTTGCTCTCTTACGAGGAGGGAGAGTAGACTTGAATTCTGCAGTTGGAGCAGCAGTTGAAGTAGTAGTAATTGTCATTTTAGGTTAAAATAAACTAAAACGAAGTAAATGAAATAAAAATTAAAAATTAAAAATTAAAAAAATGATATTGTTTTTTTCTTATGGATAAATAACAATTTCTTGAAAAGGAAATAATAATGATATTCCCTTGCTGAAAGATTAAAAGAATTTAAAATTTTTAAATAAAAATATAACAAAAACAGAAAATCTGAATTTGAACGAAATAAGAAACGAAAATTGAAGTTATAGACTAGAAAGTCTTACCAGGAGCTAAAATGATTCAATAAATTTCAAAATAGAAATCTGTTGGACTGTTGGATGTATGAAAACGATTGGTTCTGAAGAAAAGAAAATATTTAATTGTGCTTGAACATTTTGGCGTCCAAGTGGGCTTTATATGTTTCTCACCACTGAACGACAATTCGCGGGAGGGGGTGTGTTTCGTAATTTCCATGAGAGAATAGGCCACAACTCAGGGCTCAAAGTAGACTTAAATGTGCAGTCATGCCCACCCGCATGAAAAATTTGTAAATATTATTTGGAGTCAGATTATCTTTCTGTGATACGGTGAGAGAAAGAACATGAAGAGGAAAAAATATTGAGAATAGGAGGAGAAAAAAAAAGGATAGAGTTCATTGGAATGTGGTTCATGAGGAATGTCATTAAAAATATGGACAGGTTGAAATAATATTTCAAAAAGGGTATCGAAATGTTCTCAAAAAAGCATTGGATGTCATATGCGTACATATTCGGGGCTGGGATTCAATTCGTATGAGAAATTGAGGCGGCCAAGTAGTGAGTTCAAGAAAAACCTTTAAACAATGGCAAATTAGAGGCACACTAAATTTTTCTTCCTTCACACGACTTTATTAACTCACAATCAAAAAGGAAAGAAATTACGAGCACTTTAATTAAACATGACCAGCAACTAATTCAGGATAGATAAATGGCTACATCTTATTTCATAGTTGGTGTTTTCGAAAATTTAAAACGCCAAAATCACAAATTTTCTATAAATAAATCAAGAGATCGGTTGTATACATCCCAAACCAAAAAAAAAACAAAAGAAATATCAACCCTCTTACTATTGCTATTTAAAGAAACTGCTAATGATTAAAAAAAGGAATTTATAAAGAATTGAATTAATTCAATTTGTGGTACTTTTCCAACCTTCAAATGGATTTCACACGGAAATTGAATTGTCGCTTTCCTTGGACAACTAATAGAATCTTACTGGCAGTACATAAAATCATCTAATAAGTACATCTGATATCCCACAATAATTATGTAGAATTTGTTCTGAAGCAAGTATATGACCGCCTCATGCCAGTGGAAAGAAGGCCTCCTCGCATTTATTGGAGGGACTCCCTGAACGTCTTGCATTTACTCTAGAAATATGTAAATAATAAATGGATATCAGTGACCTGAAACATCCTGTGAAGTACGTACAGGATCCTATTGACTACAGTTAAAATCTGACAAAAACCATTGCACAAGTATAATACATTTTATGTGTATTTTTTTGGCCCCCTCCACCAATTTCAGTGATAGGAAGTGTGAGCCTACTAACAATTAGGTATCACCAAAATATCAAACAATCAATGATATCCTTTTGTTTTATCAGCCTCTGATATTTTTTTTTCAAAAAAAATCAAACTTTTAACAAGGGGTACTTTAAAATTATGATCATCTAATCATTCAAAGACCTATAGCTTCATAATTATTTTTACCACTACCCCCTCTCACCTCCCACTATATGCATGTAATATTAAAGATGGTGTTATCTGCATTAGCGCACAGAAACTATCGTTCGAGTTCCAGAAACTACACTTGGCGCAACCAGCGAAAAAAAAAGGACACCGTGTTCAAACAATAGTGGAGTATTATGTATAGGAAAGTTATATTGCAAAAGAACAAGGTCGTGTAACTGTACAAAAAAGTATTCTGTCCACGACTCCAGATAATATACAGGACCAGATTTTGCGAACCTTTTTGATTTCTTTGTTTTGTGTAATAACAAGGTCAGATCAAAAACGATGATTCCAACCTTTGAGTCATTGACTAGACAGCCGCTTGCATCGAAAAAAATCAAAGATAGGAGGTTTAATAAGTAAAGAATAGTTGTTTTTGAGAATTTTTATAGTCACATAACTATTTTTGTTCTATTATTGTGCTTCAACTGTTGGCTCTATGAAATCACTACTCTCTATACAGTCACATGTTGTACATGGATATGTCGGAGGAAAAGCTGCTATATTTCCCTTGCAATGTCTTGGATGGGATGTAGACAGCATTAATACGGTAAATTTTTCAAATCATACTGGATATGGTACTTTTAAAGGTTCTAAGATTAATGAGGAAGAAATAAATGATATCTTTCATGGTATTAATGATATTCATGTCAAATATGATGCAATTATAACCGGATATGTTCCTAATGATGAATTGATTGGTTGTATTTCTAATTATATAGGTGAAGTTAAACAACGGCAACTTGATATTTTATATTTATTGGACCCAGTAATGGGAGATCAAGGTTATTTATATGTGGATAAGTCATGCATTGTGCAATATAAGAATTTGCTTAGAACTAAAATTGTTGATATTATCACTCCTAATCAATTTGAACTAGAGTTACTTTGTGATAAACAAATCTCTAATTTGGAAGGTTTAAAATGGGCTATAAACTATATACACAACACCTATAATGTGAAGTATGTAGTGATAACCAGTCTTACCAATTTGGAGGCTCTTGATAACAGATTTATTTATTGTGCAGTCTCAGTAAAGGACATTGCTACCGTACAATTATTCAAAATACCAATTATTAAATCATACTTCACTGGTGTGGGAGATTTGTTCAGTGCAATTCTATTGGATAGATTGTATACAAATATTCATAATAGTACAGGACTCAACTCTGTTAGTGAACAACTGATCCTTGCAAAGTCAGTCAGTCAAGTACTTACAATAGTAACCAAGACCCTTAAATTAACCCATAAGTTAGGATTACAGGAATACAACTCAAGTTTACAGAAAAAGCAAACTTCTTCTTCTGTGTCTGGAAAGATAAATGATGCTGATACAATGAAATATTTTGAATTAAGAATCATTCAATCCAGAGATTGTTACAGTTATGATGGAGACGGAGATTATGTGGCCGAGGACATTTAGGAATCTTTAATAAAATATAGCTTATAGATAGAGACAAATAGATATAGATAATGGCATAGAAGCTGTTGAGATTCAAATCCAAATATGGTGGCAATTGTGGCAACAAAACTAAAAAAAAATTGTAGGTAAAGAAAAATGCCAGACTGGCAAAAGGAACTTCCTGGTGGTGCCAAGGATATGAAATGCCGAAAAAAGATAAGATGTTCATCACTACATGCTAAGAGGGCAAAGAGGGACATAACTCGAAGAAGTGGCTTGTATAGATACTGTAATACGACAAATAATAATTATAAGACAGAAAATATTTTTATCTTCACATTAATTTTCTATTACAATACAATTAGAATTTAGGCATTCTCTTCGCCGATGACGGCCCGATGTGAGATGAGAGTTTGGCTCTATTCTTTCAGCTAGCTGTGATCAACTCTAGGAAAGGTAAGGTATTACTTAGCCATCCCAACATTTTTTTAATTCAAACGAGGAGTAGAAGTAGACAAGTTAATGTTACTGCAAGCAACCCGAATCATATCACTTTTCTTGGGTTCCTCCAACAATATTTCATACTCCACATAAACTCCACCTCAAATAACTGAGATGACTTCTCTGCAACTATTCACTGTGCCTAATTTGCCCAATTAAGTTATGCGCTATTGGATAGCAAATAAGCGGAAAACCTGGAGAAGAGATGAGGAAGAGGAACCCTCTTTGAGAATGCTTCGTTTCTTCTTTCACTATTAGTGCCAATATTGTTTGGCCCACTCCACAATAATACTTACCCCCCTTTATCATACAAATATTACTAGAATGGCATCGTCAACCTCAAGGCCAAAAGTATTAGTCATAGGCTCTGGAGGTGTTGGTACCATTGCAGCTTTGGCTTTGTCTATCAATGAAAAATCTGATGTAACATTGGTAGTTAGATCAGACTATCACCATGTCATTGAAAAAGGGTATGAAATAGACTCAGTGACTTATGGTAAGATTCACAACTGGAAACCAAACCACATTGCAAAATCGGTTGAGGATGCAATCATCTCCCAAGGTGAGTTTGATTTTATTGTCCTAACTACAAAGAACATCCCAGACGGGTATGTTACTTGTGAAGATATTGTGAAACCAGCCGTTTCCAAGAATACAACTATAGTGTTGATTCAGAATGGTATTGAAATTGAAAAACCAATGATTGAAAAATTTCCTCAAAACGTCATCTTGAGTGGTGTATCGTTGATTGGTTCTACTAGTATCAATTGCAAGATTACCAATCTGCACAAGGATCAAATTTACGTTGGAATATTCGACAATGACAACATTAACAACTATAAAGAATTGGCCAATGCAAGATTACAAACTTTCAGAGATCTCTACCAAAATGAAGACGAATCAGTGAACAGAATTATGATCGATGACAATGTTCAAAAGACAAGATGGGAAAAATTAATCTATAACTCAGTACTCAATACCACCACATCCTTAGTTAACTTGGATGTCAACAGATGTCAGATTTTTGGATCAACCGAAAGCCTTTTCAAGCCTGCCATGAAAGAAGTGATGAAAATTGCTGAAAGTGTAGGTGTTCATATTGAAAATGCTATTTGTGAAAAATATATCCACATTGGTGACGGTTTGTTCTATTCTCCTTCAATGTTGGTTGATCAAAGAAAGAACCAGCTTATGGAATTGGAAATTATTTTGGGGAATCCTTTAAGGATTGCTGCTAAGAACAACGTCGAAACTCCAATATTACTGGTGTACTACAATTTGTTAAAATTGGTTCAGAATAGAATCAAGGAACTGATTGGTATGATCAAGATATACGAAGCTGATTACAAGGGAAAGAACAGTGACGATTATCCGCAAATATTTGCTGAATCAATATAGAAAAGCTAAGTACACATAGATTAGGGGATAGAGTATTTGCAAAATGATAAAATATACTATTGTTTTTCTTGTTATGTAGTAAATGACATTATAGAGCTTTAACGTTGGAAGACATGTATAACAGATAGCAATATGATAGAACATAATTAGATTGTAGACAGGCCAGCTGTCCGACAATCCCATATTTGATGTCTAATTGGGTCTAATTTGGGTCTAATTTGAATTTCCTTCAGAACGATACCCTTAACACCATGTGAATAAAGGCAGTTTGGACTTGGATATCTCTAGCTTTTCCATAATGACTCTTTTGGTGATAAGCTCGTCTTCGGTATTCTCTTTATTGAAATTTTGATTAAATTCGAACCCTGAAATCAACCCCGAATTAGACAAAATGTTTTCATTTTCATTATCTCGGGGTAACAATGGGGTCCGATCGTTGACAATATTGGAAGAATCAGTAAAAAGAGAATTCTGCTCTATCTCATTAAGTTGGCAATTAGAAGGTACGTCATTATCAGAAATTTCGGTTTGGATCAGTTTCGGTACGTTAAGTATTACGTCACTCACAAGCACTTGTTCTCTTCTGATCAACTCAAGCGGTCCCAAATGGCTAAATTTAAGAATCTCCACCACATTAAATGCTTGGCCCTTCATTACCGATAATTGCTTTAACCACATTCTTTCCTTGAAGTCATCATCCTTCTTGAATACTTCATGAAGTTTCTCAATCGTTTTCTCCCACCACCAAGTAGAAGTAAGCAATGGCAAGTAATGGTTACGTGTTTTCATTGAAAATGGCTGTCCAATTATAGACATCGGCAAAAATAACCAACCAAACGGGAACGATCTCCATTCATCTGGATGTTTCCATGGAAATGCCAATCCAGAGTCAATAGCTCCAATCTTCAAGTTAGGTACCAATGTCTTGTAATCCTTGGACCGATGAATTTCTTTCCACACTATTTTAATCATCCAATTATCCAAACCCCTATCAGTGTTTCTCATTATATAATCAAGAATAACCAATTTCTCCAATTCTTCTCTGAACTGTTTTAAAGTCCTTTGATTCCACTGAAATCTGTCGTCTGAGCCAACACCATCATCATCAATATGAATACTAATTTCACAAGTTTCAGGTAAGCTCGAAAGATCCAATTGTAGCGGATGAATTCTAAACCATATTTGAGCTTCAATATAACCATTCAAGAAGAGTTGAAGAGATCCAATCTTCTTTCTTAATTTAACATTTCGTTTATCCCATTGCGAATAATAAAACGAAGGAGAACTTAACAATACTATATTGGTATAAGGAACAATATAAGAAACCAATTGACGATCCAATACACTTGCAGCAGATTCACTTATATAACCCAAGTTCGGTATAAGACAAGATCGTCCAAAGAAACATGGAAAAAAAGTTCTATGAAGCCATTTAGTCCATTTGGGTGATAATGGTCCGTAAGGTTCTTCATCCTTGGGTTTGAATATTCCAACAATTTGATGATTTCGATTGAATATAAAATAACTTCCAGAAGAACCCTGGGAGATTCTTTGCGGTGGATATCTAGTTATACAATCACAAATGTTTGTAATGATGTTTTCAAATTGTTGATCATTTTCCAAGTAGTTTTCTGGTTCTTCCTGTGACAAGTAGTCTAGTAGGAATTGAAAGTATTCTTGTTCGTTCAATATGGGCATAGGGTTTAAAAGGGGTTTGAACACCGAATATTCTATCTTATAAATCGATGGTTTGGGTTTCTTTGCTTTATTACTGGGTGAAAAAGTCCACTTAGTCACTGGGAGCAAGTACTTTTGGGTAAATTTATTCAACTGACTGACCGACTGGATAGAAGACCTTCTTGATTCTGGATCTGATTTGGAACTGGAGATTAAATAGGGAATGTTTGTAACTGAGTTAGATTTAAGATTGGTCTCTTCTGTGTTTTTTAAATTTGGTAACAGATTGTGTACGCCAGCATTGACAGCTGGCAGAATTGGACTATATATATTGATTTCTTGATCCACTAGAGGATCGTATCCTTCATCCATACGATCATTGTTCATTTAAAACAAAGGTGTGAGAAGGTGATTGAAGCAATTGATCATGTGCTTTAAGAAACAAAGAGAAATGTAAGGTTTGAAATGAAGCAACTCAATGAAGTTTAGGGATATTTTAGAAATTGGATATTGGAATATGGGATAATAGGAAATGAAGTACTGCGATATTGGGAAATGATTTATCTGAAATCTATTTCTCTAAAGTTATTCAGATGTATGATAAGAAGGCTGCTCAAAGTGGTGTCCCAAAGAAGCAGTTCAGAGACTCGTTACGAGGACAAGATAAATAAATCTCGAAACTAAATATTTGCCTCAACTAGTCAAATGGACCAAACTAAAACCAAATTCTGGCGAGGCGAGAGAGCAATTTCGACAAACGTGTTGAGTGGGTAAGGAATTACTCCTATTGCAATCAAGGGAAGGTGTTGCGCGAAGAAGTAATCGAGACATGCCGAGACTGGGAATGTTGGTGTCGGGTAGAACCATTGTCTGGCACGGGCCATTTACCATATGATAATGGGATAGAGGCTTTTCAATGTAAAGAGGTGATAGATCAATTCAGTGGTTAAAGACAGTACTCCATAAAAGTAAGTACAGAACGTATTTTGGTAGTAAAATTTACTGGAGTAAGTCTGCTATTCTAGGCTGGGTAAGGATTTTAGGGGGAGAGGGGGAAGAGGTGGATAGAGGCTTAAACGGCATCTATTGTTGCAGTTGTAACTCAAAAGAATCACTATTGAGACTGATCCAAATCACTAAGATCCAAAAAAATGAGGAATACTGAAAGAATGGATTCCATCAGCTTTACCAATTGTATAATCTAGCATCTGCTGTTCATTATTACAAAAGAAGAGTTTATACTGTAGCAGTTAAGAGAACCGTCACTCTTCCTAAAGCTTTCTTAGACTAGGCTAGCCGCCACTAGTTGGCTGCGAAAAGAACAAAAAGAGTCTGATAACGAATTCAAATTGAAACCTTCTAATGTATGAGCATGCCTCGAACGGTAAACAATAGCACCATTCTGGCTACATCACTTTAAAAGACCAAATTTTCAATTTCATCAACCGCTACACTTCCAAAATTGTTGTAAATATTGTTATTTTAAAACCTATCTATGTAAAGATTAAAATTCAGCTAAACCATTAATACGAAGAGAGTTTGCAACGAAATGCATCACAGAATAAAATCCATAGAAGAAGAGGGAATAAGAAAAAGTAACTGTAGTACGATATATGTGTACACTTTATCTCTTTCTTTTTCTATTTAACTATTCTTTTGAAGTTGTTGACCATACTGTGGTAGTTCTGGTTTGGGCATTAGCTAGTATTTCCGATTTGCTTGATTTTTAGTGAAGATGCTTGTATGGAAATATCGACTATCGATTCTAAATCATGAGCAAACCACTAATCAATGCACCCAAGAGATAACTTGGAATCAACAAATTAGATCCGGATTTGCTTGTGGTTGCAGTAGATATTAAGCTGGAAGAACTAGACACTTCTGCTTTTTCACTCTTGCCCGTTGGAGTAGAGCTAGACGCAGTAGAGGTTGGGAATAACAAATTATTCAACTCCTCAAAGAGTCCATCGTTTTCCATAATTCCAACAATGTTTTTAAGAGCACTGATATACTTGCCCAAACTTGCACTTAATCCTTGATAGTTTCCAGATATAACTCCGATGACAATAGAAACAAGTTGGGCGGGATTGTCGATTGCCTTGTCCAACAAGGCGGTGATGATCAATGAACTGATCAAAGAAGATAAGCTCAATGCTTAAGAGACCATCAAGTCATTCACAAGAGCAGTAGTCATGTTTATATATCTATCGGTTGATAAAAATCTTTTAATGACATAAAGAGCGATTCCAGTATCATTGAGGGTTGAAGTGATCTCAATCAAAGAAGATTGAAAGACTTCAGAACCCAAAAATGAAGAAGCCAAACCGGAACCAAACGACAGAAGTAACCCGGAATTTGATGCATACAAACTTCTCTTGGAATTGGAATTGGTAACAGGCTTCAAGTATACCGTTACTATGTAGAGTAATATATCTTCATTCGCACGAACAACTCTTTCAATGAGATGAGCCAATACTGGTTGGAAGTCGGTATCAAGCAAAGTACCATCAATAACTGAAGTTACCAAGCCAGATTGTTTAAGTATGTCGAAAATGCTGGTAACTTTTAGACTTGAAGCAGCAGTGATCAATTTGGAGATATTCTACCCATTAAGAAGAAGAGCAGTAGCATTGGCTAATCCTTGAATTTGTTTTGGATCTGAAGCAATGCTATCCAACAATTCCCAAATAATCCCTGAACTGTTGACAGTCCCCAATATTGAAGCAACCGTTGCTTCATCTCTTTTCCCTATTGAATCAACAAGTTCATAAATTAAATCTTGTTGAGGCAGAAATATTCCATCCTCATTGAAATTGAAATTGAAGTCGATGTCAAACTCAGTTTCTGGAACTGGTACCACTTTAGGGGCAGCAAATACAAAAGTAGCAGCAAAAAAAAGACGATAAAATATAACCAAGCTTCATTCTGTACGATGGGTTGCCTTTTCTGGGATGTTTGTAATTAAATATTTGATTTTAGTCAAAATTTCAGGGTTGTATTCTCTTGTTTTTGCTTGAAAAAAAGATAAAAAAAGGAGTTCTCCACTTTATATTACTATAATGGAGTACGCGTAATTTTGTTTATTAGTAACAATAGTTACCTTGCTCTTGGTCTGGTAATTATAGGCAACAAGTAGTATCAAACTTCAAAATAAAGTCGGAGGAAAGTAGATAAAAGAAAGCAAAGAAATAAACGAAAGGAAAGGAAAAAAACCAAAATTTGATGTTGAGGCAATATTTACTTGATTGCTAGGCAAATGCAAGTATATATTCAGATACCTAACATGACTATAAGGATACCATCAATATAAATTTCTTCTAGACAAACTGTCATAAGCATTGATCTATAATTACCTTACTAGGCATAGAGGTTAAACTTGTTTCCAAATTAGGTTGAATTCTAATGAAGAAGGTTGAGAGTCGTACTGCACACAACCCATTTTTGAAGATGAATAAAGCAGCCAAATGGTGACTTACTGGAAAAGGAAAATATCATCTTGGTAGCATTGTCTGTGGGGTACGAAGAGGAGAGTAATATGGCAAGAAAAAACAACGGGAAATGTGTTTGGTGAATCATATTCCTATTGGATATCGGCAAAATCTCCAGCAGATGCTAAACCATGTCGGATGAAATGCCGAGGAGCAAAATTGGGGTAATACACTATCATATAGAGAAAGATGGGGTTTCATAAAGATTTAAGTGAAAAAAAAACATGAAAAAATACCGAATTACTTGTGTTTATATTGAGACTGCATCTTTTTGAGACGATGATCACCAAAAAATGATTGTGAAACATTCGAATACTTTTATAAGATTATCCAATAATGTAAATAAAACAAATAAAAATAACATGATAACGCTTGAACCATAAATTTCAATTTTTCGCTAGAAAGGTTAAATTCTTGTTATCCTCTAATATACCCAATTTTTGAACTCCTGATGTAGTATGTTTGTTATTGCAAAATCATATAACTGACCCGAAAATGGATTTACCCGAGGGTGGAGATATTACATGATTTTTAATAATGTACAGGAATGCGTCATTTTGCTCGAAAAATTTACTTCCTCACTTACCAAATTAGGCAAGAGGGTTAGGGAAGAGGGTTAGGCAAGAGGGTTAGGTAACGGATTCCAATTAGTACAAGTATAAAGTCTGGCCTTAGGATTGATAATGAATTGAATTTCCACTCAAAAAGGGTATCAACAAATTCAACTAGTAAAAGGAGCCAAAGTCCAAAAAAACTATCAAAATATTTTCAATATCATCCTTTTATTTCCCGGAGAGTCATTGAAATCCAACTAGTCCAACAATAGTAAAAATCTTCCCATATTATTGTACGAGACTGATTTTTTCTTAACCGTTTGATCCTGTCCTATAGTTGCGTAGAAATTTTCTGCAGTGGACTCATTTTTTTTTGACTTTGAAATTATTTACGCATCCAAAGTTCAAGTGACACCATTTTGCAATTATCGAACCAGTTTCAATAAAACGAACGTTTTCCGAATTTCCCAAACGCAAATAAATACCAAAGATTATAATACACATCAGTACAAAAAGTGGAATTTATTCTGAATTATTTATTGAAGAATATATTTTTTATTATTGTTATATTTTCAACCCCTCAGTAAGAAAAAGAGGTTTATTAACTAATTAAAAAATGAAGTTATTGAACACAATAATACCTTTAATAACATTTGCATCCTATGGATTAGCTTCTATTGCTCCAGTTTCTGCAAAGTTTGAGGTAAATGTAAGAGAAGAAGAAATAGTTCATGATATTCCAGTTGGGTCTCTCAAGAAAAGAGAATCTTCCGCGGTCGATCAACTTATTATCTCCCTTAACAATTCAGGAACTTTATTTAAAGTCTTTGACAGTATTGCTGCATCTAACCTGTCAATGGATAGTCTTGCCAAAGTTGTAATTAGTCTTATTCAAGGTAACAGTACCTTGTTATCTTCTTACAACATCACTTTAAATACCACCAAAATTCTTGCTTCAGTAAAAAAATCTGGTCTTATTACCACTTTACTTGATGGTCTTTTATTAAATGACACCAATAGAGAAGCCCTTGGTGGAGTTGTTGCTACAGTTCTTGAAGAAAATGTCTGGATTCCAAAACTTTTACAAGATATTGGTAATGGAGCCAAACTTTCCATTCCTGGTCTTGCTAATATAATTGTAAACACTACTTCCAAGCATCAAACCACTCAGAACAAACAAGTTGTATTCACGAATAATATCTACAAGAGAGCTTCCAGTAATCAAACCAATGGATCTTCTACTTCATTACTTGGTGACCTTGCTAATTCCACTGTAGTATCTGAATTACTCAGTACTTCTCTTGATGATATTTTTGCTGCTCTTAACAATACAGGAGTTGGTTTAAGTCTTGTGTTGCAAAGTTTAGGCAGTAAGCTGCTTTTAACCATTGTTGAGACCGTTGTTGTTAAGGTGTACAAAAGTGGAGTTATTGACAACTTGGACATTCAGAAATACTATGATCAAGCCAAAAAATCAGGAGTATTATCTGATTATGTTCAAACTGCTTTCACTGATGCAACCTATTCTCCAGCCATTGCTTTATTATTTAAACAATTAGAAGATAATGGAGTATACGAACAGATCAGACTTGATTTGTACGGTTCATAGATTAGAAAACCAAGAACCTAAAAAACTTATAAAGCAGGCAATTTAACTATGCTTTAATTTAATGTGGCCGTTTGAGATTTTAATAATGAGAATGTAATTAAATGGTATATGTGTATATATCTACTTCTACATACACATATATATATATATATATATTCATATATAATTATATAATTGTTTCTATGTATGTATATATTTATCTAGATATGTATCTCTAAGTCTAATATATATTGAAATGACATAACAAATGTATATATCTACTTCTGTCTATGACTGTGGCTAATGCCTGAGTGTATATATTCTATGATTGAATCTAATATCTGATTATTCCTAATCTATGATTGAATCTAAATGTCTATGAGTGTATCTAAATGTCTATTTGTATATATATTGAATGAAAAGAATGTGAGTTAAACAACATATTATAACGTGAGCTCAACTTGATATGTATGCCATCAACCTTCCAAAATGGAACAATGTTAATAGTTCATACCCAGATTCAAGATTAAAACTTAAGCACTGTCATTATCCCGTAACCAATCGTTATAACACATATGTAACCAATGATTGATGCTGGAACCCCTCTTGTGATAAATGTGTTAACTGTAAGATACGGAGTACCTAGCTCATCTCGCATACTAATGGCAGTTACGTTAGGGAAACCGGAGGTTGGTAATCCCATGGCAGCTGATGCTAATAATGTGGTACCCATAATTAAGAGTAATGGATGAGGATGAGGTAATTGCTCACCAACTTCTTTAACCAATGGAATAATAATCAAAGCAGCAACTGTATGGGAAACAAAAGTTGCAACCACTAAAATTAATAAACCAAAAATCACCAAGATGACAAACACATTGAAATCCAGAATCTTATGTTGTAAAGATACGGCAATGGTATTCAATAACCCAGAAGATGTAACTGCTTTACCTAAGGCAATACCTCCCATTGCCAACACAATAATATTCCAAGGGAAACTGTTTAAGTCCTCAACTCCAAGTAAACCAGGACCGAAAAACAAAACAATAGGTATAATGGAGATCACTCCTGATTCTCCAAATACGTTGTTAAGCTTCGTAATGAGACACCATAAAATAATCGTACCAACGGTTACAATTATCACATACCATTGTTTAAAAGTAAATCTATCCTTAATTGGTTTATGTTTAGAAAGTTTTGTTTCCGAAATTTTGAATGTAAATACTAACTCGAGCCAAATTCCCAACATACCGACAATTGAAACAGGTAAGGCAATGGCAAACCATTTCCCCCAACCAGGATTTGGAGTCATTGATGTAATGGCAATCATATTTTGAGGGGAGGAAATTGGTGATGACATTCCACCCATATTTGATGATAAGGCAATTCCTAAAACCAAAGCCTTACTGAATTCTGAATCAGTTGGTAAATTTTTCAAAATCGGTTGTATAAGTGAGAAACATAACACTGGTGCTGCAACGTTAGAGATCCACATTGATAAGAATAATGAAATACACATAATTGCAAGTAACACATTTCTTGGTTTGGTTCCTGCAACTGCAAGCATCCACGATGAGATAACGTTCGCTATATTGTACTTGGATAAAGCTGCTGCCAAGGTAAAACCTCCCATCAACAACATAATGGTTGTGGACCACATTTCACTGAAAATATAATCTGCAGCTGCAGTGCTTGTCATGTGTCCAACCCCATTTGTATTTTTCAACACGTTACAAGTTACTACTAATAAAGGTACCAATAACGAAGTGATATATAAAGGTAAAGCTTCTGAAGCCCAGCATAATGCAACTGTTGCTAAAACAGCCAAACATCTATGTTGTTCTGGATCGTTCATGGTTTTAACCGTCATCAATACAATGAATAATATAATAATCACCAACAATTTCAATGCTTGAGTAGTAAAGAACCCTCTTGGAATCTTGACATAATAATAACCAAATATTTTCAAGTTGAAAGGTAAATTGATCTTCTTCATGTTCAATAATAAGATTATATCAATGTTCTTACTATCTTTGAGGTTCTTGTTTGAAATCGATTCAGTTCTTCTCAATTCAAAGTTGTTGGATTTCTTCTCTAATGAAAGTAAATCTTTCCAAACTGTGTTACGTTCCCAGACTATGTGATCTCTTAAATGTGATTTTAATTCATGTCTAATGATTTCTGGGTCGCTCAAGTTTTCTGACAATAAACCGTAGATTTGGATAATCAGATTAAGTTTGAAATCTATTTCCGATAAAGTGTTGCTCAAGAACACATTGGAATGTCTTGGTAGACAATTATTGATGAAATCCAGTCTGATTGCAGAACTGAAAATCTTATCGAATTTTTTGGTGATTTTCGAAAACGCAATACGATTCAATTCAATGAAAGATTTCAATTCTGAAAGTTGAATGAAAATAGAAATGGATTTCTTTTTTAAAGTAATTCTTTTCTGTTGGTCAATGTGGAAATGAGTGTGATCTAATAACACCGAATCCGATCTATTTTCAAGGTCATCATGATAATCATCTTCATCCTCATCGTCATCTTCATCAGATTCAACTTCAAAGGCCCTGTTACTAAACCTAGTTTCGGTCAACTGCTTCTCCAAGTCGTTGGAACTACCTTCAAATTTCAAAGGAAGCGAAGATTCATTCTTGTTCACCAAATTGTGTTGAATATCATTTTTCTCAAGATCTTGAATCAAATTGTCATATTCTTGGAAAATTTTAATTTCTTGCTCACGATAAAATTTGTTCACCTTGACAAGTTCTCTCAAAAGCTTCTTAGCAAATATTCTCAAAGGGTTCCATTCACTGGTTGCATCTATAGACAGGAAGTCTTCACCTTGTTCATTTATAAACATATCGATAATGTGGTCTTCGGATTCTTTGGTGAAACTTTCAACAGATCTCGACTTGTCTTCACCACCTTTAGAGACACTACTTTCCCATGATTCAACCTCCAACTCTTCCAACTCAATGTTCAGAAATTGGCCCTGAGATAGTCTTTTATTTTTCTTGAATCTACTTAATAACTTCAGAGAAAACTTTTTCTTTTCAAGAATTCCATTGGAATATTCATCGACTCTGGTATTGGAATTGATTTTAGAATCCTTGAAATCTTTTTTTATCAATTCAATTTCTTGTGCTAAAAGCTCACTGATATTTTTTGCAGCCACATCTATAGACAAATGTTGTTCTAACTCGACTTGCTGAAGTTGATAAATGGTTCTCTTCAAGGCGATGTACTCGACATAATAATCCTGCCATTCTGGAACCCGATTGTAACTAAGAGAATTGGCAAATTTCATGTTAGCAACTATCAAACAACCCAACTTGCTGGTATAGAAATTGTATGAATGGCTTGCGCTACTTGGTAAGTGGAAACGTTGGAGCTTGCAAATGACGGACAAGAAAATTGCAAAAAAAATACCAAGTCAAGCAATTGATCGTGTGACAAGATTCCTAAAAAGAAATTCATACAAACCTTAGCGTTTTATATACAGGAATCTTTAAGCAAGATGAGAATATTACTTGACAAGATTTAAGTAAGTTGAAGGAATATGGGCAAAGGACAATAGGAGTTAGATACTAAGATATGGAAAAAGAACAAAATGGAGAATATTTAAAGAAAAGATATTGGGGCGAGGAAGGAATTTTTGAAATGACTAAATCGATACAGTTCTGGCAATTATAGTAACCATCTGGTTAAGCTTGTATTTAGAGCATGTAAAGCCTCGCTGCAAAATTTTAGTGCGCCTTGATGACTAGCGCGACCTGTGCATGTAGACTGTGAGGAGAAAATCTAAGTATTGCATATAAACAACGTCTGATGCAGAGTTCAGAGAAGACACATTTTAGAGACTATATGGAGGTTTGTTCCTGTGGATGGTGAACGAAGGTTAGTGGAAGTTTAATAGAAGGTTAGCAGGCTTCATGTGGAAACGCAGACGATAGAATGCAATAACTGAAAACCAAAAAAAAAAAATAAAAAGATAGTGGAGTAAAGTAAATAGGAACCAAATAGGAACAAAGCCAAACAGGAACCAAATCAACCCAAAACCGGGCGAGAACATTCAAATCAAACCAGAAATGCACCAATCCGACACTCATCTTGTCGTTATTTTTTACAGACCCATAATCTTTCTCAAGTCTGCCCATCTCATCCATCACCCGCTCTCGCTTTAGCCTTTTCAATGGCCGAATTTAGTGACAGAATCGCACATAGCATCTCAATCTCACATGATCTCATATCATGTGAAATCAGTCACAAGACCCATTCGGTCACCATTCTCTTGAGATGTGCAATTGCTTCGATTTGCAAAATTGTGGCTCGCTGTCATGTCAATGTCTTCTATAGCTCCACAGGAAAACTACATACGGTAAATAGAACAATTCCTTAGACGGTGTTTCAAATAACAGGAAGACAATCGAAATTTGAAAAATAAATACCGACAGATACTGCGTTTGAAATTTTGTGCTTGTTTCGTCTATTTTTTCCACTACCAGTCTGCTCTCACTAGTTCTAATATATTACCGTCACATCCTATACACACACTCATATATATATATATATAGATACATGTATATATACTAATTTATATACTGAACACAGAGACTTGCATATATTCCGATAAGATTATAGAATTGGGTACACAGTGCCGCTAATTTGGATCAAGCTAAGTTATTACCCCAGATTATAGATAGTGACTCACTCAACTGCAGTACATATTCACTGGCAGTACATATTCACTGGCAGTACATCCAAAGACTTGGTATATACATATAGGACTCACACCATATCTGCAACTAGATATAAGATTCATATATGATCACACGCCATTGCTACAGAGCATACAACTAATACAACCCTGGTACTCCACACATTTTCATCGTTTGTCAATTTCAATAATGGGTGGTCAATCAAATGGTTTTAACTCCATTGAACTGTCACTGATATACAGAGGTATTATTCACGAAGGGGAGTATACATCTCATCCATCAAGGCATCTCCCTATTAGCAGTACGCCAGGTACCCCGTGTCCTGATACTCCTGTCAGAATTGCCCTGCCCGATACTATATTCAAGGCTGAAGTCGCTTCAAGTATAGCGTCAGAAAACGCTACAAATTTGGATATCTTAGAAACTTCGGATGTTGCATCCTCTTCTTACACATCAACCTCATTAATGAACCATTCAAGTCCGACTTTTATTCATAAATGGACCCACAGTCACTCAATTTTATGTGTCATCGCTGCTCCTTCTAAGAACTTGTTGATTTGCGGTGCTCAAGATTCAAAGATTTTGGTATTTGATATGGAAAACTTCTCTCTCAAGCATGAGATCATCTGTGGCAGTCATGATCACAGCTCATCAATTCTTTGCTTGACTCTAAGCAAAGACGAGAATTACTTGTTTAGTGCTGGTTCTGATTCTCTCGTCAAGGTATGGGATTTATCAAACATAAACAGCATACCTTCGCAAAAAGAAGCCGAAAATGTGGCTGACAGTAGTAGTCATAATATTTGCAATTCACATAACGAACGTCAACACAATTCGCAAAGCCAAATCCATTGTACTCATATTATCTATTCGTTGATTGACATTGGGGATATATTTTCAATTGCATGGTCTGACAATTTATCAACCCTTTTCATTGGTGCTCAGAATGCATCTATTTTGTGGTGTGCTTTGTCACTTGGATCGGAAGAAGTATCCGTTGGCGGAGAGTATGAATTGAATTTTGTTCCTGGAAGCGTCTCCACTTTGGAAAGATTACCTCATTTCCGCTATAACAAATTTTTCGATTCAAAGGGACCCGGTGGTTCGGTTAACACTTTACAAACAAAGCAACAGCTATTCAAGAGTTCCGAAACAGAGGACTCTAAGATCGAGACCAAACCCAAGGCTAAACTTGTCGAGATATCGAACGACAATATAATTCGTTTTGCTCACAATGGATACGTTTACTGTATGGAAATCTTTACTCGTGATCAATCCGAAGCAAACCAATTTCTCTGTCGAAACAAACAGGATTGGGCTAGCCTTCTTGTCACAGGAGGTGGTGACGGAGTTGTTAATTTTTGGGCAATTTCTGTGGATCAGAATTCAAATCTGCACCCATACTCAAATATCAGTCCAAATCCAATTCCAAGTCCAAGTCCAAGCTTGGGTCCTAGCCCAAGTACTAGCCCAAGTTCAAGTACTGGCCCCTACATTCATCCATATCAAAGCGGTAAACTTAAGGTCACTAAAATAGATTCGCTCAACAGTCATGACTCTATTCTTTCCATGGCGATTAAGGATTGCTATATATATACTGGTTTGTCCAATTCTACAATTATGGTGTGGGATTTGGGTACACTTCAACTTATACGCTCTTTCCATTATGTGAATGAGGAAAACAAAAATCACTACGACGAAGTATTAAGTTTGGGAATATATAATAATTGCATATTCAAAGCATCAACGCTAGGAGGTATATCTAAACTCACTCTAAAGAGTCATCCCGATAGATCTGCAGTGTATGAAGAGGTTCGTATTGATGAAAATGGGTCAGTATTTCAAAATGGAACTTATACTCAACAAGATAGTGGTCAAGTATTAGCAGTGAGAATCTTTACAAGCCGTTCAGGAGCAACATACTTGCTTTCAGGAATTCATAAAGGTTTATGTTTATGGGACATAACCAACGTGGGAAGAGAAGATAATCAAAGTCTTATATTAAATTCCAGTCAAGACAGTGATACCAGTACAAATGTGAGTTTTATTCAAGAGTCCAAATTTGATAATCAGAACTTGCTCAAATTGCTTCAAAGATACATTTCCTTCAAGACCATCTCAAAGTTCCCGGCTCTATATGTTGATGAATCTCGTCACTGTGCCCAATTCTTAACAAAATTACTTATCTCATTAGGAGCTAAGCAAACTCGATTATTACCCGTCGTGGATGGTAATCCTGTTGTGTTTTCATGTTTTTCCAAGAATTCCAAATCTTCTCAATCAGACCCCGATCCCATCACCCTGAAAAGAGCTTTGTGGTATGCTCATTATGATGTGGTAGATGCTGAAGGAGAAAGAGATGGATGGGAAACAGATCCGTTTGTAATGACTCCAAGAGATGGTAACTTGTATGCCCGTGGGGTGTCTGATAATAAAGGTCCAACCTTGGCAGCAATCTATGCTGTTGCCGAATTATATCATAAGCAGGAACTCTCATGTGATGTGGTGTTTATCATCGAAGGAGAAGAAGAATGTGGATCCATTGGATTTCAAACTGTTATCAATAATCACAAAAATCTAATTGGAGATATTGATTGGATTATACTTTCTAATTCTTATTGGCTTGATGACGATACTCCATGTCTTAATTATGGATTGAGAGGAGTGATAAATGCTTCCATTACTGTTAAATCAGAAAAGCCAGATAGACATTCGGGAGTTGATGGAGGTGTGCTGCAGGAGCCCACGATGGATTTAATTCAAATTCTAGGTCAATTGGTCAATCCAAACAAGACTATTGATCATAAATTAATTAATATTCCAGGATTTTATAATGATGTGCTTCCTATAACTCAGCAGGAGACAGATATTTACAGGAAAATTGAAGATGCAGCTTTGATTAAAGGTATGTCTAATCAGGATTTGAAGACATTATTAGCTAAATGGCGTAACCCTTCATTGACAGTTCACAAGATCGAGGTTTCGGGCCCTAACAATAATACAGTTATTCCTCAAGTTGCTCTGGCTTCAATTTCAATAAGAGTTGTTCCAAATCAAGAACTAGTAAAGATAAAGGCTTCATTGATTTCGTTTTTACAAACCAAATTTAATGAACTTGATTCTGAAAATGAACTCTCGGTTGATATTTTCCATGAAGCAGAACCTTGGTTAGGGGATCCATCCAATATAGTTTATCAGATCTTGTTCGAGAAACTTTGTGAAAATTGGGGCCCTCAAGTTCCTGAACCGCTATTTATCAGAGAAGGAGGTTCCATTCCATCAATTAGATTCTTGGAGAAATGTTTTGATGCACCAGCTGCTCAGATACCATGTGGACAGGCTAGTGATAATGCCCATCTTAAGGATGAGAAGTTGAGAGTTGTCAATCTATTGAAGTTACGCAGTGTCTTGGCTGATACATTTAGAGAGTTGGGGACTAGATAGAGAGAAACTTAGAATGGTATTCTAAAGAATCCATTTCAATACAAAATAGCATTTACAATTAGAAAATTGGTTGTGGATTTTTGAGTGGAAAGAACAACGAAATGAAAGATTTATGGAAAGAACACCCATTGGTTTCAGGAGGACAGTAATGAATAGAAACATAAATTAAATATTGATATGCGTAAAGAATGGCGTTATATTATATAGTCTAAAGTAAGTCTAATATAAAAAAAGAATAAAATAAATAGTGTACTTGTCATAATAGTGTGGTAGTAGCAACAATAGTTGTCGTAGTTGTAGTAGTAGTGACAATAGTGTAATAGTAATACAGAGTTAGGGTAAATGAAGTTGTTAAATCGTTAAATCAGAAATAAAAATGCATTGATTTTGGGTTGTCTTAGCTTTTTGGTATAACAAACTCTGGATATTTGCCGTTCAGTACGGATAAGGGTATTGATTTGCTTCATATTGTGACATCGTTCATCTTTACCGTCGTCATCCGATGGTTCATATTCACTGCAAAGATTAAAATCTTTTTCGTACCAGAGCCAAGAATAATTCTTAACTTTTACTGGGGGAACATATGTTGGAGCATCAATAATATAATTGTCATCTTTGAAACGTAAAATATTCGTTCGTTTCGAAGGTTTTTTTGAAAGTGAAGAATGTGATGTTGAATTCAGATGAATAGATGAGAAAGAAAATGTCGAAGTAGTGGCATCGATTGAAGTGATAGAATGTCCAGCACCTACAGAGCCAGTTCTTTCAAGGTCTACTGGATGAATAAGATCTGCAGTAACCTTTGTGACAAGGTTGAGTTCGGAAATTACATCGATGATTTCAGATGCATTGAGTCGATCTTTAAACGAAAGACGGAAATGCTCAACTGTGAAATCAGAATGGTCTCTGGTTAAATTCTTGTTCTGGATTAGCGAATAAGGATTATATTGATCAAACAACACCATATGATACCTTGATTTTGTTGCTTCAAGTCCAGTACTAACAGCTAAAGTTGCAAAGGCAATGGAGGAAGAAGAAGTATTAAATAGAAGGGCATAATTATATTGTCCCTTTATGGAATCTTTTCTTTCGGTTGAATTCATAGCTGTAATTTCACGTCCGTCGAGGATGGATACTTGCTTTTGAGAAATATGAAAGTGTTTCAATACAATTAGGATATCATTGGTTTCTTTAGAAGTGTCATTTAGTATAATAAGGAATTTTCCTTCAATTGTGGGTTTTGAATTGGCAACAACATTAGATGACATGGATCTGGGAGATGTTGCAGGTGAATCAGAAGGTGACGTTATATGCTTACCATGATTTTGGTCAACATTTGTTACAATTGGAACATTATCCTTAATAAATGAATATAATGGTAGGGCCAAATCCAAAAGAAAACAGCAATCATGGAGACTTATTGTATCAGGAATTTTTATTAAAGATTGTTCTGGAGACTTCACTTTAATATAATCTTGAAGGCCACCATCTAACGATAGTCCGTATTCCCAAGTACATTCACAACAGTAGTCAATATGGTATTGGTATGTTTGATCATTAAGTGCAATTAAGTCATGGTCCTTCAAATACTTACAATTATCACATGCGATCTGGGAGTTCTGCAGTATGCAATTGGAATAAGGAAAGACAAGATACTTGCCATTGGATATATTTGGATTCAGGCATTGATGTAATTTGGCCACAGTCTTATTGCCAGGTACCACTGGTTTGCAGGTGAAGTACTTTAGTTTGAAAAGTTCAAAATCCTTGTTGTAAATAATGCCCGTCATCTTCACTTTCAAAACTGCTTCATTTTCATCTGGATTGCATACACATTCCAAGGGTAATTTTAGAGTTTCTCGTATTCGTAATTTTTGATCCACTATACATTTTGTGGGTAGTAGTAGCACAGGCTCTATATATGTCATGGTAGAAGGACAATGAGTCAATGTTAACCGTATCAAAAGATATCAAATCTTGTTATAATCAAGCTAAATCAAAAGAAGTTCCAAAAGAAAAAATTAAAAATATATAAATTAACGACAACCGTGGAAAAAAAAAGTAAACAATCAAAACAATATAAATATTCGTTTGTCTTTTATAAGGAAGAAAACCTGAAAGGATAAGAACTTAATTCAGAGCGACTTCACTATAACACGAAATGCAAGAATGTTTAAAGTTTTGCAGATCTGAAAATCGGTAGTAAGGGAGCGTTATATAATTATTTTTAAGCGAATTTCGGCCTTGATTGAAACCAACTCAATTTGGAAATTATGCCAAAACGAGAACAAATTTATATGCAGTCTTCTCAAAGCTATCAAGTACCATTAAGAGACCAATCACAAAAAATGTAAGTCACAAGGTTTTTGTAGACAGAAAAATTAAAACATCAACACTAACCCATACTAGTCAGCAACATCAATTGACTTTATAATGTTCTTGAAATTATCGAGAGAAGGTGATGGGGTTCCAGTTTGAATTAAATTGAAATGCTTACCTGTGATCAGATTTTAGACTCACACATAACCAGAATTGGTGTTTAATCGCATACGCGAAATCTCGCTCGTATTTGTTTGATTCAACTCGTCAATGTAATACATTACAAGCCGCAATGGGGTCATCAATGAAGGTCAAATACTCAACTATGCCATCATGATTGGTTGATGATACATGTTGTCACCTTTGCCATGCAGATATAAGGGAAGAAGACAATTATGCAAAATAATTTTTTGATGCCAAAATATTATCCAACACAGTTGTTTTAGTCTTTAATTTGAACGAAGGGGGATATGAACAATCCGAAAGGAATCAATTGCAGCAACGTATCTTCAGGACGTTTCCAAATTGAATTCCTCAATCAATTTTTTGTTTTGGATGAGTGGTGCTATTGTCATTGGTGATTCAACAATACCTTGCAGAGGGATTGTTTGACACGCATCTCTCTTCCAAAAATATAACGTCGCCGTATTTCGCAGAAACAAAATTTTACTCCATTCATTACTAATTTGGTAAATTAATAGGGGAATGGACTGCAGATGAAGAAGCATCATTTTCTTCATTAAACGAACAGATAGATTTTAATTTTTTTTTATTGCTTAGTTTTTGGATCCCATTAACTAGACCTAGTTCAAAATCAATCCCAACTAATACTGGTGCAATGGATATGAGAAACAAGTTACAGCACTGGATTCCAAATTTTGTAAAGCAACCTGACTTTTCTGTATGTCTCAAATCAATGGATGACAAGTCGATCAAGGACGTTAGACTTTCTTCATATTGAATCACGTAAGTTGAATGGTATCACATGGAATCGCAATTCTATTTTTCCTAAAATAATTTATGCATACCTTTATCTCCGGGGCAAGACGATTCAGGGGTAGTCCAACGTTACTAGAACTAGGCTCTGATGACATCAATCTGAACGAGCCGTAGAAAATATTCATTTGTTAACGGTAGGGTCCATCTTCGACCTTCTAACTCCGTGGTAACTCCGAAATAAAGTGAAAAATTTGGAAGCTCCTCGCTGAGTGTAGCTGGTTAAGCGTCGTTTGCTTCGTTTCCTCGTCAAGGGTCATTCTAACATAACCTTTTACTAACTACACCAATTGGCACATACTGCTTCAAGTTACTTTATTCCGTGACTCCACTTCATTCGGCGAATATTGGGAATTTCAGAAATTATGAATAGAATGCATATGCGTATACATTTCTTAATGAACAATTCCAAATCATGGAACTAGTCTTACAATGATCTTGTTAAGTCTACACTAAAATCCATAAATACGTCTATATAGCTAGACATCATTCATCAATATACCCATATATCCATGTCTACTCTAATAGCATCCCAATAAAAAAATGTTAAAATATACATTCCCATCCAAATGCATGTACAAAGTATTACCATACCTAGTTATTACTAACTTTTGTTATCTTTTTTCCTTCTTTCTTTTTCCTTTCTCTCAGCTTCATCTAATAAACTTAATCGTAATGCCTCTTCAATCATTCTTTGCTCTAACGAAGTTACTTGATTCGAAAGAGTCAATCTCCGATCATCAACGCTATCATCCTCGTCGGCATTAAGTAATAAATTAGATGCATGTATAGCACTAGCAGTGGCAGCCTTTCTAGCTAATTTGTTTCTTGCAGTATTAAGTTTAAGTTCCCAATCGGGACGAATAAAGTCAATCGATATAACTCCCGGTGCATCAATTGCCATTGAATATTTTCTCTTGGGTTTGATTGCAGGTAAGTCATTCATTTTGGGTGAAGAGCTTGATGAAGATAATGGAGTGTTTAAAGGTGACGAAGGACCATTACCTATCAAATTGCTGGCTTCAAATTTCCCTGGTTTTATTCCATTAATTCCAGTACATACAGTTAATGGACAATTGTAAGTAACCCCAAAATTAGGCAGTGCACAGTATGGACAACTTGCTGGTTCCGAAATCAAAGTGTGGGGAATTTTAGAATCTTGCTCTTCATGAGGAGGATGAGGTTCAATTCTCTTGATTTGCACAAAACATTCCGTACAAATTGGCTGAAGGCAACACCGGGAAACATTTAGATTCTGTGGGTAGTATAAGAAACAAATAGGACACTCGGTTGCATTTCTATAAAGTTCTAGTAATAATGCCTTTGAAGATACTTCCACCAGCTGCTTTGATTTTTCTTCTTCGTATTTATTCTCTTCTTGTTTTTGGATCTGTTTGATATCTTCAATCAATAATTTAAGTTTTGCCTTTTGTTCTTGCCGACGATAATAATTGGACAGTTTATGAATTTTGTGATTATCAATATCATCATCTTCTTCTTCATTCGAATATGCCATTTCAATCAGATACAATGGAAGTTGCTTTAATATTACTACAAGTTCCTCATCAGTCCAACTAGCATCAAAATCCTGCAATGGTGTATAGAATGGAGCTAGTTGACGTCTTATAATTAACCCACGGACAATGTCGGTATTATAATCAAGATTCGATTTGTAAGTTCCAAACGGTGCTAGATATCCTCCATCCACGGTTTCATTAGGTCTTACAACCAAATCAAGATAATGTTTTCTTCGGACTTTATCCTTTTCGTCAGATTTTTTTGATCTTTTGTCATTGGAACTACTTCCATTGCTTCCGTTGGTTAAAAATATGCCACCTGATGAATATACCGAAGATGTTGTGTTACGTCTCTGGGACAACCCATTAGCATAGTGTCCGCCAGATACATTTCCCAGAAATGTACTTGAGCGGCTCCGTCCACCTCCACTATCCTTTGCAGCCACGTTACCCATTTTTTTCTGAAATGGTAATGGGAAGTAAAAAAAAAGGGGTTTAAGGAAACCTTCAATTAACAGCAACCTTGACAAAACCAAAAAAAAGCTACTGGATCTTGAAAGCCAACACACTAAAATAGTAAACGGGAATTGAAAAAAAAGTGAAAAGAACAACCACAAATCTGGACTTGAAGAGCCTATAAAAACGATAAACGATTCCGAATAGTGTGTTAACTGAAATTGGTTTCAAATGTATTTGGTTTGCAATCAAATGTGGTAGCTCTCTATCAAAGTACGACAATAAGGGGATTGGGATTGGTGGCGTCCGATAACGAGATGATCAGAAACACGAACTTGGAAAATAGAACTTAGTTAACAAGAATATAATACAAGGCAGTGATCCAAACAATCAAATTGATAAAAAATTGATATTTTTTTCGAAATGTTGTAGAAATCAATAGTACGTATAGTGGTGGTAATTTGTATTTCGGTAGTTGAGAAAGGTATGATTTGGACACTAATTCAGAAGACAAAAACAGAAACAAAAACAAAATAAAAAATAAAAAAAAAGGGAGCAGGTGGGATGACGGTCGCAACGATTTACCAGATCCTAGCAAGCAGTGAGAAATATATGAGAAAAGTTGAGTTGTTGTACTATTTAAGTCCTGAAAATGTTAGAAGCACCAAAGTATGAATGTTGATGGATGCCTTTCCTTTTATTCATCGAAAATTGCACTTCTTTAACCTCCATGAAAAAGGTATGGGTCATTGATAAACCTCTTCTCTTCCGTCAACTCATGTACCCCAAGGTCACACTCTGGTGTGTATATTGAATAGGAGTCGCACTACATTAACTGCGAATGAACTGCTTTTTGGGTGGTTCGGACTTGGTTATGTATAATGTAGTCTTCAAGGGGAAAGATATGGGGAAGGAGGGGGGAAAGGGGGTAATTGGACCGCAGCAAAATTCCAATCAAGGGATTTTGTTTGCTGCTGGAAGTATGGGGACATGTTACTAGTACTCGGTGCTGGAGTTGCGCATACAATGTAGTTAAGTTAAGTTAAGAGTAGGGCATAGTAAGTCCGAGTGGGTAACAGTTAAGATGAGTAACAAAAATTGAGACACTAATCTTTTGATTGAGTATGTAGTTTTAAATTGGACTTATATGTTCGAAATATTGTTCTGATATGTTCGTAAATGTATATTTTTGGTCAACATCTATATACGAGTTGGAATCTTTTATTGGTGTACAATGTTCAATCATCTTTCTTTCAACCTCTTCTGGTGCATTTTATCTTTTCGCACCCAACCAGTCATTCAATCTACATTCTATCGTTGATTAATTTAAGATTCCTTAAGCAGGCCTCGTTATTAAGTCAAATTAAAAATGTTTGTTAGAAGCAGAGTCAAAATTATTATCAGCAAAATTTTGAACACAATACCACGTTATTCGAACGATAGATACCAGAGCAAAATTATCATCACTTCTCTTGAACCATAGTCATTTCAGTTTATGGGATGTTTAATCGATTTTTTATTGACAAAGTCCAAATTAACTTTTATTCAGTTCAAATACATCTGGCTTGTCACCATGAATCCAAAAATCTGACTCTGTACACCCGACCTGTTTCTGGTCTAATTATCGGTCTGGAGACTAGACTTCGGCTCAATTAGGAGATTTGAACTCCCCACTGATCGCCGCTGGTAATGGGTGATCCATTTAGTCGTGGATCTGTTGCATTCAATACTGATCATTCACTCTCTTGCGCTCTTCACTAGGCCCAGGCCCGTGTGGGGCCGCCATCTCATCGCATCGCAACTCATTCGAATTTCAATTCACAACCAACGACGTTGTACCGATCTCATGGTCATACAACACATCACAGTAGTTATGCCGATCTAATGGTCGTACTGTACGCATCGCATTATGCTATGCCGATCTAAGGGTCATATGCATCATGCTCATATATCATTCTCATACATCGACTAGATGGAAATCTTCAGTAATACCGTTGCCTCTATTAATACTCTCTTCTCACTATTTCAACTCTACAGTATTTGCTAAATGTGTCTATTTAATGCTAAAAATGCAAATTAAGTAAATCTACTCTCTATTGATTCCCACTCCTATACCAACTCCTACCATGGCAAATACGATAGAGCACCATACCAATCCAAGCACCACACTCACAGCTTTTTGAATCTTGGAAAACTTTCTACCTCGAGAAACTTCCTCTCCAGTATAGTAGTAAGCAATTCCAGAGAATGACGGACTGGGAGAAAACTTAGAATCAAAAGTACCGATTGCCAATAAGAAAAATACCGGTGGGACGATTAACCCTAACATGAAAAAGACAGCACACCATAGCCAGGAATAAGTATTAAATTTGGTAGGTTGTCCATTATGTTGAATTTGATCGGAACGCATTTCGCCGAAATTATATTGTGGAGACTTTTCGTCCCCAAGCATTCTTTCATGAGAGTTCCTCTTTCCAAGAGAGTCCTGAAGAACACCTTGCTTGGGACTGGATAGAGATACTAATGAAGACTGTGATTGACCCATGGGCTGGCTGTATCTATAAAGGTCTATTCCTGGATTCAAATCATTGTTAATATAGTCGGTAATTCTTGAGTTATGAGAGGTGGTTTCAGACTCAACTGGTGAACCTGGTACGTATATTGGTTTGGGATGACTAGGGGTACACTCACCGTGCTGTCTTTGGGTCGCACCCTTACTTGTAGGTGTGGTTAACGACGTAGGTGAACTAATTATGACGGGGGTCCCAAGAGTGGTGTTTGGTCCAGCTCTAATGGCCGAATTTAGTATTATATCAGTCTTTCTTTTACCTTTTACAATCTTTTCCTCCTCACCAAACTCAATGGTCTTACCATCAGAGAATCCACTTTGTAGAGTATGAAGCAATTCTCCAGAGGAAAGAGAAAATGTATCGGTAACGTTTCTGAGACAGCTATCCTTATTACTACGCTTTGTAGTTTCACCATGAACTCGTTGTCTCTGAGGAGTTTCTTTGCTGAAAGTAGTCATGTTGAATGCTTTGGTAGGATATATTGGATTCTCCAGTTTGTCAGTATCGGCCCCGATCGATGAATTGTTTATAAACTCGTACGCACTGGAACGATTACTAAAGGTTTCAGGAATTGACCCCATTGGAGATCTCTGGCTAGCTCCACCTTGTATCATACCTGTTCCTTGAGGCTGAGTGTAACCTTGCTGCTGTTGAAGTATATCCTTCCTACTACCTTTGAATGGTTTATTTGGCTGTAGCTGTTGTTTGGACACTTTCTCTGTTTGCTTAGTGTCCAGATATTTGCCAAGGTCAATATCTGATGTGGTAGTCAAATTGTATAATGAAGATCTATTGGAAATATCGATATTAGATGAAGCACTAATGATCTTTCTTCGGTCTTGGATTGACCTTGTAGGCAATGTAGCAGACGACATTACCTCAGAATCATTATAAATTCTGAACTTTTTACTTTCGTTAGAGATAGAAGATTCACTTTGATTCAATTCAATTTGTTTTGTATCATAGTAACTGGTTGGTGAGTTAAGGGAGCTGTCAAGAATATCACGGACAGTCTGCTCAATAAGCGATTTTCGACGGTTCATGTTCCTCTTTAGTATTTGTGATCTTATTAACTTATAATTCTCTTTAAGTCTCTCTGAGCTTGTGCTTGAGCTCTTGTTAATGGAGTTTTTCTGATCATTTTGTTGAATATATGAGGTTTGAAGTAGGACCTGCTTATCTTGGCCATATTTTTTAGTATTCTTATCCGGGAGAGCACTTTTTAGTTCCTTTGATGATTGTTGGTGATTTTCCTGACAGTGATTTTCCTGATTGTGATTTTCCTGATCTTCCTGATCTTCCTGATTTTCCTTTTCATCATCCTTTGGCTCGGGACTCATCCCGAGGTCTTCAAGAAAGGTGAAACTTGATCTGAGTTGATCGAACTTCATATAGGACTCGTATTCTTGGAGAATGGAATTTATAGACTCCGAATCATATTCTAGATCTTGGTCTTGTTCATTTGAAGAATTGGAGGTGTCAGCAAAATCTTTGACTTCGACTGGTTTAGTATTGGTGAGTTTCCGAGGACTTGTTGAGTGAGTTCGAGCAGTATCACTGACTCCTGAAGATGAAGACATCACTGATGTACGAGAACGAGAAAATTTGGCTCCAATCAATCCTGGGATTCCTGCTCTTGCAGGGGATCTTGATGGGTGTAAGTCTATTTTGGAAGAAGAACCAAAGTCCACATCTTCGCCTATTTCATTTATACTATCAATTGACTTCAATGATGTTCTGTTTTTGAAATAATTTTTCAACGATATTGATGGCGAAGTTACTGGCATGTCCCATATGTGTCTATTCCTTTCATCCTCACTATTGACAAGAGTAGTGTGTCTTGTTGTTACTGCTGTTTGTGGGGTTGTAGTTGTAGTTGTCGTCGTTGGAGACTTTCCAGGGTGATCAGACTGGCACGATGACAGGGTCCCTTTCCCAATATCGTGAGAGATCATGTCTCTTTGTCTGTCGATATTGATTTGTATTCCACTATAAAATCTTCAGTTAAAATGTAATGTTCCAATGAGTGAACCAAGTAAAATAAAGTGATGTGTCAGGATTCAACAATTCGGTATATATTACAGAAATTAGGAGATTAACCGGTGGGAATTTAAAAAAAGTATAGGAATCTCGAAAAGTACATATACTCGAGCAGCTTTCCGATTCAACATGATTGGTGCCGTTTTTTTTAGTCGATTTGACGATTTCTCAGGGTGTTGTGGAGTGTAAGATTTACACCTCGAAGCACTCATCAGAGCTGTTTACCTTTACCGTTTTGGGACCCAGGTGCCAAATCGGGGTTTGAGTTACCGTAAATAGATTTGATATATGCTGCTGTGTGCACTACATATTTTTTCGATGCATGCACTTTAGCTACAAATGGTATTTCCACATTGCAACTAATTGGAAAGTATATTTCCAGACTAGGAATAAAAGACTAACTCAATAGGTAAATTACATGTTTCAATTGGTACTGGAATACGTTTCCGTTAGGAATTGTTTTAAGAGCTTTGATGCCCATATTCTTGAAATACATGTAATATTTGGCGCGAGATGAGTAAAATTCCTGCGAAAAAAGGAAGACAAAGCAAGACAAATATAAATTTTTGTTTCATTTTCTGAATTCATATCTGGTTGATTATATGCATTGCATTTATTAATTTTAACTCAGAGAGTTAATTTAACATTAAAAGATGTGAGGAGATATTAATAATTAGTAGAGAGATCTTGTTTTCTTCTTTTGCATAGCAGATCAAAGAAATTGAAGTTACTTCTAATAGTTAATGGATCTTCTTCTTCTCCTTCTCTTCTTACAGTTAGTACCACTACTAGAACCACTGGAACCACTGAAGCCACTAGATGAGACACCAGATGAGACACCAGTCGAAGCACCAGTACTACCACCAGTAGAACCACCAGATGGTACACCACCACATTTACCAGAAAATGCTGCAAAGGCATTGGTGATAATAGTTTGGAAGGTCTTTGCATTCAAAAACTCATCCAACAAACTGTCAACCAAACCGGACTGTTTCACGGCGGCAATAACTTGACTCAAGTTTAATGCATTGCTTTGTAACACAGCTTTAATCAAATTGGCTGCGAATGGAATATAACTAGGATCAGTAATAATTGATTTGACAACAGAGCCGGCTAATCCTGAATCCGCCAAAGATTCCAATACATTCACCACCACAGAATTGGAATCTCTGGCCAAAAGTTCTGGATTAGAGTATTCTCCAGAAACCTGAGGAGTAAAATCAACATCTCTGGTGGCTAATTGGGTGATACCTGCCTTGATTTTGGCTTCAACTTGGGTAACCAAGTCGGAAATAATTCCTTCCGCGTATTTGAATAAGGTTGCATATAAACTACAATCGGAGATAAGTCCTTGGATTGTCGAGGCCACTAGACCGGAATCATTCAAGGCAGAGAAAAGGGTGTTCATATTCAAAAGACCGGATTTCAATATCGTCACTATATTATTGATGACATATGGTTGTAAAGTTGGGTTGGTAGCAAAATAATGGAGAACCTCTGGTGCAAGCCCAGTGTTATTAACTAACGATAATACTTGGGTAACAATTTCGTATTCTCTTTTAGAAAGTGCTTGAACAATGGTATCTCTCTTGATCTTAAACAGTTCAAGCTCTTGTAAGAGAACTTCAAAGTTTTGTTCATCTTCACGTTTGAGTACAACGATGTTGGATTCAACTGTAGTTGGAGCTGCAGAGACTGCAGCAGAGTATGCGAGGATTGCAGCAATTGAAGTAGAAGTCAACTTCATTGTTCATCAAGACTTATATTAGCAAAATAAAGTGAAATAAAGATAAATGGTAGAAACAAATCTTTGTTTCTAAAATAAGGCTCAAACAGAAAAAAAAGGATTGAGAACCTTTTCAAAAGGTGGAACATTCCACTTATATACTAAGGAACAAATATGTATTGTGAAACGATCCTACTCCTCTACTCCTTTGTCAAGTGATATTCCAAGAAATATTCGAAATTGACTTGGCTCAGATAATCGGGATAAACCATAACAGTGCCGAGAACTAAAAGTATGCAACTTCCTAGTTAAAATATAATATAATAAGATAAACTACCCAAAAGATCTTGAATGCTACCTCTCTGGAACCTATTCAGGGCTAACTATTTCCATCGAACTCTGTGCAACATAAGTATTTCCTAAATGGGTAACATAGATATTTCCCAAATAGGAAGTTTATTATACACAGGAGACCAAATCGGTGTCTTCCCCAAGTTTACATCCGTACACCTACACATCTTGTCAATGATGGGACCCACTCCAGCTGGGTTTATGGTCTTAAGAGATATCATATTGGGGTGGCTTTTATAAAACAAAGAAGTCCTAAGGAAGTTTCTGAGTACCTTATTATTTTGTATACTATATATTACTACATTGTATCGCTCAGGATGTAAACAGATTACCAAAGCGCTTGCCGGAGCCTCTTCTTTTGCGATACCATGACACCGATCGATGTAATTCAATCCAAGAATCTACCAAATCTATACTTCATCGGAAGTTACATGTAGCTGTCAGTTCCGTGTACCAAATTACCTTAAGTAGAAATATGAGCAAAGAGTAGTCAATAAGTTATCATTGTCTTGGCAAGTCTTGGAGCGATTCCCAGTTCTATTTTCTCGGTGAAGGGTCCAACTGGAAGACGGATGGGGCTATTGTACACCATCAAATATAGTTCGGGCAAGTCAGATACTTTGCATTCAGCTTTCTTTGTATAACTTCATCAAAACATTCCAACTACCTAATCAGAGCAACTCAAAAGCCACAACAAACGAAATCAGTAGATACAATCATATGAATAGATTTCAACCAATACATACACGATTTCAATCAATTGAATAAATTTTCATAGATTTCCAGATCTTTTTTTCTATTTCTTTCACTAGTAACCAGAAGCTACTCGCATATTGAAAGTTACACTGCATTAACCAATTGTAGCATTTATTAGGTTGGTTTGAAAAAGTTCATAAGTGAAGATTGCCCTTTTTTCTTTTTAACATCCTTCTTTAGAGTTGGGGTCAGAACTTGTCTTTTAACAGGACGTACCGCTGGTGGGGAAGGCTTCTTTAAATTATTCACAGTGACTAAATACCCATCCTCATCAACATATGACTCCTGCTCAGGTTTCGAATCTTGTTCAGAGTCAAACTCAAGTTCTGCAGTTGCTGGGAACTCAATCTGAGATTGAGAATTGGATTGCGAGTTGGATTCGGATTTCCTGGCAGCATTCTGCGAGTCAGATTCTTCTTCTTTTGCAGTTATTTCATCTCCAGTTGGAATATCGTCAGCGCCATTTCCTTCTACCAAAATCGGTTCCTGATCTTTGGATTTATCTTCCACTTCTTCTTCTTGTTCCGAAAACTCACTCTCGTCCTCAAATAGCTTTTGAAGTTCAGCAGCATTCGTTTTCTTCTTCTTTGCATTGACTTCTGGTTCGTGATCATCCTCTGCTGCATTGGAAATTATAACTCTTTCTTTGGGTTGCAATTTTTCTGCCTTTCTGGATTTGTATTGATATCTGGAGCTGGCAGTGTTAGATTCAGCACCAACTGAATCGCTGATTTTTGTATTGGAATTAGAATTAGAACCAGATCCAGAAATACCCGATCCTGCTTCAGATTTACGAGACGTATAATGAGTAGATATATCAAGTGTAGGAGCCAGTTTAGAACTTGCCTTACGTGAGACGTAGCCTGAAGATAAACCAGAACTGATCGTCTTTGCAGGCTTTTCAGTTTTAACTTGCCCCGAACTAGTCGGACGAGCAATTTCACTAGCGGCTGGTTTCCTAGCCGCTGATATTGGAGCATCTTCGGAAACCATGAGTTCTGGGCCCTTGATTAATCCGTTTCTGTAGTAATCTTCAAGTTTGGAATAGTCCAACGGGAACTTTTGTTCTTGAATTGCAATTTGGGCTTGATTTATGGTTGAATCTTTGTTGGTAACACTATAAATATGAATTGTATTGACACTATTGAACTTGTCCAAATATGACAGAAGGTCGGCATCATTGGCCAATTTGATCTTCACACCATTGACACCATCCTCAGTGCCTGTAATTATAAACGAAGCTGCCAACTTGTCCTTATGTGCTTTGTAAAAATCATATAGTACTCGTTTAGCTTGCGCGCAATGGATATTGAGTGCTCTTGAGAGAGTACGGTACGTCACAGGATCTTGGTTCTCAAACAAGGATGTGGTCAAGTATTCTACTTCAGTGGCCGATATGTCCATTGTCATTGCATGGATTCCAATATATTATGGTGCAATTGTGCTTTTCAAATTCAGTCAATGAAAGAAAAGTTCACATCTGAGTGTGGTTTGTGAGTGACTGTCTAAAGACAAATTTGATCTTTGGGTTGCGCGCGTTTCACGCGTGGGGAGGCTGTGAACACTGGAGGTGCGATGAGATGTGCGCTCTGAATTGATTTTAGCGACAGAGGTTGGAAACAGTAGCGGCAAAAATGGGAGCAGTTAGGGGTAGATGCCAATTGTGTAGCGAGGATAAGAGCAGACACTCCCATATACATGGATTCATATATGGATACGAACATCTATATGGATACATAAATACATACATGAATACATGAATACATTGATGCATTGATACTTATTAAATTGTAAATAGAGATATATAAGATTTATAGACAAGAAGACATATACAAACTAGCTAATATCTATCCTTGTTGCGTAAACAATAGCACCTTCCCCAGCTCCTCAGTCAAGCCACACTGCCACTTCTTGGGCAGCTCTCACTCTCGAATTATATTCTGCTTCTTGTCGCTTGCGACTCTCAATAACATCACTGAGTGGACCTTTGAGCAACTCTTCAGTTAAACCCTTATCAATTATGGGTTTCCAGCATTTCACTCTTTCAAATCCATTTTCTCCATTCTCGTAATCGTTGTAAGCTTGGTCGATCCTCTTTTTATTGGTATGCACAAACGGTCCAACTTGAACTACAGGTTGGTGCAACACTTGGCCCCCAATTAACATGAATTGAATATCCTCATCACCAGAATTCTCAACTTCAATAAAATCTCCATCTCTTTCAAAGAAACAGCTTGTGTATTGATTGATTATTGTATTTGCAACCTTTAACCTATTCCCTTTATTGACATAAAGAAAAAAATTATAATCCTTGGGCAATTTGTGTTTAAATTTACCACCGGGCTTGACCTTATAGTCATAAAAATGTACGGGAGTATAGGACAATTCTTTGATTGATTGGATATTTAATGCTGAACCAGAGATGATTTTTATTTCAACTTTACCACCATCAAGATCTTTAATCACTGGGATCTCAAACGATCTTAAGTCACGATATCTGGGGCTTGTTTCTTTCAAATTTTCTGGAAGATCGACCCAAAGTTGAATACCTTCAGAATCAGAACCATCGGTCTGGGGTACAGGCATTTCAGAGTGAACAATTGCCCTCCCAGCTGTCATGAATTGTAAGTCTCCTTCCAATAGTATGCCTCTTGAACCAGTGAAATCCTCATGTGCAAGCCCTCCTTTTAACACGTAACTTATGGTTTCCATCCCACTATGGGGATGAGGTCCAAAGCCCAGAGTAGACGATGCCTTAAAATGATCTAAGAGCATAAATGGAGTGAAGTTTCGCATTGGTCTAATAGCAATGGATCTATATACCTGAACCCCAGAACCTTCAGGTTTCAAGATAGCGTTGATTACTTTGAAGATAGATCTTGGTGCCATGATGCTGTTGTTTAAATGTCATTGAAAAGAAATGAAATAAATGTATATAAATGAGAATGAGAAGACATACAAAGGAAGTACAAAGGAAGTAGAGTTGGTGCCAAATCTATGTCATCATGATTTCGAGTATGATAGCTTGCTACTTTTGGACTGAGAAAATCGAAATCCTGCGATCCCTTTAGATAGCTTATTCAGGGCCTGACACCAAAGTTTTAGAGACCTGAGAATACTATTGCTCCCTAATTTTTAGGCTCTCCTCGCGAATTATTCGGTGACAATATCAACTCTTCCTGGAAAGAATCACAAGCCATCTCAGCGTCCACCAGCTGAGCAAATACATGTGGAGCTCAGAATAAACTCTCATATCGCGAATGGCTAAAGCCTCAAACTCATGGCCCAAACGTTTACTTCACATTCTCTACACCAGCTACAAACATCAACAATTTTAAATTTCAACGTATTATGTCTTACTATCTAATTTGGACACAGCCCTGTAAAGACATAGCAAATCAATTTACCAGTCAGTCTGTGATCTAACAATATTTTTATCTTTCATCTTTTCTTGTGAGTCGGTTGGAGCTAAAATGAGGCAAGTTGAAAAAAAAACAAAGATTTAATTCTTTAATATCCGCTTGAACTCATTTCATCACCAATAGAACTTTGATTTTTTTATAATTATGCGAGAGAATTAATCCTTGAACTTCATTATCTATTTCTTTGGAGGATTAAATATAATCTTTCTATTCTTGATTGCTTGCCATTTGAATCTCTTGACCCATACAGATACGAAATAAAGAGAAGAAACGATAATGAGAGCCTTCAAACCCCATTTCTTTCTGTCATCAAGTTCAGGTTCAGAAGTCCAGTTCAAGAATGTAGTAACATCCTTAGCCATTTGAGAAGAAGTAGCAGGAGTACCATCTTCATATTCAACTAAATCATCAAATAATACTCTACCCATAGCAATTGAACCACCTGGGAAATATGGATTATAGTTGGAGCCAGGTGGTAAAACAACACCGGCAGGTGGTTCATCTGGGTAACCAGTCAACAATGAAAAGATGTAATCACAAGCACCATGTCTAGCCTTAACAATTAATGATAAATCTGGTGGTAAAGCACCTTGGTTACCAGCTCTAGCAGCTTCTTCATTTTCATAAGGACTTTGTAAGTAATCAGCTAACTTACCTGGTCTCTTTCTTGGTAAACCTTCATCATCTGGTTCATCATCATATTCAAATTCTGCCGCCATTGCCTTAGCTTCAGATGCAGTATGAGAGACACCAACCAAGTTTCTCCAAGCAATTCTATCTAATGAATGACAAGCAGCACAAACTTCACGGTAAACTTGGTAACCTCTTCTAATTGAAGCATGATCAAAAGTTTCAAACATACCATTATGAGACCATCCATAAGCTGGAGAATGTAAACCATGTTCTGCAGCAGTCATTGCACTGGCAGTTACTGAGTCTTGATACAACACATATGAAGCAGTCAATCCAGTAGAAGCAACAGCTCCGGTAATGAATTTTTGAGCTAAAGGTGAAGAAAATGCAGTTCTAAACATCTTACTTAACTTTGATAATTAATTGAATTCAGTTTTCTTTGGTTTTACTGGATATCAAAATTTAGTTGTCCTTTGTTCGAAAAAAAAGTCTTCAGTTAATGTATTTATAAACACAATGAAACTTTCCTCGCAAGATTCCTAAAGATTAAACAAACTTGAAAATTGGTTTAAGAATTAATTCAATTGTTTTAAAAACTTTTGATGGTGTGGTTTGTGCTAACTTTGTTGGTAGTAGTGTTGAGGTCAATCTCTGATGATTAAAACAAAAAAGGACAATTTTTCATTGGCTGGAGTATGTGCAGGATGGAACTTTGTGGGTTTTATTGTTTGCTTGGAAGAGAAGTTGCGAGAGGGACTCGGGTAGTTAAGGGAGTGCGAATGTTGGCGGTTTGGTGAGCAGAGGAAATGGATGCAATGGTAGGATGTAGAAGGAAGTAGAACTAGTGGCTGGAGTCAGCTATGATTGAATAGGACAACGATTACATAGGAATGAGCACATCCAGGGTTGATACAGTTTTTTGGAGGATTATTTTTTGGGAAACCTTTGTGGGTGGTGAGAACTTCTGTGGAGATGTGGATAATCTTGGAGAGCATTTCCAAGAAGTTCAGTCTTCAACCTGCTGAAAGCAATGCTCTTACTTTGGCGAGTTTCTTTCTCTGGCGAGTTGTTTCTCTGACGAGCTTTTCTGGTTGCCGTGCTCCTTGCTCCCACAGGCGTCAGACTGAGAGGACTTGCTCCATCAATTGCACCCCAATTTCACTGCACAACTGCATATATGCTACATAGAAGCTGAATAGTACCTTAGGTGCGAGCTTAAACCTAACCATAGTTGACTATACAACTTTCACTTACCCACATATCAAAATCTTTCTTTCCCTATCAGCACCAAATTCTCATACTTTCAATGCGATATCGATGTTTATAACTGAACGAAAGGCAGCCCACGACACTTCTACTTATGTATTACAAGTCTCTGCAATATGTTATAGATTGCTATTTATCTCACATTTACTGAAACGTATTTTACTCATTCGCTCCGCTCCTTTGGTACGTACTACTCTACCACTGGCATTTAAATAGTTATACAGCACTTTAATGAATCCTCGGCAAGACTGTTCGCATATGACTCCTTGGACTAGATCAAAATAATTTATATTTCAACATTTCCCAATTAATGGTATCATTTGTTTACTGGCTTCTCATTCAACTAGCCACCTAAAGGAGGTGGTGTCTAATGAGAGATAGCAGACTTCAATTCCTTTTCAACAACAATTTGGATGGATTCTAACACCAATAAAAAATTGTAAATAGTCAAATGCAATCCAAAATAAACCCGCTATTCAATTTACCATTTCTCTTCTGGGTTCTTCTTGAATTCCTGGTAATCGTGCCAATTGAATATACTAATTTCAGTCTCATTTTCAATTGCTAAATCCCATAAACTCTTAGATTCCCCCAGTTTCAAATTTGATTCATCTTTACAAACCAATAACCAGTCACCATCGTCATTATCAAAGTTGATCACCAAATTCATCGATTTGGTTCCATGTGCCTTGGTATACACTTTTAAGGAATCGTATTCAATGTTTCTATAAGGTCTTAACCCACCAGTAGTATTGATAAGTTTTACAATTTGTTCAAAAAATTGTTCAGGGGTAGTGTTCTTAAGATCCACCGATGGGAAAATGTGATTCTTCACATTTCTGTATGGGAATGACTTTATGATACGAACAGTAATCACCGCATCAGTTGGAGGACGTACATGAGATGTAAGAGGTTCTTCTTCTTCCATTGTAAAAAAAAAGTTGTGAATAAGCTTTGTATTGGTTTCAAAAATGTATTAATATTAATAAGTGGCGGTTCCAATCAACTATTTATAGTATCCTTTGATTGAATGTGCAAATGTTCCTTCATGTTCTGAGTTTTTCTCTTCCATCTTACGATCTTCTTTTGGCGATTCCACTGCGAGGATCTGTTACGCTTCTGACACATTTCTCACAACTGATGGATCCAACACCCATTTTGCAACTTTTATTTAAAGGCAGTTGCTACGGTCCAACTTTTCACCATCTTCTCGGAGGCTCTAAGAATGAGTAGAAATGTTTCTAAGGGGTAGATTGCTTACGGGTTGTGCTGTTGAATCATTTCACAGAATATGGGTACCGGTTACATCACTTGCTCTTTCAAGTCATCACCAATTAATAAGACTGTATGCGAGCAAAGGAAAGAAGAAAAAGAAGAAGTACAAGAATAATAATATAATCGATGCTATTAGTACTGAGAATGATACTCCTGATAATATTATTACGGATGATATTATTACGGATATTAATAGTACTAATAATAATAACTGTAACATCATCATCGCCAACAAGAATCAAACCGAGACCAACAAAGACGAATCTAAGACTCCCGCATCACTAGAGATTCAAGATCTCTCCATAGATTCTTTGGCTGGCCCTGATCCGGCAATCCAACGGAATCAGTACTGGCCAGAGCCTTTGTCTACTGAAAGCCCTAATTTGGTGCAAGACGATGTTGACGTATCTAATCCTACTTATATCAATATGTTTGGCCTCCAAGACAAGCCACTTGGGTTAACAGAGTTTGACCCCAAAATATACTCCGACTTGGGTAATCAGATCCCCAATACCAATTGTATAGACACTATTCCAATAAAAGTTGTGTCAGGATTCACGTCAACGGCAGGATCGTTAGGTTCTATCTACAGGGTTACCCTGACGGTTAATCCAGAAGAGATCGATATCACCTCCAGGCTTCGAGCTGAGAGAGAAAATTTGAAATTTTGGCCCTATTTGCCAGGACAGCTTAAGAATTGTAAGAGCAAACAAAAACCAGAGAAATGCGCCAAAGACAAACCAACAACATCTCATATTCTTCGGTTGAAAGATAGAAGATTAGCGTTTCTATTGCCCCTGGTAGACGTTACTGAAACCTGGAAAAAATTATTGGCAAGTTATTCGAACGTTTCCAGTATTATTAGAAGTATTGAAGCTTATGGGAGACAGATTTACATCTTATTGGTGACTCAGATTCTTTTGATTCAAAAATATGATCTCAATCCACCGCCAAATACTAAAATTCTTCAATTGGAGAAAATTTTCAGAGAAGAGTTGCACAATCTACACTTGAATGATGTAAAGCTATACTTGGAGTCTGCATCAGTTGATAATTCCGAGCATGGTATAGTTAAGACAGATTTACCGGGTCATGCACTCAGCATTTATTTGGGTCTTGCAACTTTGAAAGATCCTCTAACTTCACCTAGACTTATATATAAATTGCTTCAAAAATGTCAAAACAAAACTCTAAGAGGGAATGAATGGGATGCTTCAAGTTTGGATTTTACTAAAGAAAATATGAAGGCAATTGAACGAATCAATCATTCGCTAAAACAATATTTGAAGCCATGCAACTTAAACGAATCGATCTTTACATCTTCACATAGACCAATTTTGTTGAAATTCAACGAACAGGTACTAAGATTACCGCCATTACCAAACATTGAACCAATTTCCCAATACAGCTATATCTTAGAATTGGTATTTGGAGATAACTGGTCTCTGATTCCAGAACTAAAAACAAGATCCGATACTTTAGATAAAGTAGGTGATAGAATCTTATGGGTTATGGTTAACGAATACTATTCAATGAAGCAGACACTGTTTCTGCTGCTTCAGAACTCCAATGCAATTTTGGGGGGACTCATTCTTCTCTATCATATTCCCAAGGTAAACTTAAACAGTGAGAAACTATTCAAAGGTGATAATGCAATGGAATTGGAAAAATTAGGTGATCTCTTTGAAAAGTTTCTTGCAGTACTCTATATAATAGATCCAAACAGTTGTAAGAAATGGATGTTTGAAGTTCTTGATACCATACAAGAATCAATGATGATTAGTTTATACCAAAAGGACGTCCAACAATTTACCAATAGAGCAAAGTTGAGTGGGAGATTTATGCCCCAAGCACCTGAAATACAATATTTCAACAGATCTTTCGGAGAAGCGATTGAAAAGCACGTTATTCATCTAATTGGTACCAATAACACCGAACTAAGAAGTTATAGAAAGAACATCAATAAATAAATAACAGAAAGAACTTCAATAAATAAATGACAGTCTTTTCAATTCTGCATTAGTTCATTCAGTGAATCATATTATTTATTACGGATGCACCCACCTGCAATATAAAAAAACAGTTTTCAACTCATAAACTAAGTTGTAATCTCGTTAGGCTGTGTAGCTTCATCTGGCAAAGTAGGTAATCCTTGCTTGGCAGACAATTTCATTCTTAGTAACGTTGTGTCCTTGAACACAACTTTTTTTCTACATAAAGGACACAATCCAACCCCCAGCTTGGCTCTGGTCTGTCCACGAGCGGTAGAACTGGAAATACTTTGTTGAATACATTCCAAACAGAATACATGGCCACAGGCAGTAACAGAAGCATTGGTTATATCATCAAAACAGATAGGGCATTGTATTTGATGTAGACTCTTTTTGGGGTCTTTATCAGGGGTTTGTTGAGGATGGTCAAGGATATCTTGGGTTGCAGTATGAAGCTCTATGATTTCTATATCATCATCGGAAGATTGATCTTTTGAAAGATCTATGATTGTAGACATTATGGATGGTTCAGGAAAGAAAAAGGTAAAACAGACTAGGATCCAATGGAAAATGTAAACTTATACTTGAAGTCCGAAACGAATAGATTGATCCAAGTTTATTAAGCACCACACTTCTTAAACATAAAAAAGAATACCTAAGTTCGTCATTATCATACAAGCAGCATGGATCAATGGCAAATCACTAATCAATTCATATATTAGTTATCTACCAACACACGACCGTGAAGAAGGTATGCTTCCATGCTGCATCGAACATTTTTGGCGTCAAATCGGCGAGATCGACCCAGCGATCAGTTGGAGAGTTGGAAAGTTTGTTATGGAGAATAAGAGAGTTGAGCTATGAAGTACAAGGAAAGAAGGTAGGTGGACAAATAGCCAGATACATATGTGGGTAGTAAGTTAGTAGTTGGATAAACGCATAGAGAGAGATAGAGAGAGAATCCGGTATCATTGGTAGATGGCAAGATAATGGCCCAGAACAGGAAGCTTCGATGGTCAATCAAACATAATTACACAAAATTACACCATCATTCAAATGATACACCCTAACTGCAATGTTACTGCTTGCTATACAGACAAACATACAATCATACTAACTGTGTACCCTATACCAATACGACACGACAGTGATTCAACTATACAATTCTGCATATATGCAAGGACAATATAGTCAACAAACTCAACAAACACAATTAACACTACTATCTCAATACTTATACCCATATAATCGTTCTGCTCTACTTTAGTCTCTTGCTCGATCATGCGTTCTCTTCTTTAAACCCATATTCTCCCATGCTCTGGTCCACATCTCCCCCAATAATCTCTCCACTGCAACCCCAAATCTGCTCTTATTCGTAAACTGAAACATTTCAACCTTTCTGCACATAATGGCTGATTAGCTTAAATGAGAAAATCATTCCCTGAGCATACACTAAATCAAGACATTAACCCTCACACTCACGCGTTTTGTTAGTTAACTTCCACTAAATCATACCAGTCTGAGTGGCTGGCGGCGCTGATCACGACTAAAGTATATTAAAGAACTTTCGGCTCAGTTGCTTGATAATTTTATTTTTTGAGGAACGGAAATTCCAAATTTGAATTTCGTTCATTAACACACGCGGCCACACCCTATGGGAGGAGATTTGTTTTAACTGCTCTTTTCTTGTTATTCTCTGAATTACTGCAAAAATATCCTCAAAGTTTTCTCAGCTGAGCACCTGATCACTGAGTTTGTTGTTATTATTAGAGACAGATTGCCTTTTTTTTGTTATTATTAATTTTTTTTCAATTGTGTTTACATTCAAATTATCTTCCGTTGAGTCAGTCAACTCCGCTCAAAACTAACACCCCTGAAATAGTTATTCGAGAAGAGGTTTATATATCCTAATTTGTTGTTCCCTTAAATTTTGTATTGGTCTGCAGTTTTTGATTGTAAGTAACCCATTTCAGTTTTTTATATACATATTCCAATTTGGTGAACGATTATTTGTTTATTTTTATCAAACGACGGTCAAGCTTTTTAGTGTTAACAAATTATTTTCTTCAACTCGAGACAAAATCAGGTTGAACTATCTTTATTTGAACACAAATTCATTTATCTTAATCCCAGCATTTTCAAATTTTGAGTTATAATATCATTGAATTATCAAATTTGTGATATACCATTGTTGTTGTTTCAATAAAATATAACAGAACTAAGAACTGACTGCAATTATTCTTCTGAATATTCACTTTCAATTAAACATCACCATATACAATGGCTACTGAACATAGTAACCCGTTATCTGTAAATCTTCCCTTCACATTCAATTCCAGTCATGAATACCCTACAGAAATTCTTTCCAATCGATTTCAAGCTTGGAGATCGATATTGAAAGATCTTATAAGTTATCTTAGAGAATTTGCTAGTGTTGAAGAAGAGATTGTTCGTCAACAACTTCGTCTTCAACAAGCAGTGGGGATATCGAACATAACTTCAGTTACCAGTACTTCAAGTAACCCGAACTCATCAAATCCAAATCATCAACCTTCTAATTCCAATCTGAATTCTGCTAAGGAAGATATAGTGGCAATCAATAAATATTTCTTACCCGTTGGAAATGGATCAATTCAAGATTTACCTACCATTTTGACCAAATTTCATCAACAGAATGTTACCAATGGTTCAAAAACTTTGAAAGATATCACCAATATTATTATTCCAAAACTAGAAGAATTACGTAAAGATTTACTTATCAAGATTAAAGAAATCAAAAACTTGCAGAATGATTTTAAAACTAATTTAGGTAAAGAGATTCAAGAAACCAAAGTTATTCTTGCTCAATATCAGCAGGCTGTAGATTTATCAAACAAATTAGAACATGGAGTTCCACCATCAAGTCATCATTTAGGTTTAGAAAATGGAGATTATGCTAAATACGATCCATATTTGGTGAAATTAAAACTTCACAGACAATTGAAGAGGCAACTTTCTGAAGAAAGTTATTTATATGATGCTTATGCCAACTTGCAAAATTCTGGAGGGAAATTAGAATCAATTGTGGTTTTGGAAATTCAAAATTATTTGTCAATGTTTTTGAATCTTGTTGAAGCTGAACATTCAACGATTCCTAATTATCTTATTCCAAATATCACCAATGGATTTTTAACCAAGGATCTTTCTTTCGAATGGGATTCATTTATCTCAAGAAATTTACCTTCGAATACTTCAAATCAACAAGGACTTAAAGGAGCTGTCGGGGAAACCAGTGCCAAAGTTGGTACTTTTATTGACCTTTCGTTCCCTTCCAGAAAATTAACAGACTTGAGAATTCCAAATTTTAATACCCCATTGAATATTTCGGTAAGAGAAGGGTTCTTGGAAAGAAGATCGAAGTTCCTTAAGTCTTACTCCAGTGGTTGGTACGTCCTTACATGTAACTACATTCATGAATTCAAGACCCCAGATAGAAAAAGAGATCCTCAACCAGTTATGTCGTTACTGTTAGATTCTTGTTCGGTCAGTGAACACTCCAAAGATGATGGAAAACCAGGTGGAGTTTACAAATTTGTTTTATACTCAAAGGGTCTGAATTTGAGACATAGATCTCATAATTGGGTATTCAGAACTGATACTTACAAGAATATGATCGACTGGTATAATGATATCAAGGATTTGACTACTTTGGCTACACCAGTTTCCAGAGGTAGATTCATCAGTAAAAAATTAGGAATTGATGCTAAGGCCAGTTCACGAGTTTCAAGACCTTCGAGTATTCTTTCGAATGGTACTAATGGTAAAACAGTGAAATCAATCGATAGTGTTGACAGCAGAACTGAATCTCCTTCTATCAAGTCGAAATCTGCTTCAGTCAATCAAAGATTATCTTCAACATTTTCTCAAAAGAACGAAGGGTCTCCAAGGTTGCCTAATATGATTAATAGTGATGGAACAATTGTTACTCCATTTGAAAGCCGTACCAGTCATCAAGATAATACTTTGAAAACTGCAGATACTACCGCAGCTACTGAAGGTATTCCAGTAACTCATTCTCCACTACCTCAGCAAGTTCCAGCGGCATTTTTTAACAACTCAAACCAGAATACTCCTCAACTGTTCCCAGGGTACCATAATTATTATATGGCATCAATACAACAACAACCTCAACAGCAACAGCAGCCTCAACAGCAGCCTCAGCAATTCTATGATCCTGTGCAACAAAAGTATTATACTTTAGGACCTTCTATTCAACCTCAGCCTCAATACTTCCCTGCTACACCTCAACCTAATCAACAACAACAATTCTATACCATTCCTCCTTCATCTTCTCAACCAGGACAACCTCAGAATGTAACCTTAGGGGCTAATGGTCAAACATTGTATCCTTTAAATACAGGCCATTACTTCCCACAATCTCCGCAAGTGCAGCCGCAATTCAACGACGTTACATCTCTTGGTAGCTATCTTCCATATCCGTCTTCTATGCAAGCTCCACCAGTTCATTTGAATCCGGAAGACTATCAACCCAATGCGACCACTACCGCTAGTACTGCTGATGGTGCAGAAAGGGCTGAACTGATCAAAGAAGCAACCAACAAAGAGGTCAAGAAGGACGAAGGAAAAGAAATTACTGTGGAGATAGCAAAGGAAGTACCAGAAGTGAAGGGTCCAAAGGAGCCTAAACCATCAAAGGAACCAACCGGAGATCATCCAGAAAATGCTAGCACTTATGATCAATTTGACCGTAAACCAAATGGGAATCATTTAACTAGTACCATTTCCAGAGATGGGGATATCATTATTAGTCAAGAGAATCTTCATGACGATGTTGAGACTTTACCAAGTGTGGGTAGCGTTTTTGATGGAGAGAAAGGTGAAAACAATGTCACTAAATAGATGATTCAAAATGGTTCATTCGTTAATAAAATTAGAAATATAACCAAGTCGTAGCCAATTCCAGATTTAATAAATTGCGAATTAGTGTCAAACAGACATTTGTCTGCGATACTATGATGCTATGCAATGCTCTGCGACGTTTAGATACTCTGTGATACTCTACAATGTTTAAATAGACTACTAAGTTATATTCTACAATTGACAGTGTTAGTATCTCTTTCTGAATTCCCTGAACAGTTTATGTTATTAACTAAAAATATATTATAACGTTTAAACAACAACACCGGAGTTGGAAGCAATTCTTGGCCATAAATCAGCACATTCCTTAGCAACTGGACCAGTGATGGCAGAACCCTTCATTTCACCCTTAGGGTTAACGATGACACCAGCATTATCTTCAAAGTATAAGTAAACACCATCCTTTCTTCTCCATGGTCTAGCTTGTCTAACAACAATAGCTGGCATAACCTTCTTTCTTAATTCAGGCTTACCTTTCTTGACAGTAGCCATAACCATATCACCGGCTGAAGCAGCTGGTAATCTGTTTAATCTAGCACCGAATCCCTTGACGGCTAAGACATATAAGTTTCTAGCACCAGAATTGTCACAACAATTCATGACGGCACCAACAGGTAAACCTAACTAGATATTTGTTAGTATACACATAAGATAATTTTATTGTCATGCCATGAATAATAATCCAAGGCAAAAGTTTTCAGAAATGAAGAAACTAATTTCGAGTGTGGGACTAGTAAGCGCTAGGGACTAGGTAGTAGTAGAGACTAGAACTAGTATTTCTGGGTAAAAAAACAGTGGCATACGATATTATGCTGCTTGTGGAATACATAACAAGTACTTGGAGCCATATACCAATTAATTGAATTAACAAAAATATTCGAGTTGAAGGGGAAATAATTTTCAAATCCATTTAAAGTCATCGAAGATCCATCCCTTGTTGACTTGTTCGATTCTTTTCGTTCAACTAATAAATTACTTTCTAGTGAATATGGCAGTCTAATGTTTCTGTTGCATATCCAACAACTCCATTCCATAAAGTCGAATCTAAATTATCATTTGCTTGTTTTACTTGTTTCTATCTTTTTCCATTTATCTTAAAATTTTCATTCATCTTGAGGGTTTCAATATCGAGCTAGTCCCTTAAAGCCAATCAGTTTCTTTCTTTTCATGTCTTCCATCTCCTCTCTAATAATGATACATACAGACATACGGAACTTGTTACCGGAAGCACCAGAACCAGACATTTTTGTATATTTAGTGAATGAGTAGTAAAGAGTTTAAGAATTGGAAAATTTTCTGTTCTTTTGTTTAGCGCTGCCAAAGTGCGTGTATTGGAAGACGAAAGAGTTGTGCACATAGAGCACAGATTGGATTTTGATACCCGCAAAAAAATCGAGAAAACAGTCACGCAGTCATGTGATATATTGACAATTCTTGACGTAGGACTTTTCTTCTATGCATGAACTATTCTGCATGCACACCCATTTGAGATGGAATGTGGCTTATATGGGCTCTATGCGCTTAGAGAACGAGAGGTAGAGCGAGAGCATCTTACGGTGATACATTTGACCTTTTACAAATTGTGGGAAGAGCCTTTTTGTTTCTCCAGTTTGATGATATTGGCAGGTTAGTCCAAATTAAAAAAGATGCTTTGGTCCAGCTCAACATCTTAAGCCATTCTAAAACTACTGTAAACTACTTGAGTCAACCAAAGACCAACTCTACTACTTGTCATCATCACATACATCCTATGCAATGCTCTATTAGTTACATGTCTCTGTCTCTGTAAATTGTATTTTCAATTAAATTATTCTAGTTATTAACAACTTTTAAGGATCCAGGATTCCTGGTCACCATATCTGGAAGTGAACCATTACTTAGTCTTCTACGACCATATTCGGAAGACACTTTATTCGCCTCTCCCGTGATATCAACTTTTGGCTTTTCAAATAGAAACATATCGTCATTATCATGAGACGAACTGAAAGAATTCAGAATATCATGTTGATTTCCCAATACTGCAACACCTGCAGCTCCTTTTGCACCTAAAAATGGATTATTATTAATATCATAAACCTGCTTATCATCAGTTTGAGGCCCTGATAGCGTGAATTCATCATCTCTATCTTCTTCCGACTTCCTTCTATAATAAAGAAAAAGAAATATTGCTCCCAAAATTAACAGTATTCCCGCAATAACCCCAATAACCACTCCAACTATTCCTCCAGTGGACAATGACTTTGAAGACAGGGAAGATTTCATTTCAGTACCAGTACCAGTAGATTTACTTATCGTTCTTGTGCTTGTAATTAAAGTAACAGATAGCGATAAAGTACCTGAAGGGGTCGTAGTGACGGTTGAAACTAGGGTCTTGAATTGTTGCTCAGAGATTGAAGGTTGTTTATCTGACGAAGTAGAGGAAACATTTGAAGCAGAAGATGATAATGTTGTTGTTGTAGAACTTGACGAGCTAGTCAACAATAAACTAGAGCCAGTTGATAATGCAGATGTCTGGCTATTTGAAGTAGATGTGGCACTTGAAGAACTAGTTGAAGAACCAGTTGAAGAGCTTGAACTTGATGAACTCTGTGCATCTTTAGTATTAATTGGCTCACTGCTGTCTGTGTATAATAAATAATAAGTGGTCCCACCACAACTCTCTCCATAACCTAGACAATTTACATTACAGTTACTGCTATCAACTTCTACCGAAGATGGCGGAACTGTATCACCACAGTAACAGTATTTCCCATTTAAAAGGCCTAGTACTCCACTTCCGGCACAAGCTTGTGAGCAATGTAATGATGATTGGTACATATAACTATCATTTAACGTAAGTGAAACGTCGGAGGCAGCAAAACAACCATATTTTGTGAAACTGGCACTCACAAGGCCCAGGTTTAAAACTACTGCTAAAAGCAGTATTAATGAGAACTTCATATTAGCATTCATAGCCATTCTTTTATGTATTATGACTTCTGAAGTCAGCAAGACAAAATCCTTACTTCAATAATCAAGTTTAAAAATGCAATAAATAGACCAAAAACAAACAAACAATCAAACAAACGACAAATTGAAAATATAGATAGCAATGAAATATAACAATGCCGAAACGATAGTCACTATCAAAGAAATGAAATTTAAAGGATTCCCAATTGTAATTATCCTATGCAATGACGAGTAGGAATAATTCTTGTGAAAGGTAAAAACAAAAAAGGGTACCAAATAATAATGATTGGAACAGGAATCTCTATTGAAAAAACTTGAAAATATATCAAATTGTGAATTGTATTAGTTAGAGTTAAAAAAAACAAAGGAGGGGGTGATGAACTAAATTAATAATGATAGATCTGAAATGATTAACTATCTATTCAAACGCAGTTGATATCACGATAGATCAATATAAACGAATGTATAATTGTCCAAACCAAGCTAATAACAACAGCACTGGAAAAAAAACTGCCAGAAATATCTTAACTTTCTTGCAAACTGAATGACACTTAAACAACGTTTTGTTATGAAACTTGATCACATCCTCTTGGTGGTGTTATTGAGGTAAATAAACACAATACAAATGAGCTAGTCCTGCATACAAAATGGGAATCTAAATATAGAGGCGGAGAACTACTCTGCAATCAGCATCACATACGAAAATACAGAACCAGCTCTGTAAACTGCATTTACAATTCTGAATACCTTAAGACATTACGGGGTATATGTGTTTAAGTATCTGCTTGATAAGAAATCGAAACTATTGAAGTGTTGCTTTTTGGTTCAGTCGAAGTGGCATAATGGAAGGAAGTTTGAATAAATCCATGTATCCGCAGGGCTCATACTGCAAAAGAATATTTTTTTATTTTATTTTTCTGTTTCTTAAAATGATTCATGCAGTCCTTACGGATTGCATGAATTAGGACATCCTCACTATTTCCAAGGCCAACACTCTATAAATTGCTTCTTGAGTCCTTTGGAGAAATCTATTCACGACTAAATGTGTAAGCCTCATTGAACACGAAGCAGGATTTGGTTAAATAAGCCAAGATGAATTTGCAAGTGAAAAAGGATCGATAGAAATAATCCCAAAAAAGCATCTGAAAGTAATGGGAAATAAGAGGTGCTAGGTTATATTATAAATCCGGTTCAATTTATTTGCCAACCGATAGACCCTATGAACTCACAAATGATACCCATTTCGTCTACAATGTCGTGCTGTTAAGTATTTGCTATCAGTAGAAATTGCAGATATTTAGAGCAAAAAAAATATTAACAGGAGGGAGAAAATAAAAGGAATCTCCGGAATCAACGAAGAAGAATACTAGAATGGAGTGATCTCGAAAAAGAACGATTTGCCTACCCCCCATATTCATATATTCATTCATTTACTGTTTGAGCTGTATCTTTCCATGTACTTTAGAGTCTTAATATTACTACTATAACCAGTAACTCGCTTTAGGTGACGATGAGCATCACATAGCTATTACTAAAAAGTAACATTCTCTTACCAAACTTTCATGAAACACATTGATCAAATATCAGGGCTTGTAACGTGTGAACATTCAGAGTCGGCAAGAGCAAAGTGCAAGAGGAAGAGTGTACACAAGAGAAAGTGGTCTCGAACGAGATGTCACAAAAAAAACCTAGAAACCGCAGGGAAATGATTGCCCATATTAGTTACCCGGTCTACCTGGTCAAGGTATAAAAGATATTCAATTTTCAGCCCTGTTTGAAATGGTTTATTTTAGAGATCTATGTGGGGCAACTCTCCTTTTCAGTGGATTTTATATGAATCTGGCTAGTAGAGATGCTCTAGAATAGATCGCCCTTTTCGCTAACCACGATCAGTTATTGATAGATCGTTGTTTGATAGTAGTTGGGCGTACAATTTGTTATTTGTAGGCAAGTAAAATTGTAGATGAACCCGAACCAACCGAGATAAGGTTTGGAAGACACTTGGTATAAACCATCAAGTCGTTTGGTAAGGCCATACGGTACAAGTTAAAATTTTAATTGCATGCTATAGAGACTTCATGAGAGAACCTAATGGTTCACTAGACATGTGGACATGTTGACATGTTGCAATTTGTAGAGTCTGTTGAAACCCGTTGCCTTCCCTGTTGCCTACGTTTGTTACCCTAAAATTTTCTTAACATTGTTTACTGTAAGCAAGCCTAAGTAAGTCTAAATTTGTCCATCCTCACTAACTATTTTTCGCTCCTATTCCTGTGTATAGGTCATATTAGTTCTCGATTGCCAATTGAGTCTCCGAATCGTTTGATACCCCCATACTGATGTGAAGGAAGATATCTTGTCAGTTTTTCTCTCAGGTTGGTTCCAAGATTCGAACCTGCAACCAGCGAAGTGGCAGACTTACTAGCCAGATTTGAGAGCCATTCTTTCTATTGCTGTGCTGTGAACAATTCGAACGTCTGCATAACTACTAGCAATACATTTGAATCTTTGCATTGCTTAGCATACTCAACACGGTTATTCCACCGATTATACAATCAAACAATGATGAGCGAATTTGATAAGCTTCTTGAAGTGTACAAACAAACGTTGAATGATCTCAATCTACCCTCCTACTATACATCATCTTCAACTTACAAAGTACCAAATATTTCCCCAGTTACCACTCAGCTAAGATTAAAGAAGATAAAGCAGGACCTTTTCTATATAAGGCAATATTACAGCGATCCAGAAGTTGCACATACTAAATTTGCGCTAATCCAGAGCCTTCTTGATGAAAAGATATTCGTGAATGACAAACTCACGGAGCTTTGGCTCAAAGACAAACAAAAGTCAAAGGATATATCAAGTAACTCTTTAACAACCTCGTCATCATCACCATCGTCTCCATCATCACCAGCATTCAACGGAATACGACAAGACTCACCATTTGAGAAGGATGTGAACTCTGGTGGTAGAGTAAATGAACAAGAAAACTTATCAGAATTACGTAAGAGACTATTGTCTGGCAATAGTACTTCAGTGCTTGACAAAAGCAATGATTATCATGAATCGATCCAAGAGGATATTCTTTCAGAACTTTCAGGCTTTGCTCTGAATTTAAGAGAATCTGCTATCAAACTCTCGTCTAAGATTGTAGATGATGCCCGAATCTTAGACAAAACGAACGAAAATTTGTTAAAGAATTCCAACTTAATGGGACTAATAGACAAGAATCTTAACAACTACGTTCTTAACAAAACTGGAGGGAAAATCAGTTTTTGGTTTCTAATGAAGACACTTATAGCAGTTTTCATTGTGTTCTTCTTGATGGTGGTATTGATCAAGATCTTTCCGAAATTTTAATCTTTTTTGGTGGTAGCTACTGCGATAACTACTATGATAGCTACAGTAATAGCTACAGTAATAGCTACAGTAACAAAAACAGTGATAGCTACGGTGATAACTACAGTAATAGCTACAAGGTTAGAATGAATTATAAATGTCTTGAGATTTATAGAAATAACTATCTAAATGTTAACAAAGAATGAAAAGAATTTTGAAATTTTAGAATTTGATGCAAATTTGTATATACTTGAAGAATCAAGCTAGATAATTAAATTAACGTCCCCTGTCATTTAGAGCCAAAATCGATTCAGTTGCTATCGTAAGTGTGCGCCAAACGATAACAGGCAACTGGCAGGACTTTGTAAACGGCGGAAGAATGATAGGACAATGATTCGATAATGTTTAAAATGATTTGGGTCATTATTGAAGACCGTAAGGTGCAAATTCATATGATGTCATAGAAGGGATTAGTTTGAGAATGAGCTGCAGTCCAAATGTTTTTTGTTTTTGGAGCTGAGTTAAGATAATGTGTACTAATGCTATAGAATGAATAACGAGTTACTCATCTATTCTTGGTCTTGTTTCTGTTCTTCCTCCAGTTGCTCACGCAGTTGTTGCAGGTTTTGAAAATGAATTTCAGCGTCTACTTGCAAAGGTTCATGGTGGATATTTTTATATGGATCGTCAAGTTGGTTATCTTGAACCTGAGCCAGAGCTAGAGCCAGAGACAGTTTGTGATCTTGGTCAACATCGTCTCTTGATTGCAGCAGTTGTTGATGATGATGCAGTTGCAGTTGTTGCGATTGGAATTGTCTGGGAAGATTACCACATCGATCTTTACCAAAATTAATTTTAAGATTCTTGTAGTCATCAAAAGATTTAATTCCATCGATAGCCTTAATAGCATTGGATATATTTACAAAATTAATAAATGCACAATTCTTTTCTTGCAAATAGTTGATTTGCTCAATATCTCCAAATTTAGAAAAGTCATCTCTTAATTTTGAAAGATTGAAATATTCAAAATCATTAATATTACCAACATAAATATTTCTGGAGGCACCATTCGAAACGGCTAATGATAAAGCGTTTGATAACGGACCAGAATGTTTACCCCAACCGACTTTGATTTTTCTATTATGAATAGTTAAACCATGTAATTGACACATGGCAAAAAATTGAGCAGCAGCAATTGGATCAATAAAAGTTATGAAACAAACATGACGTTCTTTTAAAAATCTAATGCTTTGAAGTAGTCCACCTCTAACAACATTACAAATTTCTTCAATGGTTGAATCCTGGTGTAGATTCCCTAAATAGACAGTTCTATTACCTAAATTGTTAGCACCACCTGCTTGAGTTGCAATTTGTGCAGCAGCAGCAGACTGTTGAACTAATGCAGAAGAAATAAATTCTCTGTCTGCAGCAGTAACAATGTTTTCCATTCCTGGTGCTAATCCCAAGTATTGGGCAGCGTTATGTTGTTGAGTTTTGGTGATAAATGCACATCTATCCTTACCGTAGAAACATTTTTTGTCTAAATATTTTTCTTTCAAGGGTAAATTGCCAACACAACGAATAGCACTTAATATTGACAAAAAATGAACAAAAGCAATTCCCTTTTCAGGAATAATTTTAATGCAATCAATTACCCCATAGTAAGACAAATCTTCCCTCAATTCTTCTTCGGTAATGGACTCTCCAGTGGTAGGATCATTCAAATATCCTAAATAAACGTTTCTGGTTGCTCCATCTCTTTGAATCAGTTCCATAACTGCTGGCAATATTTGACTATCTTTACCCCAACCAATTCTAATATCATTACCTTTGATGTTCAATTTTTTCAATATACAATCGGAATGAAACAATAAAGCAGATTGATGATCGACAAATGAAATAAAAGCACAATTCTTGGATGGAAGAATTTTAACCGATTCAAGAATCCCAGAACGAACATAATCCAAAAGTTCATTTGGTTCGATATCTGAAGGAATATTACCAAGATAAACGGTTCTAGAAGGTGCAGCAGAGGATTTCAAACCTCCAGGAGAATATATATCATTGTCTTGAAATTCACCAGACGATGTCAATCCTTGAGATGACATTTGATTTGAAGTTCCATTTGATCGAATGTATTTTTGATGAAAGCCATCCTGTTGTATCTGCTGGTGATGAAGAGAAGAGTGCAGTTGTTGCAGTTCAAGTTCAAGTTCAAGTTCAAGTTCACGGTCACGATCATGTTCTTGAACTTGCTGGTGAAGTTTCTGTTGGTATTGTTGAAACTGGCGGTGTTGATTTTGATGTTGATGTTGTTGTTGCTGTTGTTGTTGATGTAGTTGATGTTGTTGATGTTGTTGATGTTGTTGATGTTGTTGCTGTTGTTGGATTTGCTGTTGTTGGATTTGCTGTTGTTGATGTTGTTGGATTTGATGTTGTTGATGTTGATGTTGTTGATGTTGATGTTGTTGATGTTGATGTTGATCTTGCTGATACTGGTGATGCTGCTGATACTGGTGATGTTGTTGGATTTGTTGGTGCAGAAATTGTTGGTGATCACGAATCTGATGAGGCTGCTGCTGAAGGACCATATATTGTTCATGAATCAGTTGCAGTGGAAGACCTCCAATTTGATCCTGTTGATGTTGACGTTGCTGCTGAAGTAAAAATTGTTGTTCTTCATAGTATTCATTTCCAGGAGAGATCGAATCATCCCTATTCAAGCCAAAATCGGTTTGATATTGTGCATACTGTTCATATGGCGACACCATCGATTCCAACTGTTGTTGTTGAAGGAGAAGATGGTGATGATGTTGTTGCAGTTGTTGCAGTTGAGAAACTGCCTCAATAGAAGACAATGGTTCGTCTGATTCTGGTTGATAATATTGAGGATAGTATGACAGAGGGATATACTGTTGGGGTATACCTTGATAAGGATCAAAATAAGACATTTTTATTTTCTATTAATTGATTTCTTGATTGATTGGTTAATGAATGACTGACTTACAAATCGTTAAACAATTTGTACAACAAAATAAGACAAATAAAAAAAAACTGACGCTGGGTCCACTTCAGAAACTTATAAACTTTGGAGCGGTTCTATCAAAAATATTAAAAAATGAATCAGGATAGATATATAAACATCAACTAAAAGAAACTGTCGCAATTCCACCTTTCCCTCTCTTTATAATATAAAACAAAAAAGAAGTACGGGCTGGTCTCCAAATAATTTCAACTGTTCTCAGTCACTATATCTATCGATGGTTTGCGAAAAATTGATATGTGGCCTTCACTAAGCACTTTTTTTTCAGAAACAATGTGGTTTCGGTCTTTTGTGGAACAAAAATGAAGAAAAAAAAAGTGACATCTGATTATATAAGCAATATAGGGAACGATCCCTTAATGGACGGGGACCTAGAGGATCAGAAAAATAAATTTGTTCATGATTTAGGAGGAGGTTAAAACTCCGAGGGGAACCGACAGAAATAGCAAAACGTTAATGACGTTAGAAGTTTAAACTAAAGTTGACAGAAGATCCCACTTTTATTTTTGCTCGTTAATCATGAAACTCAACCGATATGGCTATCAGCGGATATGTGCATCTATTTTGCGTGAGCAGTAAGCCTCAGATTCCAACACTAAATCTTGAGATTATTTCGCGATTTGAATCTTAATTGGGCAACCCCTTTCACTAAAATGTGGAGAGGCAGAGAGTACAGAGAAATCAAGCCGAAGGAGCCCCCGATGGAGCTCAATTAACAGGGCGACAGTTTTTGTGTTGGCTTTTTCAACGTTATGAGTTGGTAAGTTGATGATTGTTAGTGCGTGATGTTGAGATTTTAAGATTCAGGGCTTGTGATCTCAGGCCTTAGGAACTAAAGGACTAAAAACTTAGGGCTTGCCATCTTAGGACATAGGAACAGAGGCGTTACAATCTTAGAAACTCAGGACTAGGATTCATCGTAATCAGTATCCCCACCCGCTGAACCTGCGCTAGACATCAACAGACTGTTAGAGTGTCCCAATTCATCTTCATAGCTGGAAATGGTGGCCATGCAGGTAGACAATTTCAGGGGATTCGGCTCCAGGAGTTCAGAATGGGATTCATCTTTAGGATAAGACTCCTTCTCCTCCTCTAAGAGATACTGTTCAATTGCGCTTGAGTGGTCGTGTTTTGCCTTGAATCGCTTATTATACAACTTGTTCTTTTGCTTTTCTTTTTGGATCTTTTCCTTCTCAATAGGGTTGTAGTCGGACAGTTGAGAGTATATTCTACTGTCGGACCCTGATCCGGACTTTGGTGCAGTTTGAGACTCAACCTCGGAATCTGACTTGCGTCTTGAGCTAAATTTGAATTGGGTTGATTTCGAATGAGAATCATCTGTTTCACTCTTTATCGATTCTAGGGCGTCCTTTTCATAATTGTAACTGTGTGAGTCAAACTTGTCATTCCCCTCATCAACATCCGCATCCACTTCCGGATCTTCACTTAAACTGTCGCCGTCAATATCATCATCATTATCATCATCATTATCATCGTCATTATCATCCCTTACACACATCTCGTCCTCTGATTCATCTTCTTGTTTTGGGTTCTGTGATTTTTGCTCAGTAGTAAGCTTGGAACGTTTTCTTTTGCTCGTCTTTCCCAGGCCAGCTGCGTTCTTTCTTTTAACACTCCTAAGTTCTTTCCTCAATTCCATTGGAATGGCGTTGATATCTATTTCGTTTCTATTTAAATTAAAATTGTTTTCTTCCAAATACTTCTCATTCAACCCCTTAAGACCATCCGAACCCTTAATCTGCTCGAGTTCCCATATTCTATCCTTTTTAGCATTTAGTATGCGATAGAATTTGTTCTCGATATCCTGAATTATTTTAGTATGTTGTAAAGTACTTTCAAGTGCTTCTGCTTTATAAAAATTACGTTCCTGTTCTAATTTTTCCTTCTCTTTGTTTAAAGTATTCAATTGTTTGCTGAAATTGCTATTCTGATCTATGAGCAAATCAAGCCAATTAAACAAATTTGATTCTGATCTTCCAATCGTCTCTTCTTCTGACAATAACTGCAATATCAAAGTCCCCACCGTTATTGGAAGCTTATCAGAGGTCTTAATATCTATTGTCAAAGACGGTGAAATTGTAGCATCATCTATAAGTTCTAAATATTGAGATTTTTCTCCTGCTTCATTTCCTGACTCATTGAAACCTTCCTCTTTTAGTTCAACTTCATAATTATCCCTTACTGTAGAGTACTTTGCTATTAATTTAAGGTCACTATGAAGATATTTTCCGCTTATTAATTCATAGATAATATTCTGCCACTCTCCATCTTTAATATCCCGCTGGTCTGGTCTTTTGCTGTGTAAGATGTCATCGCAAGTGAAACGGGTTGAAAAAGTTCCTTCCTGAATTAATCCGGTTATATTCAAACAGTTATCGTTATCTAAATACGAATGTAAATATATCAGTGCAGTCTTGATCAACTCATACGTTTGTTCTTCTTCAATAATTAACGGTACGCTAATAATGGAACTTTTAACAAAAGCTCTCCTCTCCAGCTCCATTGCCGAAAGTTACTTATTTTTGGATTATTTTACTCTCTGTTCCGATGAAATTTGGTTTATGACGAAGTTCTCGATACATTGTTGCATACCACCAAAACACGAGAATGTTGCACAGACGAGAATGCGGATCTTTGTGCGTCAAAATACTTATTTAGCGGGACAAGCCCGTTTCCCGAATTGAAGAGAAGAGAAGTACCAGCGACTTCAGAGTGAATATATGGCGACAGGAAATAATTATGTAGCTGTTTAGACCAAAGGTGGGTAATTGAGCCTTTTAAAGGCCACATGAGTAGGTTCCTGATAGGTGCAATTTTCAGCATATCATTTGATAAAGTTGGTTTGAATAAAGGATGTTCGAAATTTACGCATTTTCTATCTTTTGCACTCACGGTCCTAATCCATACATGCATACCTACACTAGCCAATAAATGCCATCTCAAGTCATCCCGCCTTATGTCATTACCAAATTTGCTCCAAGCGATCCAAACTACCACCCGTCCTCTAATTCACTCTATCATTTTATCTCTTTGTCACTTTATCTCTCTATCCTATTACGTTCTATCGCTCTATCCCTATGTCGCTCTATCTTATCGCTACATCTCACCATCGCTCAACCCCCAATCCCTCAAACCCACTTAACATCTCAACAAAGCAATTACAGAGTTCAGCTGAACCATATCGGCACTTTCTCATATTACGACTGAAAATATATTTGTATCATAATGAGACGATGATGCTATAATTATATCCCAACAAATTAACTTGGCATCCTCACAATCTATTAGTAATATTATATAACATTTAATCCAAAATGGGAACAAAATTAATTAATTTACAAACATTTGCTCTAATTGTAATTGCAATTAGAATATCTCATTGAGCTATATTTTCTATCTTGCGTATATTTCGAGTTGGTGGTGTTTATAAGTTGCAGATTCCAACTCCATCTCGTAAATTTGGTGCAAAATACTTTCGTATAAAGTTTGCGCTTTTACATTGGAGCTCTGTTTAATCTGAATTAGATCGCAATGGATTTAGCAATGCGTTTTTTTTTTGTCTGGAAGTTAAAAATAATTGCAATACACCATTCTCACAGTTTGTGTTATGTTTCTTTTACCGTTTGACATTTTACCAGTTTGTAATAAGTCTGCAAGTAATATGGAATTATATGCCCTCAACTACTCTAACTTCCATATCGTCAGCCTTCTTTGGGCCGATTCCATACTGTCTTGCTCACTAACCCAAAGGGTGTTTATCTAAAATCAGCGCCCGCATGAGTTACTCTCCCGAGATTTAAAAAATATAAAAAAAGTCCCTGAGATCTCAACCAGACACTTGTCAATCACTGAAGCGATAATTCGAATTTCCCATTTTTTTTGATATTTCTTACGTTCAACTACTCCACTCCGGTGTAAAACTCCAGATTTTACGAGCTTGGTGATTTTAAATCTCGTAGCCACTTGGTAGTATTGTTTGGCGATGGGATTGGCATTCGATAAATTCTTACTTTTTGGGGACTCAATTACTGAATATGGGTTTTCAGAAGGAGCATTTGCCTCTAAATTGCTGAATGGTACGTAGAGTTGTAAAGTGTTTAAATCGTGATCATGAAGTGACCAGCTTGATATAATGCGACTGGCTCGCATTCTGCTTTTGAATATAATGTTCTAACCATCTTTTCAGATTACACAAGAAAACTTGATGTGGTTAATAGGGGCTTCAGTGGGTATAACTCCTTTCAGGGATCAATTGTATTACCAGAAGTTCTCGAAACCGACAATTACCGTATAATGACGTTGTTTTACGGCACCAATGATACTTTCAGCACTGGCCAATATATACCTTTATCCGAGTATACTAGTAATCTTACCGAAATGGTTAATCTTGCTTTAAGTAAAGGGATAAAGGTGATTTTGGTTACTCCTGCAACTCACGACCAGGGCCTTTACTTGAAATCTTGGGGTGGTGAAGTAATTGGATCCAATGAAAAGAACAAACAATACGCCGATGCAGCTATTGAAGTTGCAAAACGTCTTAATGTGGCCGTTGTTGATCTTTGGACTAGTTTCACTGAAAGTGGGCTTTCTGCTAATCAATTATTGACCGATGGAGTTCATTTCGCTCTTGGAGGTTATGATCTACTTTACAAGGGAGTTATCAAGGCTATTAAGGAACATTATCCGGAGTTCGCATCGTACAATCTTTGTCGTAGATTAGGATCTTGGGGGGAAATGGGAGACGTCCGGGGAGATAGAGAAAAGACAAAAAAACTTATATTTAACGAATAGTGGATAGTAAACGAGTGGATGGTACCCATACACCAGTACTTTTCACTTTTTAACTTAAATAATGAATAAATATTTAAACGATCGCGAATGTAATTTAGTAGCCCATAACTAGCGACTAGCAAATCAGCGAATAGGTCTAGTGGTAAAGTGGGTTACCATATTAAGAATATGAGAATTTCAGCCATCAGCTCAGTCCGTTGTTGTCTTTACAATAATTGGCTGATCTCAGTAGTTGCATAAGTAGTTGCTGATATGATATTACTGTCAGTATCTCAAGCTCAAGTTCAGGCTCAAGCTCAAGCTCAGGCTCAAGTTAAAGCAATTGCTAGGTACACCCCCACAAAAGTCATTTCGTTATCTGAATAAGCGTGCATCGAGAGAGATTCACATATTAGTTTGGTTTGAGAGACACATACTTTTAGCATTTTTATCATAGTCAAAAACAATTTTACTGTTTTAGGAGGGCAGTTTACTAGACCTCAAAAGCTGGCCATTATTCTGCTTTGACTGTTGCTTTTGTTTCCCTGTTACTGATGTGATGATAGAAACAGTATTGTCTGACTGGAGCTATAAATGCTTTGGAACCACAACATGGTACAAGTCCAGACCGACTCCTTGTACTGAAATATATCCCGATTTATTGAACAACCACCAAATTCCAGATCCATTTATAGACGACAACGAATTGAAAGTTCAATGGGTGGCAGAAAAGGATTGGGAATACATGACCACGTTTGATTGGAAACCCGCAGATCATTCCACCCATAAGCTTGTGTTTGAAGGTTTAGACACCTTTGCAACTATTTATTTAAATGATAAGCAGATATTAGAAACGGATAATATGTTTTCAAAGTACTCGGTGGAGATCGATCCGTTAACAGTTGCAAATGCAAACACACTTCGAATTTTGTTTCACAGCGCTTCGAAGAAGTCGAAACAATTGGAATCAAAATATGGGAAACTTGTTTGTTCAAATGGTGATCCAAGCAGAGTGTACATCAGAAAGGCTCAATATCATTACGGTTGGGACTGGGGTCCAGTATTACTTGGCTGTGGTCCCTATAAGCCGATCAAACTTGTGTCATATACGTCCATGATTAGTGACGTGTTTGCAATTGCTACTGTTACTCGAGAATTGGATGTTAATCTTGAAATTAAGGCTGAAGTTGAAACCAATGTTGATGTGTTTATGAAGACGATACTTAGAAGCTCTGACGGTAAGGTTCTACATTGTTGCGAGACTATGGTACTTGATGGTGCTAACTCTGTTGGCTTGCAATTGAAGAAGCCAGACCTATGGTATCCTAATGGCTATGGTTCTCCATCTTTGCATCTACTTACGACTCAATTACTTCTGTCTGAAGGAAATATTATTCAAACGATTGATACGACCATAGGATTTCGAAGAGTGGAGTTGGTTCAGGAACCTTTTGTTGATAGTTCAGGAACCTCATTCTATTTCAAGGTCAACAACATTCCAATCTACTCAATTGGAACGAATTGGATTCCGGCTCATAGCTTTCCAACTATGCTTACCAACGAAGATTATCGGAAATGGATCCAATTGGTAGCCAGAGGGAATCAGAATATGATCAGAGTATGGGCTGGTGGATTTTATGAATCAGACGCATTTTATTGTGAATGTGATCGATTGGGAATAATGGTATGGCAGGATTTCATGTTTGCCTGTGGCCAATATCCCGGATCTGCCACATTTATCCAAAACGTAACTCAAGAAGTAAAACATCAACTCGTAAGGTTGCGCAAGCATTGCTCGATAGTGTTGTATTCTGGAAATAACGAAGACTATCAAATTGCCGAACAGTATGGCTTGCAGTGGGATAAAGATGATTTATCTGGCGACTACAGCAACACTAATTTTCCTGCCAGAACCATATACGAGACGGTGCTTCCAAATTTAGTCAATCAACTACACCCGGGAACACCTTACCATCCGGGATCTCCATGGGGTGGTGATAGTACTGGTGATCTAACGGTAGGAGATATCCATCAATGGAATATATGGCATGGAACTCAAGAGAGATATCAAGAACTGTACAAACTTGGAGGCAGGTTCATCTCTGAATTTGGCATGGAAGCCTTGCCCGATATTCGAACCTATCGAGAGTGCATCTCTGAACCTGTTGAGTTGTATCCTCAAAGCAGATTAATTGACCATCATAATAAGGCCTTTGGTTTTGAAAGACGGCTAGCCCTTTATGTGATGGAAAACATTCGACTAAACCTGATGGACTTGAAATCGTATATCTATGCTACCCAATTAATGCAATCAGAATGTCTTAGTTATGCAATCCGAAGTTGGAGATATCAATGGAAAGGAAATGGTAAGAGGTACATCGGAGGCTGCCTTGTATGGCAAATGAATGATTGTTGGCCGGTTGCTAGTTGGTCATTAATTGATTTCCACAGAAGACCAAAGTTGGCTTACTATGCAGTAAAGAGAGAATCTAAATCAATAACGTTGTATGTTGAAAGAAATCTAAGAAGGATAAAAATATGGGGATCCAATTTATCTTTATATCCTGCAATTGGAACTTTGTTAGTAGAAATATTTGAAGTTTCCTCTGGTGGTTTGAAAAATAGCCAACAAGTCAATAATATTGAATTATTATCCAACCAAAGTACTTTGGTCCATGAGACTGTCATCGAAGAGATCACGGAGGTTTATAAAAGACCTCTAGTAGTACATGCAAAGCTCGTAGATGAAGATGGTTTCGAAATAGCCAGTACCAGTGATTGGCAGCAACCGTTGAAGTATCTACATTTCCCGGATAGAAATGTGACTGCAACGGTAGAGGATGGCTATATCAAGCTCTCTACCAATAAACCTGTGAAAGGAGTTGAAATAACTTTGACCAGAGAATTATTACTTGACGATAATGGAATCGACTTATTTCCTTATGACGATAGGATAATTGTTGTTAAAGACTTGAAAAAGAACGATCGAGTCTCTCTACAATACTATGAATAAGAATTATAATAAAAAATTCATTCTTCTTAATAAGCTACTAAAAGAATGGACACCATCCACAGTATATAAGTGAAAGGTTTTCCGGACTAGATGCTTCCTGTATAAGCTCCCTAACAGTCGCTTCCACGCTCAATCCACTGCCTAGCTTATCACCAACTTTCATTATCGCTCTGCCGGCTTCCGATCCATCTTCATGAGGTTGCATGGCGACTCCACCTTCTTCTTTTTGCAATTTGTCCTTACGAAGCGGAGACAATGTCCATGAGTATAATGGATCCCAACGCAACACATCCAAAATTGCCAATACGTGGTCTTTGTTCTCTCTCAAGACTCTAAAACTGTGTTCACTTGATTTTCTGAAAACCCCTTCAACACCAGTTATTCCAAATCCATCTACAATGTCACGAGTGAGCCTGAAAGGAGTGGTTTCTGGAATCGGAAGCAATTTCCCTTGATCGAAGGCAACCCCTAGATCGATATGGATCGGTTCACCTGTTAGTTTATCCAAAAGAATATTATTACAATGACGGTCTCCTAAGCCCAACATATAACCAACCATGCTAGTTGCAGCAGTACCATGTGTGTATAATACTCTGCTCTTAAACCAACTATCAGGAGTTAAAAAAGTATCAAGGAAAAAGTGTCTAAGCACTGGTTTCACCTTCTTTGTTATTTGAATATAAGTTTCTAGTCTTTCGATTCTTCCTTGGGTTTGAATGTTTTTCATTAATTCTCGAGCTTTATCTGCCTTGAGCTTGTCGTCAGTATTATGATATGGCCGAATCACATCAATTAATGCCATTGAATTCGGAACAAACTCAATAATACCATCCTTGGGCCCCAATGGTATAGCCTTATAAGTCCTAATTCTCAAATTTCTTCTTCTGGTTTCCTTATCTTTGTAAAACATTTGATTGACTTTTTCAAATACTTGCTCCATAATGGAATCTTGACGTAAATCATCGGCCCCATGCTTTAGAAGCATTTTGTGAGTATGACCATTTGTTAGGTAGAATTTGGCAATTTTCGGTAAACTCAAGCCCGAAGTGGCGATATCAATTCTAGGATCTATGGTTTGGAATACGGGGATGTTATCATATTTGGTTGTGTAATCGACTTTTAATTCCATCGTTGGCGGTGGGATCGGAGGTAAGTTTTCCGTCCAGTAAGTTCCATCAAGTTTCAATTTCTCCAATTGCAACGTACGGCCCCGAACACCTTTATACTCAGCAAGCTTAATCGCCTCGTCACAAAATTTTTCAACATAGGTCAAGATTGGGGACTCGAACTTATTTGACAGTTTCAATTTATTCCAAATATTCAAGGCAGCAATGGTTGAAGTTGGATTGAGTTTTGACGAAGATTCGTGCTTAGCCAATGAAATCAAATTGTAGAGAGAGTGATAAGGATGTTTTATACAAATTTGAAAAATCAATGATTGAAGTAACCTCTGAAATTCTGATTGTTCCGTGGAAAGTCTTGAAATCAACTGAGGGCACCAACTGATGAACTTACTAGTAGGCAATGCCAATAGATCGTTTGCAATGGTATGCTGTAAAGGTTCTTTTGCTGAATATTCTAACCATAAAGCGAAAAACTTATCAACGTTTCCATCGACATCATTATCTTCCATGTTGATACTCTTCAAGTAGAACTCCACTGCTCTATCGGATAATTGACCTTTGCTTTCTTCTAAGGATTGCAATTCGGTTACGTCCGAGAAATATTGAGTTTTCAACTTTTGATAATACCTTTGAATGGTGTTCTTTTCTTCTGAACGCACGGTTGTTGTCTTATAATGATTTTTCAACTCTTCTATTTCCTGTTTACGATTTTGAACCAGATATTTCACTTTGGCTACTTTATCGTTCAATGACCTTGAAGTTAACTGCCTCTCACAAAAGTTTGCAAGTATTTCATATATCTTGTTTTGTTCCAGTTTATATTCCAGACTCGATTCTAGTATTGTAACGGTTGGATCAACATAATTCGTCATAATAGTAGAGGGCAATTCTTGTCTTGACTTGGACATCCATTCAACAAGCAACGCATTCACCATTGCTGGTTTTAATTTCATAACTTGAATAGTAGAAGGTCCCATGTCAAAGTTTGCATCATTATTGAGATGCAAAATCAAATCTCTCAAGATTGCAACTGGAACACTGGTTTCTCCCTGGGACCATAATGTCGAAGCAGATTGAAATTTAGAAATATTACACACTTGATTCTGTAAGTCAGAGCTCGAGTTTGAAAATTTGTTTTCTGCAATTTCATTAATAAGAAAGGTCGAGTTCAACAATTTCTGCAGTTCATTTGAAAATCTCATCACTTCGTTATAACGAACCAATTCGTATAATGCCCCAATCCATAGATTCTCGTTATTCAACTTTATGTTAGAAGCTGGCAACTTATTCAAAATCTGGTACATTGCACTTCTAGAAAGTAGGATACTTTCAGATGCCTCAAAATTGGAGGTTTCAAACCACCATGTTCTTCTAGAAAACCCGATCATATTGTCACTGACGGTATTAGTATCGTAGCTCATGATTTCCTTCATACTTATAATACATGCTATAGTTTTCAACCACGATATCATCTTGTGGTTGAATATTTTGGGCATTAACTCACAGTCCACTATTCTATCTTTGTTACTTAAGGTATCTACTAGAGATTTCTTCAAGATAGAAGAGGAATTCACCGGCAGATCGTAAAGTTGCTTCAACGCTTTATAAATGATCTTATTCTCACTTAATGTAACAGAAGGTGATGGAATCTCCCAACAGTTTAGTTTCCAAGCCCATTCGAACACATCCTCGTCATCGGAGGTTTCATTTAGACCTTTGCTAACCAAGCTTGATATTCCTATTAAGCCATTCTCGAGTAAAGACCGAGTAATACTGGTGCATTGAGAGCTTGGTAAGGACAATATCATCCCAGCATCAAACGCTCCACTATTGAACTTGACCTGGTCATATATGGAACTGTCTTTATTAATAACATTCATAGCATATTTTAAAGAAGGTTCAATAGGTAGCCCGAAAATCAAATCTTCGTCATCGATTGATTCATATACTGATTGTAAGACTTTAGTTTCTCTCTTCAATACTTCATAATTGTCAATCTCAACATTTTTAGATAATGAATCCTCCAATAATAACAATGATGTTTTTACTAAATTGTATTGAGCGGCAATCTTATAATAGCGGAATAAATCAATTTCAGAATAAAGAATCACAAAGTTCTCTATACCTTTCTTAGAACCAATTCTTATCATCATAAGCATTCGAATAAACAAATTCGCAAAATTGGTATCGATTCTGTCCTCCATCTCAACAAAGTTATCCATCATCAACTTTATATTTCTTATTCCCTTTTCACCAGCTAGATAGATGTAAGTGCATACATGGCTAGGCAAGATGTTTCTTGCAAATGATTTCAGTTGTAATACTAACGTTGAAAATAGCGGCTGCATGCTGGTGAATTTGGCAAGATCAGCAAAAATTGCCAAAAGAAGTTTTGTTGACCATTCTGAGAATGAACTAGAATTCAATTGTGATGTCATGGTAGAAAGGATCTCCGCAAACGAATCAGTTGGTACCACAACGTCTTGTATGTTTGATTGGAGCAAAATGTAAGAATCGAAATCAATTGGAGAAATGAACTCCTGAAATGTTTTTAGATTGACTTCGTAATCAATAAATTTCAATATTTCGTTCTTGTTATTTTGATATTTCCATAGCAATACTCCAAGAATAGATTCAACACATCCTTGCACTTGAATCTCTGGTGACCTCAATAACCCTAGTGATTCTGTAAGTAGCTTATCAAGAGACTTAATCTCCAATTCAAAATTATTGATATCAAAATCAACCGAAAGCTCTTGAGAGTTTGTTTTATGGTACATTCCTTTCCCAACTAAATAGTATTGAGCAAGACATTCACCACACCAAATGCAAAAGCTGGTGGATAACTTGGAGAAACTTTCACCGTCTATGCTACCCAAAATTGAAATTAGATGCTCGTTGATCTCGTATGGAATGGTATCCAAAGACTCATTGTCGTCGGATATAGGGAAGACAAACGAAAGAAAACAAAGCATTCTATCGTAACTTCCATTAATTTTGCAATATTGTATCTCAGCATCAATACTGAGAAATTGCCCAATGTCTTGGACACTTAGTTCTGTAACTTCACTATTCAACAAAGCTATAGAAGACTCCAAAATTGGCTTAATGAGTTTGTCATTACTCAAGGTTGCCGCAAAACTCTTCAACTTAGAAAGCAACAAGTTAGTCGAGTTGTTCTTTTCGATGTTTATAAGCCCAACTACCACATCAATAACGGATGAAATTGCATTTGCAAAGGGAATTGAAGGATTTTCAAAATCACAATATGAAAAAATAACCAAGATTTCCTCATTCAAATCAGAATCATCCAACAATGGACACAACGTCGCCACAAGCAATTTAATTAATTCCAAGGATTGCAATTGGCTTTCTCCACTCATAAGAATAACCAATTTCATCCTTCTCAAGATCAGAAGTCTTTCATTGGATGTTTTACAAAATTGAAGATCAACCGATATTCTTCTTACTAGAAAATACAAGTTCTTGATGTCCCAAAATTCACTTGGATCAGAAAAAGACTTCGAAATAATGCAAAGAATTAGATCTAAGCCAGAGCTCAATGAGATCAGAATGTTAGTAGTATCAAGGATCTTCGTATTTAGTAAAGGGTTAAAATTAATTTTTGGAATTGTCTTAATCCTGTCAATCTCACTGAACTTAAGTTCATCAGAAACATCGATTAGCTTCAATATTTCAAGAACATTAAGCAATAATTTTTGTTTTATTTGAAATGAATAATTCTTCTTCCCAAGTATCAGCTTTAGTATCTCATGAATATCATTCTTAACACCGCCATCAGAATAAGCTAGTGCCACTGTTAGGCTGAAGCTGTCATTGACAATTTGCTCGATGTCAATAGCTTTTATTCCAGAGATCTGCTTAATTAGCACTAGATATGGTTTCTTCCCATTTGTATTTCCAGAGTACTCCATGTCACACTTGGTGGAAAGGCAAACGGAAACGATTTCTCTATAATTCTTGTTAACAAAGCCATTGAAATCATTGAATTGGAAAAGGTTGAACGGAAAATTGTCAATATCGTTATTGAAAATCCACCAAAATTTTAACAATTCGGTTCCAAACATCTTAAAGAGTTCATTCAAGGAGTCCAACCGTAATAGGTTCTTCACGTATTCTAATGTTCCTCTTAAGAAGGGCAAAAGCTTATCAAACTTTACATATTCAATAATATTGAACACTATAGTACTGGTCAATCTCAAGGACAACTTAGTTGAAGCTAAGCTACCATAGAACAAGCAATAAGTTGCGAAATTCTCTACCGATTGCTGAGGAGTTTCAAACTTGACAAATATACTTTTATACAACATCATCTGTTGGTTATATTGGGACATTGTGCTGAATAGTACAGACAACAGCTCATCGATGTTGATTTTTAAGTTATTGGACAAGTCATTAAAATTCGTTAAAAACACAATTTCATACTGCTTATTGATTCTGATGGCCATAATTAGAAATTTTGAAAACTCGAGTAGAGAATACTCTGAGTTGATTAGATGCTTCTCATTGCATTGGATTAGCCAGCTAGCTATATCATTCCAATCCTTATTCAAATCCTGATCTTTGCCATTAATAAAAATCGGTACAATTTCCCTTAATAGTTTTGATACGACAACTATTGTTAATTCCGTTCTTTCCAACTCATAAGATGCTAACGGTCCTTCACCTAAAATCCTCATTAAAGATTTTAGATCAACGGTAGACAATCTTAAAAAGTTGAGATTCTTGTTTGACAAATAGTAATTCAAACAATATAGTTTGTTTAGATTATCGAGCTTCTCAAGTGCATATATCATGTGTGAAAAGCCCTCATCTTGATCCATAATACCAATTTCTATTCCAGTAATAATTAGTTTGGAAAGGTCAATGTATTTGTTACTCTTGTATTTCAATTCCACGATATTCAACAAATTTGGATGGGTACTAGCTTGAGACTTGGAATGGTCAGCTCGTTTATGTCCCTTCGAAGTTTTGAATTCTTCGTCAAAAAATTCCATTTCCTTATTGGCAATGGAATTAACGTGAAACAACTCGCTGTTTAACCCATTGGCGGGTTCTCGGGGATATCTGTGAGATAATGAACCATTGTCATTAGAGTTAGGTTTATGCTGAACCAAAATCTTATCTATAATCAGTCTGACTGAAACTAGATGACTATTTTCAAGAAGTAGGTTTTTCTTAATGTACTTATTGAATATTTTCAAAAGTAAAGGTATATCCAACTTGTTAATTAGTCCAATTAGCTCTTCAAACATTATATAATCACCCAACAAGTCAAATTCGATGGCATATTCAATGAACTGCTTGATATTGCTCTCAATTGTCACCACGTAGTTTCTGAACACTTCTAGATCCTGTATCAACAAGCAAACTTTACTGGTAAACAACACCCAGCACATTTTACAAATAGGATTAATCGATGATTCCTTGAACATTTCTTTTGTTTCGATTATTCTTTCTAGTAGTTGCTCAGAAGTTTCAAAGTTTTGTTTTATTGGCTCAATTTTAAGATACTGAGATCCCCAGTTAATGTTCAGATCTCGACTTTGTATTGATTGATCTATGATGAACTTCGACAATTTAGGATACGATTCAATTAAAAGGTAAGTCTCGTTAAATGATCCATTGTACAAGGTGGAACCAAAGCTAACTGACAAGTGCTCGATACTCTGAAAATCAATATCAATTTCTAATCCACACAACCACGCAATGAATTCAGCGGTACCCATCTCCTCCACAAGGTTCCCACCTTCAAATTTCCACTTAAATAAGAACCATTCACCAATAGACTTGTGAATGTCATATTTTTTCCACAAGTTTGTCAATTTAATGATCTTTTGGATCGAATACCAGAAGACAAAACTCTTCATCGATACAATATAGGGCCCGCTAATCTCAGAAAGATCTAATATATTATCAAGTTGGACTATAACACTGGGATCAACTATTTGATTTAGATTTTGCATTGACAGCTGAATGATTAAATTGATAATGTCACAAGATATCAAGCATAAAGACAGGATCTTAACTGTCAGTAGCACCAATTTCAATATTCTTGTACAAAATTTATTCGAGATTTCTTTATTGTAATTGAAAACAGTTTTATCTTCAATTATGGATTTAAATGCAAGTAGTAACCAGTAACTTAAATTGCTATCTTCACAGGTGTTGAATAGAAGAGATAGCAAGTAATTTTTATTGTAAATTTCCAGATTTGGAAGTAAATTAAACGGTTCAGTTCCTAGTTCGAATGCTATATTTAATATGGTAGATTCATTGACATCCAATAAACTAGTATTCTCGTCTATCAGTGACGATGAAGTTCCTTGTGACTGGTTATGAATTGTGATTCCATTTGGGTCTTTACTGCCAATATCAGATTGAATAAAAAACACAAACAACTGTAGAACGACTCTCTGAAGCTCTAAACTCGGTCTCGAGTTTAGAATCCTAACGAAAAATTCCAAAACATTGTTTGTCTTATTTAAAGATTCGGAGATAATGTCCAATTTGCTTCTTTTTATCTTTCTTGATAGTTCAGGTGTAGAAGACAGCAGTCTCTGAATACCAGAAACGTTCCGCTTATACTTAAAGTAAGTGTCAAGAAGTCTGGCTACACCCAAATTGATTAGCCAGGAAAATTCGTAGTTTTCTTTTGAATCAGACGCTATAAGGTAAATAGTTTTGAATTTGAACCAAGAAATGTCATGTTCATTGAAAAATCTCAAACCAATGTCAGTTTCATTAAGTTGGAAACTTGATTGGCTCAAAGTGCTGAAAAATGACTGAATGATAACCGTAATATTGTACATAATCACCGCATCATCCTCGTTGTCTTCTAGTTGATTTTCATTATCTTCTTCAATACTAGCTTCCGAGTAATCGTCGCCTTCAATCGATCGTATTGATACGTCCATGGCTTTGTCAACCTGCCAACTATGTGTGGGAACTTGATATCCGTTGTTCCCATTACTTGATCCGTCTATGTTCCGGAGTAAGGTCAAGGAGACAAACCGATGGGAGAGAGGATTGTTAATAAAAACAAGCATTTGATACTGAAGCGAGCTCAGTTTTGTATTTTGATACTTCACCAAAGTAGTGATTCCCAATTTAATGATCCTGTTAACAAAATTCAAATCTTCGGTCGATAAGTTTATGATAAGCTTGTTGATAAGTTTGAATAAGACAATTGTCAAAGTGCCTTCTCGTTTCATACTATTGATCGAGTTCGTTAGCAATGGAAGCAATTTAAAGTAGTTATTATCAGATAATATCGGGGTATATGTGATGGATACCGACTGATCAGCCTGAATAAGTGAGCACAATGCATTGTAAGACTCCAAAATTAGAATATCGTGCTCATTCTTATCTTGTAGCATACTTATGATCTTTATAAGAAATTTAAAAGTTCTTATCCAATCCATATAATCGAAATGTTCTTTAACAAAATTGATTCGAACGATCAAGTTCATTAAGTGGATAAGATCAAACGCACAGGGCCACAAGAGTTGCTTTGAGTAGTGAATTGGCAAGACATTCATTATGTCATTCAAAATGGCAGAATAATGCTTAAATTTGAAAATTTGTTTATCTTTGAAAGAGGTAGAGTCAACGTTGGCATTGCTTTTCTTTACTGCCAGTTCAATTATCGATTTCAAGCAATTGGAGCATCTAATAATACGGGTTTCCACCGCATTGACATTTGAATTGGAGCTGTTTCCATATATTTGCTTTTCATGTTGGATGGAGTTAAAGGTCAGAGAAATCAAGTTGGTCAACTGTTTGATGGGAATTGCACCAATTGAGGCCGATTGCATCAATTCTTCAAGAGCAGAAAGCGAATCATTTCGCTCTCGTATCCTAGTAGACTTCAATCCTGTACAAATAAAGTCAATGTTAAGACTTGGCATTGTCCCAGAATCATGTTTGAGCTGGTTGTTTGTGAAGAAGTAAAAAAAAATCAAAACGAATTTCGTGCCAAATTGCCGTTTTTTCGATTTCTGAACCGCGCAGCCTCTGCAGCGATCGAGGTTGCAGCCATTTGCGTGAAGAGGAGGCATCGATAAGAGATCGAATTGGAGTGTGGAGCAACTTTCAGGGCATCGGTTAGAAAGACTAACAGCGTATATTGCTTAGTTTTAAAGGTTGGTATTCAAATTTTTTAGTTTGAAACCCATGTAAAGCTAGAGGCTTAAAGATTTGGGTGTTTTTGGCAGACTCCTGTGATGCCAGATTGCAAGTAAAACGCTGCTCTTCGCATTGATTAGAAGTGCTGCCATTTGGTTTCTCAAAAAGGCAACTCGCGGCCCTTTGCTACAAGACTAGAGAACTCGGTTGGAGACAAGGGTATACTTACAGTTGAAACATATTTGTAGATAAGTATATATATGCATGGATTTTATGTCTATCTCTATGTGTGTCTATATATATATCCACATTTGTGTATTTTTCAAGTTGAAACTAGGTTGTTCAGAAGTTCTTTATTGCAACAGCACTCCAGTGTTCCCCAGATCCTGTATGCATAACTCTTAGCTATCATGGATTATATTCCCACCAGTCCCCATCCATTAAAGCATCTCATTCTTTTGGAAGAAGAAAGTACAATTGATAACAATTTTGCCCAAACATTTTCTTGCGAATGTGGATCATGTCTGTACTTCAGAAGTCAAAGACCTAAGTTAAAATCTCTCATATTGTGGGGAATATGCTTCCCTCCTATATGGTTTGTCTGCATATACAAGATATTTCACGCAGTATATTTGATTGATAGTAATGAAAAATGTTCACCACGGGCTAGAAAAGAAGATTTTGAAGACATATTGAGAGATCACAGAGATAATAGATCTAAGATAAATGCTTTCTTTTCTTATTGCGTAAGTGGAATCATTATATCGACAATATTATTTCTCTTGTTATCCTTTGCTATCCAAGATTCGAACCCGCGATCTGAGGACTTTTGAACCCCATTAACTGTTGACTTGCTGCAACTATACTAAATTGGTAAATGGGAAGAGCAAACCCGATTCAAAAATGGTGCACAAAGGAAAAGAATTGAAGTAGTAATTCAAGCTTTAAAGATCTTTTAAGATTCAATTTAAGCTTAAAGTATATATTACAGGGTCAGTTGTTTAGCGACAATTTGAATGAATGATTCGAGGTTTTTTAGAGCTGAAAACTTATAGCTTGTGTACAGAATGTATGAGAAATTCCGAGAAATGAGTGAGCGTGTAAAATGCAAGATCCGTTTCTGACTCGCTACAGTAGTCTGTTTATCAGGACGCAGAACAGAGCAAAAGGCATAAAACTTGAGCTATTTTAAAAATGAAGCAATCCTCAAATTGCTCTATTCCCTAATCCTTACATGGCTCCTAAATGCAAGCTTCTGATGACTAGTTCCTATTCATCTCTTGTGGGGTCTACTGAAAAATTCAATTTTCTCTCATCTCTGACTCTGTCTGGACGGCTTTCCAAATCGCTGTTCGCACGAGTCAACTCTACTCCTTACCTTATAAGCCCTTTGGCTGCCACTTATAAAGTCAAAATTTTGGAACTATCTCTTTCATTATCGAATTATTAGCAACTTCTAATTTAGATCTATTTTCTCGTTTATCACTATATACAATATGCTTAGAAAGGCTCAACTTATCTCTAGGCGTTATAACTCTACTGGCCCCTTAATTAAAACTCCCTTATATGATTGCCATGTGCAACTTGGAGGTAAAATGGTTCCATACGCTGGATTTTCTATGCCAGTTCTCTACAATAGTCAAAGTCATATTGAATCCCATAACTGGGTAAGAAACAAGTGTGGTTTATTTGATGTTTCCCACATGTTGCAACATAATTTTTCTGGAGCTGACTCCACTAAGTTACTTCAAAAGATCACTCCTATCGATTTGAGTCAATTACCTCTTAATAGCTTTTCATTAACAGTATTACTTAACAATGAAGGTGGAGTAATCGACGATTGCATAATTACAAGACATGGAGAACATGAATATTACATGGTTACTAATGCTGGTTGCAGAGAAAAGGATGTCAATTTCATCAAGAAAGAAATTAAAGATTTCAACGGAGATATTAATCATAACACATTTGAAAGTACTTTATTGGCAGTTCAAGGGCCAAAATCCAAAGACATTTTACAAAAATTCACTACCGATGACTTGAATGAAACTGTTTTCGGTAAATCCAAGTTCTTGAACTTCAATTCTGTTATTGATTCAAGAATTCATTTAGCAAGATCCGGTTACACCGGAGAAGATGGATTTGAATTATCAATTCCTTCCACCACTGCAAAAGAACTTAAACAATCGCAAGATTTCTTCAATCTTTTGATAAATGAATACCCTGAAGAAGTTAAGCCAATTGGTCTTGCAGCCAGAGATTCTTTGAGATTAGAAGCAGGTATGTGTCTTTACGGTTATGAATTAAACGAGAATATAACCCCAATTGAAGCAAGTTTAGCTTGGTTAATTCCAAAATCACGTCGTGATTCAAGTACTGCTACATTCAATGGTTCAGATAAGATTTTGAACCAATTGAAGGATAAAACTTCTTACACTCACAAAAGAGTTGGATTCAGCTCAAAGGGTCCAGCTCCAAGAGGTGAAAACAAAATATTTGACAAAGAAGGTAACGAAATTGGATATGTTACATCTGGTTCTCCATCTCCAACTCTTGGTGGAAACGTTGCCCAAGGTTACATCAAGAATGGATTACACAAAAGTGGAACTGAAGTGGATATTGAAGTAAGAGGTAAGAAAAGACCTGGTGTTGTTGCAAAGTTACCATTTGTACCAACCAAATTTTATAGAGGTTAGTGAGTAATAATATAAATAAAAGGGGACAGAAATCTTAAGGTACATAAGATTGTTTGTAGCTAGTTAAAAGAGGGGAAGACGAGATTGAAATATATATATATAATATATATATGTATGTATCTCATTATAAGTAAGATTGCACGTTGTAGCAATGGAAATTTGTGATAGAGAAAATTTATGATAATGAAGATTTATGATTACGAAAATTTATGATAATGGAAATTTATAATAATGGTAATGAATGACAATATTAATGAATTAGGCTCCTCCTGCTCACCACCAATAAGTACCGAAATTAGTAACAATTAGCCATAGTCACGAATTGTCCAATTTAGCTACTTTAGTATATTTGCAATCTCAAACCAATTGCTTAACCCCATTCCTGCTATTCCACGTTCTTACGAAGAAGGAATAAATGAAGGAAATAATAAAAAATATGCCCCAGATTGAGTCCATTTTTCCATTTAGCGAAAGCTCTGATAATTTGAATAATATTTATTATAAGAATAATAATTAAAGAACTTTGTAAAAAGACTTCAAAACCAGTAGGATATCAATGGATGTCTATATTGGAGCCCAACTTATTTTTCTGTATTTATACGCTGTATAAAACTTAATTCAGCTCTCCAACATCAGCATGAGTGTGTCTCATATGTGCTGAAAATATCTTGAATTTCAGTTAGTATCACCGATGCATCGCCGGAAATTGGCGCTGCAGATCTGGGCGGAGATTGCTCTACAACATCGTAAAAGAGCGAGATTTTCACTATTGAAGATTCGGATTTGAGGGGGGAAGTACGCGCATAGTTATGAGAACAAATCGTGATGAAGGGGCAATACAATAGGTGATAGCAGCGAATGTGTTAAAATAAGCCATTGAAAATTGATTCTACCAAATAGGAGAAACAAATGAATCAGGACGGGAAATTATTACATAATTGGACTCCTTTTGAACTAAGCCTGGGTAATTCGAATTATAATTTTCATATAAGATCTGGTGTGCTGCTTATATTTGTTTCTTCTTTGTTGCTTTATTCTCAGGCTGAAGTCTTGTTTTCTTTGTTTGAGATCAGAATTGCCTTTCCGTTGAGAGAGCCCTGAGCGAGAGAATAGTTGAAAAAAGCGTCTGCTTGCATAGTACTAACTGGCATACAATTATTAAGCGTGCAACTAATTATTCAGCTAACCTTTTCACATCTAAGTCTTACCGCTAGAAAGGTTCCGTTCGATACTTAGATTCTATACTATCATCTAAATTCTGGATACACTTCAACAACAGTCCTAACTTATTTTGTTCTTCTCAAACCCTTCCTCGTCCGGGGACTCATACATTCGTCTCCAAGATTCGCTTCACCCATTCGTACGCGCTACATTGCAATTATCTAAGGCTACCTAAGTAAAGTATTTGCGCGTTGTTATTGTTTTATTTAGCAGCTTCAAATATTAAACTGACCCATTCAATCAATATAATAAATTGCTTGATATTTTATTCTATCACAGACTTGACTTTAACTTTTTTTGAAATATATTTGTAACATATTGAAATAGAGAAATATGTCTTCTCCTACAAGATACATCCGGTCGGTATTATCACCAAAACCAAACAATACCAGATCTCCTTCTCCTACAAAATTATCTAATCTTGAACACTCAATTAATAATCAAAGACCAAAATTACTGTCTCCAACAAGACCAAATATTTCCAGAAAACAGTCTTCTGTAAAATCACTTGGATTTGTGATATTTGAAGATCCTCCTGTTAAACACGATATATTAAGAACTTCAAATTCATCGTCTCCGTCATCGTTAGGGATTCGTAAATCTGCTGCTTATATTAATCTCAATAAGGAGAATGATAATGACAGGCCCATTCTTCAACTCTCTAATAAACCCAATCATGAAGACCAAGAGAACATTCTTCAGCCAAGGAAACTAGTCCCTGCTGTTAGAAACGCTGCAAATTCGAAAGATACCAAGTCTAATGATACTGTCTTTGTTGACAGTATGACTCGCAAACCTTTGACTCAATTGAACATTAAAGAATTCCCTGGCTACATAACCTATTCCAATACCCCAGTTCGTCTTGTTGAGCCATGGATCCCTTCCAACAGTAATAATGAACAAAAATCTATTCATAAATTCAATACCAGAATTCCTTCATTTATTACCCCTCCAAGAAATCTGAAGTTTATAAGGTTGGACACTATTGTTAAGGATTTAGAGACAACCACTCTTACCGAAAAGTACCTTTACAAATCGAATATACTGATATGCGAAGAGGATGAGGTTGAACTTAATTTGCTTGCTCGAGAACAAAGCTTGAAGTTACGTAAAAGATCGTATTCGGTTGGCCAAAATGATAGTAAGCATAAGTTGATTAAAAAGAATAACTTTGAGATATTATCTAATTAGTTATCCTAAAAGTAGAATTTAGATTTGTTGAACATCGATTGTTTTGCTGCTACTGCTTTACTACTTCCACTACAGTGGCCATTTACTTTCATTTCTAATACCACCACTACTTCCACACCACCACTACTGCCACATAACTACTAGTCTTGCTGATGATAGTCAAATCAGTGATTGCGTTCTTGACTCCCTTCCTGTTGTCCTCGTTTTCATCCCCTGCCAGACTTCCTGTCTCATGATCTCATTTTGATACCCTATCTAAATAACCCAATGTTACATATATATAAATTATACCAACTGCCAAGTCTATTGTAAATCTTAGGTCCTAGTCTTTAAGTTTCTCTCTATAAACGGTAACGACAAAAGCATACATATAATCTAGACCCGAACCCGTATCTCCAAATGTTTATATGTGCTTTTGGGGCTTCTACAGTATTGTTCGAGCTCAATTGAATCTGAATCCCGTTTCGGCACCTGAATATTTAAGCAATAATTATATTAACCCACCTTCCAGTACTCCTAATCTCGGGAATGCAACTGTTCTTGACTAAGCTCTCCCTAGACCATTCTTGACCACTCCGAACTCTCTCCGAACTCTTTCGTAACCTACCCCAAACTCAACCCAAACTCAACCCAAACTCAACCCAAACTCAACCCAAACTCAACCCAAACTCAACCCAAACTCAACCCAAACTCAACCCAAACTCAACCCAAACTCAACCCAAACTCAACCCAAACTCAACCCAAACTCAACCCAAACTCAACCCAAACTCAACCTACCCACCTTAAGCTCTCTCATTCACCTCTCACTCACTCCAAAAGCGGGTTCCAACGAAGCTCTGGCAACCTTCGACCACAGTTGTCGGAGCGCGCGCTCAAAACACTCGTCGAAATGAAAATTTGGCCCAAAATTTGTTTGACTCAAATCTTTAAAACTGATCAAAACGATTGGAAAAACATCCAGAACAACACCAAAACGTCATCAAAGTTCATCACAAAAGCTTTCGAAAATGGCCAGCTCTATTTCTCAAGCATTTAAAGGGTTGAACATATTCTCAGCCGAATCTTTGACCGACCATGAGAACATTTACGAAATCTCGTATCAGTATTTGAGTAAGATTCGAAAATATGACGATTCAAAAGCATTTCACAATTGTTTAATTGCATTGATAAATATGGATAAATACTACAAAGCACTCGAATTGATTGGGAAAGTTAGCGAAACCATCCATAAAGATTTCATTATTGAAAAATCTTATATCTACTACAAGACTGGTAAATCAGATTTATTAAACAAATTATATGAAGAAGAGATATTGTCTTCTTCGGGTTCTTCTTCACTCAATGAGATCACCAAGAGAGCTGTGAAGCATATTATAGCTCAGAATTGCTATAGAGAAGGTAAAAATGAGTTGGCATTACAACTTTACAAAGAACTCATAAGTTCCAATAATGATATTGATTCTAAATTAGATTTGATATGTAATGAAAGGGCCATCATTTCACAGGCAAATTTCATTGACGGAAGTCAATTGGAGGAGGTGGAAGAATCAAAACACTTGAAGGATTCGGAAGTTGAAAAGTCTTACGATTTACTTTTCAATGAAGGTCTAGTATATTTATCATTGAAGAAATACGACTTAGCACTTTCCAAATTGGAGGACGCCAAGCTGAAATGTAAACAATCCCAAATCGTATCAAACGAAGATGAGTTGATTGTTGATTTGGCACCAATTAAATTAACTATTTCCTATATAAATCAACTTTTGAACAAGAACGAAACTTCTCAATCCATTTTGGAGGAGCTCGGGAACACTCAAATTAATGATTTGATGATTAAATTCATCTTGAGTAATAATTCTAAGTCTTTGAAAGAATATGACGCTGAAAGGGTTAACGTCAATTTGATTGAAAGAGAATTGAATTACCAACAAACATTGCACGATCTTCGTTACAAGTTTACCAAGCCTCAATATCAAATTTTGATTAGAAATAACTTATTGTTGTCGTACAGCTCATCTTCTTTATCAAAGAACTCTTCATATTTCAAGAATCAATTTATTAATAAATGGATTGACATTTTTCCAAACGATTATTCTCCATATTTGTACAAATTACTAACCAAGTTGGGGATTACATTTGAGGAACTCTTTGAACACAAGAATGGTAAGAAGAGTGGAAAGATTGTAACAAAGTTTTTAAATGAACAAGAAAAACAAGTAGCACGAGAAACTCTTCCAGAATACATCTGTGGGATCTTACTCTTGGTATTTATTAACAATATTAATGGCAATTACACTCAAAGTTTGACCATATTAGAGAATATATTTGAAAAATCAATTAGTAAATACAACCAGGTGGTTCCTGGATTAATTGGTATCCTTATACGAATCTATGAAGTTCTTAATTTGAATAAAAGATTACAGAAGGTGTTGTTTACTTTGTCAGACTCTTTCAAGACTTTTAACTTCAGTACTGGTAGTAAAGACTACTACAACTTTGCCAAGATTATTGCATTCAAGCTCTTGCTGATTGATGAATTGAGGGCCAAGGATATCTTCCAAAAATTAGTGGAAGTTAATGGTAACAATGATCAATTAATTAAATCTGTATTGACTGGAGAATCGATAGAGTTGGAGACAGTTGGGGAACTCTCCAAGGATGTCGAATCAATTGATGAATTGTTAAAAGTTGAAATAGAAGAACTTATTCAATCCAAGTCAAATCAACAGGTATCGAGTATTGGGGTTAATGATAAAAAGAAGCAAAATTCAAGTAAGAATAGCCATAAAGTCACAAAATTAAAGAGAAAGAAACCAAAATTCGGTAGCTCAAAGCAATTTAAATCTGACGCATACTTTAATCAAGAGGAACTCGACAAAGAAAGATGGTTACCGTTGAAAATACGTTCGTACTACAAACCAAGTAAGAAGGATAAGAAGAAGAATTTGGGGGGCCATCAAGGTAGTATAGCAGCTGAAGCAGGTAATTCTGGCGCTGCAGTTAATTTATCGGCTTCTCAGAAGAAAAAGAAGAAATCTAAGAAGTGAAAGTAAATAGACCGAATATATCACCACCTAATATCAGTGAGAGGTTTAGTAGACACTGACATAGATCTGTAGGTGGCATATCCATTACATATCGTCTGTTCTATATCCTTTGTATACTCTCATCTCTTATCACATCTTTGCTGGTCATTGAGCCAATCTTTTTATATTTGGTGCACGTGACCCATGATGATGACAACTGGGCCAAGAGAGAGTGACGAGATTTGAAAAAAGCAGATGTTTCATTTGGATGTATCACGGTTAGCTAAGGCAACTGAAGGCTAGTGAAGGCTAATGAAGGAATCTGAAGGAGAACTACAATAAGCCTTAGATGCTATCTCAGCTTGGGGTACACCCAAAATGTTCTATCATGCGTAATGGTGTGTGGGAATTCGACTCCCGCACCTAAACATTGCTTTCTTCCAAATTCGGCTTATCAGGTCAAATCGAACAAATCACCTAAAAAGAAATAAATTCCAAACATTTAGACGAGAGGAGTAGAGATGCATTTTGCTTAGTTGTAACCCCATCATATGATGAAATATCAAAATAGTCACAGATATCCAGTAACCTTGAAATATGTGAATTTGAATACGCATCGTTTACTAAATGTCTAGCGTGTTCTAGGTTCATTTGTTAGTGGGTTGAGGACAAATAAGATATAATTGCAATTATATGTATGTACAGATACATACTTACATACTATTTACAAAAGAAAGGTCTTTCGCCTTCTATTTGCCATTCGAATTCATTGCGTTCCTTCATATGTTCTCTATAAAATGTAACAATCATCTCATCAACTGATATAATTTCGATATCCAATAATAGTTTAGCCCACTCTTCCAATTCCACCCTGTGCCACAAATAGTAGTTGAGTGCGAATAATAATCCTGTATATAATTAAGACGGACAGCAAGATATAAAGTCAATGCAACGTACAAAATGATATGTAGAGGAGAAGAGATGTCAGCTACAGCCTGATTCAGTCATTCAGCAGACATTGACTCATCCACCTCATTTTCGTCAATGTCCACCAAAGGAAACAAAAAAAGTAAAGCAAATGAGATAATAGTGCTTGTAGAGACTTGCAATGCTTGTAATGCTTGTAATGCTTGTAATGCTTGTAGTACTTGTAGTACTTGTAGCGCTTGCAACGCTTGCAACGTTTGCAGTGCTTCAATATCAGTAGATCTTTAAACCAATAGAGATCAATATCTGTACGTTGCTCGCGCTTCGAAGTATCCCAATTAATTAGCAGGAGGTAACCCACACCCTATCAAGGGTTATTGTTGTTATTTTTTCCGTCCTCGGGATCTTGTTATCTCTATCTCGAATCAAAAAAATTAATTATTCAAATTTCTTCCATGTTTTTGAATTGCGCTTTACCAAATTGAATGAAATTTCAAATCCGCTTTCCTGACAACTTCCTCTTTAGGCACGTGGATGCGATGCCGTGGCTGAAAACTTCCCAGATATGCTCCCGATAACAACCCAGTGCGTTGTAGGTGGTCATTTTGTGGTTGGCCGATTAAAAGAAATTCCAACCTCAAGTGGCAGGTGGGGAACTTCAGCTGGGGTATTTAGTTTGGAGGATTTTCTCTGATTCTGAATGCAAAATTTAGAACTTTTTTCTTTTCTTTTTCTTAATTCAATATTGTTTCTCTAGTATATTTGATAAACACACAGTGCTATTTTAAAACCAATTTAGTACATTAACCTTATATACAAGTTATGGAAATTAAGTCATGTCAACAGAAGCCTCAACCCCAATTACAGAATCATCGAGTTCGAATGATGATGGAGAGAAACCGGATAGTAGATTCTCATCTTATAGTAATGTTAAAACCTTAAGTGCGGGAGATATCCAAAAAGCTGCTATTACCTTATTTGAATCATTCCGTAATGATGATCTTGCTTCTTTACTTACAAGTCACATTGATGATTCAAATCAAAGAGATCAAATCGAATTATCTCTTTATGAAGCATATATTGCTCAACATATTCTGAAAGGTTTATGTGTCGGTATCAATGAAACTGAAAGATGTTTCGAAACCGTAGCCATTTGGTCACTTCCAGATTCTGAACATAACGGTATGGAATCATGTGCCACTTTAATGGAATCGGGATTCTACAAAGTTTGGCTCGCTTGTGACGAAGAGGCTAGAAATAAGATTTTTAGAGGAATGATGGATTTATTAACTGAAACCTTTGAAAGAATTGTTAATACCGATTCTAGGTTTTCGAACAAGAATGTTTACACGTTAGTTTATCTTGGATCTATCAAAGCTGCTAGAGGTAAAGGAAATGTTAGAAAAGTATTTGAGTATATGTTTGACAAGTACATTGATCAAGATGAAAATAACATTACATATTTGGAATCTTCAAGTCGGGTTAACATTCCAATTTATGAAAAATTTGGATTTATTCATTACGAAGATATCTTTCTTGGTGACACTAATGGTGTCAATGGTAAAGATTATGCTTGTATGAATGTTATGGTTAGATATCCAAGAGGATACGATTGGAGAAATGATGATAATTTGTACTCTTCTAAGGGCAAGTTGTAGTCGTGAGAACTGGGAACAGGGCACAGGTGCACAAATGAACTTGCTAATTTTTCGAAGGAAATTTATCAAGTTCACTTGAGTATTGGTTCACTGGGGGACTAATTGTTAGTTAATCCGGCTCATCTCTACTACAGTCTTGTCTTAATTGAATTTTTTGTTTTTCTAATCTATACTTCCAGGAAGGTCTGAAAAGTACAGTAACTATTTTAGCTGTCTTGTTTTAACTGGCATTTTCCTTTTTTTTAATTATCTATTGTCCTGTCTTGATAATTTCTTATGAAATGTTAAGAAGGCTGTCTGTTATCAAACACTAAATACTAACTTTCTTTTATCTGTTTTCTTATTGAAAGATTTCTTGATGATAACTTCTGCAGCACAACATAAATGGTTGTTGCAGAAATATTACCTTGAATATCACCTCTTAAATCTCTCATGAATCTTTATATAAAGCCAAAAAAACAAAAAAATTTCTTCGGAATTGAGGTTGGTGACTGTAGACATTATACCGAAGGAGATCCCCTTAGTTTTGATTGTTTCTCTAACAGTACTTTACAAGTGTTGGACTTCTTGTTATAGTTTTCTTGTTATAGTTTGTAGGTAGGTTGGAATAGTGGAGAGTGTTCGTGGCGAGGATCAGAGAATACATGAGTTGACTCGAGATATCTAAGTTGAAAGTTGATGCAATGGAGTGATTATGGAAAATTCAATTAGAGATATAAAAACATCAGTACTTGGCGTTCACTTATACTTCCTTACCGCTGGGGCTCGTTGCGCTCTACATAATCATAATCATAATGACCAACTCCCAAAAAAATAGTTCCTATTATTTCATATTTATATACAGATATGTCAACCCTTTTATAGATGTGACCCTTGCAACTCATTCATCCAAGCTTAAAACACTTCTCTGCGATGGTAATGTCTTGTTCTCGTATGCTGTCTTAACAGCAATGTTTAATTCAGCTTCTTGAGCTTTAGTTAATGGCTTCACAACTTCATTAGGTTCAACAAATTTGAAATCACCAAACCCAAATTGTCTATCAGACATCTTATTTAACACATACAATTGTTGTCTTACATGTCCCAATAATGCTTCTATATGTCTCATGTCAGCATTTGGATTCCCATTAAAGACATTTCTCCAAAGAGCAGCTGCCAAAGTAATATCATCAGTGACGAGTCCTTCATCATAAGACAATACACATCCTAATAATTGGGTATTAAATTCCTTCAAATAACCTTGAATGATATTATTGGAGTTAATTCTTAATTCTTCGGACATTCTTAATTCCATATCCTTGAAAAATCTATCAACAAGCTTTTGTTGATAATTCTTTCCGTATTTAAATGGCATAGCTCTCATTCTAACCGAAAGAATCCAATAATGAAGAGCGGTAATTTGAAACCATTGAGAAAATGATTGTGGTAAATTCAACGTTTCATAATAAAACTTGGCTGATTCTGAAAGAGGTTCTCCAGGATAGTAAAGAGCTTGCTTCTTACATTCCCCGTAGTATTTTGAACCAGCAACAGGTCCTGATCTCGACAGATCCATATCAATGTTGAATATTTTGATGAAAGTTTGACCGAAATTTTGAATCCATGAAGACATTTGATAGTTTGGATCTTCTACTGCGTTGGAAGAAAGAAATGGAGATTTTCTTGTTGCTTGTCTTGGTGGCCTTTTCAATAATTCATGTTTGATTTGAGGTAAAGTCGATGAATTTGCAAGAGTTGATGGACTTTCAATTGATTCTTTGGTAAACCTTGTAGAGCCGGTTTTGAAGGTACGGACCCCTAAGGTTGACCATTTTGGAATCTGATTTACACTTCTAGATCTTAGCATTGTCATCCCAGAGTATTATATGTATATATATTTAATGCTATCAAAAGATGAACCACTCAAATAGACTGTTTGGTGGTGATAATTATAAGTTGTTAATTTTTTTTCCCGTGGAGGTCATACGAAAATGTCCTACATATAGTCGACTGCTTTCTGATTTGGAGCTCGCGGAGTTGCAGGCCAAACAACAGGGGAAATGTTCGCTAAATTGGTATCTTTAGACGCTAAGAGAAGCATTTTTTACCAGAAAAAGCATCAAATGTTTAGCGAACTTGCCATAGTTCAGCTCGTAGATTCGCAGCACTCTGTATTATATCACAATCATAATTCGATGACAGTATGCGAATCTACCAGTTGCTGGATGGAGAGCAAGAAGAGACTTTGAGAATAGTATAGGATGGACCAGCAATATTGGGATCTTTTCGTAACCCAAGAATTGCTGTCCGCTGACTGATCACAATTCTTATCTGGGTCTTGGCACGGGTGTTACACCAAATTTAGTAAATGTTTCAAATGGGACTAGAAGAATGTGGTTAAAAGAGTCAAAGGAGATGAAAATTATTAACACTCATCTACTGACTAAGGCGTAACAAGTTGAACTTGATTTGTATTGCCAAATATAAGTCACGTAATAAGAGCAATGTTGTACTATAATGCACTAATTTTGCAGGTGTGCAACGTTTAGATTTACAACATACGGAACATGAAGTAACAATCTACTCCTAAATAGGAAAACAATTGCACTGATAAGATAGTAAAGTAGTAAAGATATTTGTGGGGTTAAGGAGGGAGCCAGAGAGTGAGAGATGTTGCAATAATTTAGCAGATGTTTCGATCACCTAATATGTTCAGAAAAATCCATCAATCTGGCGAGATATGAACTAATTGGTTTTGGGACGCCAAAATAGTATTCACAGTATCTTCGCTTAATAGCAAAAGAAGCAGGTGAAAAAATTGCAGTTGATCATCAGTTACACAATCTGTAGTTAAGAACATTAGGATGTGGAATGGCGTAACGGGGCACTAGAGCACTCAGAAGAAATAAAAAATTTTTTGTTAACTAAAAAACTTTCACATCTTACAAGTAATTTACGCTTAAATATTGAATTTAGTGGTTTATTGCCGAGTCTGTTCTAACTTGACAGGCGATAGCAGTCTATTGTTTCTAATTAGTCTACAATATATTAAATTGTAATCCCTTGGTTTATTTTTTTTTTGTTTTTAGACTCTTTTTAATTCCTACAAATGAAGTATTTGACGTAAACCGTAAAAGAGGGCGATCATCATTTGGCATTTTATTTTAATTATTTTTTTACAAGTCTTCTGTGTTGAATGTGCCAAGTCCATCACTTTTAAGATAAATTTGGTCACCGATTACCGTAAAAGGAGTATTAATGCAATAGCTGCTTTCAAAGATCCGACGGACTATCCGGTATACCTCACTAATCGGTACAGCCAGGTTCCAGATCCATTATGTAAGCCCTGATAGCAAATTTAAATTACGCATTACCATTCAGTGAAATAAATCAAATTGGTAAACTTATATTCAAATTAAGCACTTGTTATCTTGTGAAAAGCTCTACATTTAGTTTATACTCCACAATATGATGACACAAATAGAACAATATTGTAATCATATGAACTTTAGATAACCCTCTAGTTGCTTAAACCAACTCTATAGGCTACCCTTACCTATCTCTCAATTTCCCTCTATCTCTCATGCTCACTTATCATTTCACTGATTTACGTTGTTAGGGTCCAATTTCCCGCGCCTTAGATCGAAAAATTGTTTCTACTGATGATGAAATTGTGGTGGTGGGATTTCAATCACGTTATCTCATCATTTTAAGAGTAAATGGTAGCGTTCATAATGTAACTAGAATTTTCCGATCTTGCGCCAATGTATAAGAACTGTTGATAAACTAATGGGATTTCACCTATTTGAAAAGTAAGAAATTCATCTTAACTATTCTCTTATATAAAAGTTAAAACATCTCCTGTTTTTCTGGCCCTTTACCACTGTTGTGAAGGCTTTTAGAGATCATATTTAATCGTTTTGGCTGCAAATTCTGAGAAACACACAGCTCAACTATATCGCTCTTTTGAACGATCTTTTTTCTGTAATTCTGCTGCTCTGACTGCACCATAGTTGAGTAAAGCTGAAAACTAAAGAAGCCACATATTTGACAATATTTATATAAATCCTTGAAAATGGGATTGACTGACAGATTCACTGGCGGTGAAAAGAATGCTAACACAGCTGCTGAAGCCATATATGCTTCCGCGGTGCTGGAGGAAAGAGGCGATTCCGATGGAAACCATTGGTTTGATAATGAAAAGGGCTTAGGTAATGGGGTCGAAGAGACTAAGGACATCGATTCGATCAGTTTTGATGAAACAAAAAAGTTAGAGAATCCTTTCCTTGATCCAGTTGTTAGGGTCTATTACGAGGAGCTCTATCAATCAACCAACTATGAATGTAAGGACCACTTTGATCCCGACTTTACCTGGACCAAAGAAGAAGAAAGAAAAGTTCTTTGGAAAAACGATTGGTACGTTACCTTTTGGGCGTTTGTTATGTTTATGGCTTTAGATATTGACAGATATAACTTGGCAAATGCTTTAGCTGATAATCTTTTAAAGGATTTGAAGTTGACTACCAACGATTATAACTTGGGTACTACTCTTAATTTGGTTTGTTTCTTGTCAGCAGAATTGCCATCTCAATTGATTTCCAAATGGATTGGACCTGATAGATGGATTCCAAGTCAAGTTGTGTTATGGAGTGTTGTTTCAATTTCTCAAAGTGCTATGAAAGGTAAATCCGGATTTTTAGCTACCAGATGTTTACTTGGTGCCCTTCAAGGTGGGTTCATTCCGGATGTTTGTCTTTGGATGTCATATTTTTTTACTTCAAAGGAACTTCCATTCAGATTATCGTTATTTTATATTGCTAATCCATTAGGATCTATTGTCGCAAGTTTGCTTGCATTTGCCGTTTTGAAAATTTCAACTAATAGTATTCAAGAAGGTTGGAGATGGTTGTTTATCATCGAAGGTTTATGTACTTTGGTTATCGGTCTCATTTCATATTTCAAAATGCCAGCATCTGCAGTTCAAACCAAAACCTGGTTCAGAAAGAAAGGTTGGTATACTGAAAGAGAAGAAAAACTTATTGTTAATAAAGTGTTAAGGGATGATCCGGCAAAAGGTGATATGCACAACAGAGAACCAGTTGGTCCATTAGAATTACTCCATGCAATCGCAGATTATGATTTATGGCCAGTATACTTTGTTCGTATATTGGGGGATATTGGTACTTCTCCAATTTCCAATTATTTAACTTTAACTTTAAGACATTTGGGTTTTTCTACATTCAAGACTAATGCTTTGACCATTCCTTACAATGTTTTATCGATTGTTACTATGCTTGCTACTGGTTACATCACTGAAAAAATTAACCAAAGAGCTTTAGTGGTTGCACTTACTCCTATTTGGATCTTAGCTTGTCTTCTTCCATTAAGATATTGGTCTGGTGCTCAAAAGGATATATGGGCTACATATGGGTTATTGACAGTTCTATTAGGACATGCTCCAATTTGGCCAATTTCAATTTCTTGGGTATCAGCAAATTCAAACTCGGTTAGAAACAGAGCTGTTTCTGCTGCCCTTGTCAATATATTCTCCCAATCTGCTGGTATTATATCAGCAAACATTTATCGTAAAGATGATTCTCCATTGTATAAGAGAGGTAATACTCAATTGATTGGGATTGCATTTGGGGCTATTGGAATGTGTGTAGCTGCTAAGGTATACTATATCATAAGAAACAAGTATAAGGAAAAGAAGTGGAGTGCTATGACTGCTAAAGAACAAGAAGTTTACATCAATAATACCACTGATTTTGGTAACAAACGTCTTGACTTTAAATTTGTTCATTGAGTGATTTTAAAGGAGGAGTTGAAGAGGTGATGAAGAAGAGGTTTATATATTAGGGAATATCCAGTGCCGTTCTTGGTATGCTTGCAAACTAAGCATCTAATTTAACAAGCGTGAAACTTTTTGGGAAAATGATTCAATAAATTTGTAGAAAATGTATCAGATAAGACTTAAGGGACTTAAAAAGGGACGCTTGACTCTGGACTGTATTATAATTGGTCCTTGTCAGCTCTCAGCCAATTCCTTTAAATTTCGGCTCCAGGACTCTCCAGTCTTACTGAGTTAAGTAGCAACGATACGAGACTCAATCAACCTTGGTGGGTGATTAGCTTCGGAAATGATAGTTGCACATCGCGAATATAAAAGAAGCCCCGATAGCTCTTGATTAGTTTTTAGTGAAAAGAGACGTCATGATATACTTAATGTCATGGTCTACTCAATGCTACTTCACTTTATGTATTCCTAGTCAATAAATGAAAGATGAAACAAAACAAGCTGATGCACACTTATTTAAAAGTTTTGTCAAATTCGGTGAATGCAAATCTATATCAGACATCACCATTGTCACAACGAATTAAAGCAGTGAGACAGTTTTCCTCAGAAATTGGAATTTCTTCAATTCATGGCTTGAAACCTTGTTCAAAAGCAATCTTTAAAATTGTTAAAGCTTCCTTCCTGTTACTAAGCATTGATGATCCAAAGTTGGCAGCATTATATAACAAAGCAAATGGGGAAACTTCATATTTTTCAGAATTGGTGATAAACCAACAGAAACGACTTTACCGTCCACCTTAAGAACTGAAAGAAAGGAATCGAGATCTATATCGGATCCAGATGCACAATTCAAAATAAAATCAAAGGAATCATCGTATTTTCTGTCCAGTTGGTTTGTTCACCAGATAAAGTCATGGGCATTCATTTGAAGTACTTGATCCCTTTTAGAAGTAGTACGAGAAAATGCAATAATTTTAGCACCAATAGCATTGGCAAATTAAACTCCCATATGACCCAAACCACCCATTCCGACAATACCAACAGTTTTACCCTTGGCATCATAACCAATAATTTTAAGTAATGTAGAAAAGACAGTTAAACCAGCACACATAAGTGGTGTATCATAAACCGACTCTAAATTTTCAGGAATTGGGAAGACGAATTGTTCGTGGGCAATTGAACGGGAAGAATAACCCCTTGAGTAACGTATCCACCAGCTTTTTTATCAACAGCATTGTCAGTAGTAAATCCAGCATTTTTGCAATATTGTTCATTATCATTTGAACAACGGTTACATGTAGGCTCCATACATGAATTACAATAAGCACCTACACCACAACGATCACCTATTTTAACCTGAGTAACGGATTTACCAACGACAATAACATGTCCAACTATTTCATGACCCACAACTAAATCATCTCTCTTCATTGGAACCCATCTACCGGAAACGGTACAGATATCAGAAGCACAAAGACCACAGACATCGTTTTTCAACACCACATCATGATCGGATAAAGGTTTACTCTTATATTTGGCCAATTTTAGGTGACTCCAGTTTTCGACCTTATCGACAGCAAATCCTTGGAAATATTCTGGCACTTTAAATGACATTCTTTGATGATATTGTAATTAAATTAGTTGGATTAATATTTTAAGTTGCTTTATCAATTATAGGTATATGCGATCTTTCACAGCTCTTATATATGAAGCATTTCAATACTTAGAAGAAAAAGATCTTTTATAATCCAACATGACCTCCATTATAGAACTTATTCATTAAAAGTCGAAATCATCGAATGAGACATGGATTGCGTCGGTGTAAAAACTCACGATAAAGGATGGACAATCACCCTAACTCAAACCCAATTTTAGATGAAGCATCAGTTCCGCAAAGGGACGGACATTGTAAAAAGAATAGCAGGTGGCGATTGTGTTGTATATTCTTAAGTTCCGACCACGCTAGAGGTTATTCTTTTGAAGGTCTGATCAATTTGAAGTTCCGATTTGAAGTTCCGTCCATATGAAGTTCCGCCTATTTGAAGTTCCGTCCATATGAAGTTCCGCGTATTCTAAATGTATTTTTTGAGCCTTTATGCATTTAACATAACTTTTAGCCCAGCATTGAAATTCGACTTGGATAGTAGATTAGCTTTGGTTTAATATAGGATATTTAAAACAAACAAACCGGTAAATTGAAGCCACCAAATTTGTTCTTCTAAATAAATCCATGCGAGAAGGATGAAACGAATAGAATTTTATCCTATGAGATAGTATACGATAACGGGTTTGTATAAATTACATTTCACCTATATGCTTGACTACATGCGACTCCTTTTTTTTTCGGACTCTTGGAAATCTAAATTGTCAACGACTGAAGGATAACAAGAGAACCTATTAAATCAGCAGGAATGGGACCCATTAACCAATAATTAAAGAGAGAGCGATACAACCGAAAAAATAATTCATCTAATATTGACTAACACAGTCTCTACTTTACAAATTAAAATGATCTTCCATCGAGCGGAATCTAGTATAAAACATTGGTGTATGAAGAAAGTTTCATATTGCCAAATATTATTTGATTATGTAGACAATATGTGAAATCTCAAACCACCTGTATATAAAATATGCACTGCTACTAACTCAAGACACCCACGCATTTCATATATATTTCATCTTGACCTGTACCGGCCCTTGCAGCCTACTCAAAGAACTGATATGCAATTATTACGTCGGTGGGCTCACCGTTTTCTGCACGTGAACAATTAATATGATTTCTTGAATGTTGGTGTGCATATACCTACCAATATATTGATTTCTATTTTTTAATTCTTTTTTTTTGGTCGTTTTGCTCATTTTTGGTTCAGAATGGTGAGCACAAGCTTTGAAAATTCCAATTCAAAACATGTTCCCATGGAAAAAATTGAAAAAATACAAAATAGAGAGTATCTCCCATTTTCAGCTTTCAGAACCCTTCTCAAATAAAGTTGAGATTGCCATTGCCCTCTTCATGATCACATTTGTTTCTTCTTGTCTATTATCTGTATGAGTTGTATTATATGATTTAATTGTATTAGATGTATTCATTGCATAATTGCATAATTGCATTTCATTTTATTTGCATATTTACATATTACTTGAATTCATCTACTCACAATCAGTCATCGCTAGCTCCTTTTTTGTGAGAAAAGTGTGCTCTTATAAGCTTCTTCACCTTTGAAAAAAACGGTATCTTGAGCAAATGCCAATACAAATTGAGACATACATTTAGTGACACCAACCTTCAATCAAACCAATGGATATCACCAACTGCATGGCTCAGTTACATAGCATTCAAACTCCATCTCCCATCCCACCCTCTGTACTACTTCCAACTTTTTCTCTGACTCCATTCACCCTATCTGATCCTTTTCTTCTTCAATCTCAATCTCCTCCTGTTCATACTCACCCGCTGGTGTTCCATTCGCGTTAAATGATATCGAATCTGTCATCTTCCATCTCACGCTATTCCCCGTATGTTCGGTTATTTTTTTTTTTATTTTTATAATTCCTTTGTATTTATTTTTCGTTCTCCGGTGTGGTTTAAGCAGCCAACCCTATCCATATTCGCAACACCCTCGCTATATCAATTTTCATCAATGGTCACAGACATCCTTTGAACAGTTATTGTTTTTTTTCCGTCGTTGTCTCAATTTTTTTTCTGGAGCCTCCAGGTCACTCTATACAACAAGCGAAGTGAATTCAGAAGAAGCTACTATAATTGATTATCTAGAACTACTGTTAAGTTGAGATAGCTGGAACAAGTTCGCTTACATCGGAGATTCATTTTCAATTCAAGTTTTCATTATCAAACAAACAAACACTTAGGAATAAGTCAACCTTAGATTGGGGTATTGGCCATTGAATGCATAGTTTTGGTTGAATTTTTGTTTATTGATATAACTATTAAATACGCTCTCATATCTTGGGATCTTTTTATATTCTTTGTTATCTAGCTGGTGATCTGCTATCATTGTGTGTGAGATTTACCCAAACGTCATCACTTCCAACTACAGCAACTACTACTACTACTACTACTACTATTACAACACTACTGCTACTACTGCTATTACAACACTACTACTATAACTGGTATACTACAACACTACTACTACTACTACTACTACTACTACTACTACTACAACTACTACTACAACTAATCATTATCAACACTTACTCTTATATTTTCAAAAAGTATTCGATCTCAATTTTTTCACATTGAATCACTTCATTGTAGTTACAACTTCAGTATATCTAGACACGGTTCATACATCCTTCCAACATTATCTATCGATCCTAATCCATTCATTCAAATAACAATTGTGCTGTTCTTGTGCACAAAGTTTCTTACTGTCCGTCATATACATTATTCACTTTCTACTTAATGGTATTATACAAAAGGAAACAAGTGAATTACATTCGTCCTCCGAAACTTCCCGAAGATCTTGACGTTGAAGTCTATGTCATACCGGAAACAAAAGAATGGTTCTACTCTTATGAAGATTATCTTCAACGACTTGATTACTACAAACGTCGCAAATTTGTTTGCGAAATCACCGGGAACTCTTGTTTAACTTTCTTTGAAGCGTATCAGAGTGAAGTCAAAGAAATAAAGGAAGTTGAAAGAGATTTCCCTGAAGCCCTAAGAGAACATATTCTTCGATTCCTTCAATTCAACCGTATAACGAGATTGGATCAATTGGTTGATAAAGTATATCTGGTTTTCAAGAATGACTACTTCCCCGGTGAAACCATCTTTATAAAAGGTCTGATTTCAAGTAATGTGATCGGACAAACTAAGCAGAAAGGTACCATTCGGGAAAAAGTGCAATATAATAGCTCTGATGGTAATCCACAAGGTGTTCAAACAAAGTATTTGGTGGTCAGGTTAAATGACATGAGGCAGGCTATAGTCCCTCAAGATAAAATTTCAAGAGACAGAAATCATTTCACTAAATGGTTAATTAAGACTTTTATAAAATTGACCATGACAAGATCTCATAAAATTGGAGCTCCTTGGGTTGTTAAGGATAAATATGCTAGAAAATATAGAATTCCTCAGGTGTATCCCGATGATCTTAAACATTTTGAAATATTCACTCCAACTGGTGAAACTCTTTATCAGAATATTAAGAACTCTTCAACTTCTGCTGTTGTTGAGGAAAAAAACGATTCAAATACGAAAACTGCAAATGGGAAAAAGGGCAAGGGCAAGACTCTGAAGAGAAAGAAGGGCATCATCAATACTATCGATAGTATTGTATCATTGGGAGATGAGTCTGACTCTAAGGCAATCTCTGTTCCACCTCAAGAACCAGCACCACCAAAGAAGAAGATTTTCAGTTTCCCATCTCATTATCTTCCAGACAAACTTCAAAAGGAAGATAATGCAGATCAAGTCTCCGAACGTTCTACTCCTCAAATTTCCAGTACTTCGGTACAACCTACACAGAAGAATATTGTAGATGATTTGGAATTGAAGTTTGATCTCCAAAGAACAAGACCGATTCCTTCAGTGTATGAAGCTCCTGATAACTCAAAGTATTGGGAAGAAAGGACAGATGATGAAGTTCATGAGGAAGATGGCTATGAAGACGAAGATGAGGCAGTAAATGGAGATGAAGATGAAATGGAAGAGGTTGATTTGAAAAATGAACAAATAGATACATCTTTGCTGAACAATGGAAATCATACAACTAATGAAATAACGAAGTTTTCACTTCCAATGCAAGAAGCACTTGAATGCTGGGCATTTTTGAATATCTACCACAAAGTTTTAAACCTTGATACATTCACTTTTGATGATTTTATGTATGCTATTGGATGGAATTACGAACAATACAATGAAATAGGGAGATGTGAATTACTTGACGAGATGTTTTGTGCTGTATTGGGGGCTATAGTTTCCAACGAAGTAGTGAAAAAATCCAATAATGCAAGTGACGATGAAGATTCAGAGGTAAACAAGATTTCTGGCTTGTTGATATCTTTGCCCCCAAAGGATATGTTTCAAACTAATGAGATCAAACTTTCCAATAATGGTATAAAGAATGGAGATGATGAGCAACCTGAGGATGAAAGGGGTTCAGATACTGATGCTGAAGTAAATCCTCTTCAATCAGACAAACAATCAGAATCGGAATCATCAGAATCTGAAAAGGAAGAGTCTAACGAAGACGACATCGAAGCTTCTGACGGTGACAAGGATATAAAATTAGCAGAGGAAGAAGTAGAAGGTGAAGTGGATCATAATGCTTATGTGATAATGAACTACCGTCATATGCCTTGGTACGATAGACTTAGAAAGAGGAATTTTAAAGATGGAAATTGGCAGAGTATAATGATGGGAGTATTCTCCTTGGTGGAGTATGTTCCAGCGTTCAAACCAACCATAGAGCAAACGTACCACATCTTAGCTCCAAAAGAGGAACCTGCCACCCCAAATACAGTTTTACTTCAATTCTACGAAGCATTTGATATCAATATTAGAATACAATCCTTGAATATATTGATAAGTCTATTAGCTGGAGGAAGTGTTATAAGAGGATTTATCGACGAATGTTTAGAAACTTCCACTAGTCTTAGGCGTGATCGTCTTGACAATATTAGAGATTATAAATATTCGATTGAAATAATTCACCAACTTCACGATCAGATTCAAGAAGCAATTTTGGCGAAGAAGCCTGAAGAATCAAAGGATGAAGAGAATTCGACTGCGAACAATAGCACTAATAACAATAATAACAACAATAGCAATAGTAAAGATGATCAAAAAAAGAAGGTGAAAGTGGACTATCTAAGACTTGAAATGACAGAAGAAGAAGCGAATATTGCAGAAGAAGACCCAGAATTCAAAAAATTGTGGGATAAAAAACAAGCAGAGTTAATCAAATTATCCAATCTCAGAACTGCAAAGAAAGAAATTGAATTGAAGTTAGTTGAGATGGATTGTCAGAGAGTAAAATTACTAGGTAAGGACAGACATTGCAATAGATACTGGTGGTTTGAAAACAATGGACTTCCAACTTTGCATGGAGGGTCTGGAGGCGATGATAATGATGATGATGAAGAGAAGAATAATCAGGAACCTTCAGAAGAGGACGATATTCAGAAGGACGATGTTTTAAATGAAACTTATTTGATTGGAAGATTATGGGTTCAAGGACCATCCATCGAAGACTCTAAATCGTTACTTCTACTCTCGTATGAAGATTCAGATATTTTCAAAAAGGCTATTGGTGAATTCAACAAAGAAGATTCCCTTGGCGTTAAGAAAGAATCCCATGATTCAGCAGAAAATATTGCCATGGGAGTAATTGAAGATATTGAGGATGGATTGTATGAAGATTACCAGATTCCTGACGATATAAAAGAAATGGATTTTTCTACTTTACCAGAGTCATACACTAAGACAGCTAACAAACTTTATGGATTGAAATACTTCAATAAGCTGGTCCTGGCCGAAGGTCCTAATCTAGGAGAGGAGAAGTTAGTCATAGATCATTATGGGGCTGCTATTAATTGGAAACTCTTAAAACCAATACAAAGAAAAATCTTAGAAGAGGGACCCGATCCTCTTTTGAGTGGAAATGAATGGAGATTCTATGACAGGCCAGAGGATATAAATAGACTTGTTCAATGGCTTAATCCTTGGGGTAAAAGAGAATCGCAATTGAGAAAAGAGCTTGCAATTGTCAAGGATGCAATTATTCAGAGTATTGAAGCCAGAAGAAAGGCTCTTTGGCTAGATAAGATTCCTGAAAATGAGCTGCAACTTGAGAAGACGTTAGAAGAAGTCAAAAATAAGATTCGGGATCTAATTGAGCCATCAGAGGAATTATGTAACAAGAAAAATCAGCAGAGTGACGATGATAAAGTTGAAGGAAATGGAAAAGTAAAACTAAAACAAGTAGAAGCAGGAATAGAAATAGAAACAAAAGAAGAAGTAGAAGAGGATGAGGAACAGGATCAGCAAGAATTTATTCCTCGGAGTAAAAGAACTGCAAGAGCAGCTGCGATTGCAGCGGCTTCATCATTGTCATCGAGAAAACGTCAAAAGAATACGCCAGAACAGACCATTTCTCATGGCACCCTTGAAGAATTAAAGACCTTGAAATCAGAAGTCGAGTTGAAATTACAAGAAAAGAGAAAAGAACGTGAACTTTCCAGAATCTTGGAATGGGTGAACATGGGAGCACGAGAAGAATTGGATCGCTCACTTTATGAAGGAGGAGATCGATTGAAAACTAAGGGTAAGAAGCAGGCAAAACGGCAGTAGTGTATTATACGTTATACTAGTTTTAAATGAAAAAAAGAGAATTGTAGTTCAGAAATGAAGACCTAATCCTGTTTAGTATCTTCCTTTAAGATTGCTTTTCAATATCTTCGTCTCTTTGAGTATTGGTCTCGGCCCAGATCTCGGTCCTGGTCCTGGCCCTGAGCTCTATCGTAGCCACCAGATCTCGCGCTGGCTGATCTCTTGCTGTCTGAAGATCTCTCGATGGCTGAAGATCTCTCGTTGACTGAAGATCTCTTGAATCTCTCGATTCTGGAGATTTCCGCCAACTCTTTCAACTTCAACTCCTTTTCCTTCTGTTCCTTCAACGCTAACTCTTTCATAAGAGTGCTCCGGATGGATATTTCCTCTCTTGCCTTTTTATCAGCATCTTCCAATGCCTGCGCGAGATTACCAAACTTCTCAATATTTAGTGCTCCATCGGCATCTTCCGAGTTGCTACCACCATTGGCTGCCAACATTCGCTTGTCTAAAGAAATTGTGAAACCTTGATTGTTCTTCCAATTGGATATCGCTGCAGGGATGTTCCATTTCTGTTGTTCTTCTTTAGTCAAAGGCTTGGAAGGAACTTGCTTAAGGATTGGTGGAGGTGGAGATGGATTCTTGTGTCTATTTTTACGTAATTTGAACTTGGGAGGCAACATGGGATCTTCCTTGAAATCTCTAATCTGAATAATTCTTTCTCTTCCCCTATTGTCGGTCCCTCTGTCTTTGTCACTACCAGTATTTGCATCTATATCTTGTTTTTCGTTGTTGTTGATTATGGAGTTGGACTGAAATTTGTAATATGTCACTTCTTTGTTCTTAGCGGAAGACTCATCCGCTATTCCCAACTTTTCTAACACTAGCTTAGTAATAACTTTCCTGGTATCTTCAATGCATGATCTCACCAGTTCATCGTTCTCAGGTGAAGGTCGAGGAAAATGGTGCTTTAGGTTTGGAAATCGTATCTTTAACGGTATCGTATCCTCATGTGTAGCCTGTATTAAACGTTCTTGGTTAGAAGAGGCAGCAGCTATTGTCATGCTGTAGTTTAGAGAGCCGTCTGGATTGACATGTAGCTTAGAGATGGCATTTGGATTGGTGTTGGCTAAGATTTGGGTCTCATTTGGAGATGTGTACTTCAAAAGTCCATTTACAGGTTTTCGAGATGGTTTGGAGTTGAACAATGTGCTCTGTTTTCTAGTGTTCTTGGGAGGAGGTAGCAACGAGCTGAACATTTGGATATCAATATATGAAGGGTTTGAAGTGGAAACTCCCAAGTTTGTTTGGTGGTCTTCAGCAAATAAGAGTGTGAATTTGGTTGATTAATTGGTGTGTGGTGATATTTGAGAGAACTAGAAGCGGAAAGATAACGCGCGGAATCAACGCTGGGCCATCGCACTCTTTATGGTTGATCTCTGGGGCATCTCTGGGATAGATGGGTGTATTTAGGATATTTGTCTCGTTTTTGTACTCAGTAGAGGTAGTTGGAGGTAGTTGGAGGTAGTTGGAGTAAGTTGGAGTAAGTTGGAGTAAGCTGTGCTGTTACGTACTATTGATGTTCACTACTACTACTACTACTTCTACTACTGCTACTACTACTTCTACTACTGCTACTACTACTACTACTTCTACTACTGTTACTACTACTACTACTACTACTACTACTTCTACTACTGCTACTACTGCTACTACTATTACAATTACTACAAAGGTGCAGTCACAACTACAACCACCAACACTTCACAACTACAACCACTCCACCACCATATGAACCGTCATATATATCTCATATCTAAATCTAAAAAATTCCGAGTCGTTGAAAAACCGAAAATATCCAAACCCTAATTTTGCTGAACGCAGGTCTGGCTACTTGATTTTCATCCACAACTGAACTAAAATCATATTTGGGAGGTCCTGGAGCAGGTTTAGGCATCAACAATTTCCTAATCAAACCATTGAAAAATTTCTGAGTGAGTGAAACTTTGACCTCTCCTGGTAAGAGTTTGACGGATTCATTCAACTCTTTCGAATTAACATAACCAAGTATCTTTTCAGGATTATCAGATATAACCCCATACTCTCTAATTTGATAAGACTCCCCTATTTTCCTAAAATAATCAAGTTGAAATTTCAAATTAACTGTCCATGAATAAAGCTTAAGATCCTGGTACTTCAATAATGGCATAAATTTGGTAAGGAAATCCTCATTCCATGTCAGAATATAAACCAAAGAGATCCCGGTAACTTTGAATTTATATAAATTATCTTCTTTTTGCTCATTATCTAAATAAGTGTTGTATTCAAGATATTGCAATGAACCCATCCAATTGATAGAGATATTAAATATATCCATACTGGGGAGTCCCTTTATACTTTGTCTGAAAAATGGATCTTGATTCATTATTTTGATAAATTTGATATCCCAAATTCCAAATTGAAGTCTTTTGGTCCAAAATTCGATATCATCTTTAACAAATAATAAATCTTTGATGATAAATTTCACTATTTTGGCGGGATTGGCTCTTTTGATATCAAACATTATCTTCACAAATAATTCATCCTTTTCATGTTCTGTAATCCACTTAAGAAACCAAGTTAATAAATCCTTTAATGTATGTAACGATTCATCGGTTCCAATTCTTCTAAGCCCCTTAAGATCGGTTTCGTAATTACTTTCAATAATATCAAAGTCGGTAGGCTCTCCTGATTGGGTTTCAAATAGTCTCTTTGTAGATACATCATGAGATATCACAATTTCATTATCAGTAGTAATCCAAAGATCGGTTTCTATTAAAGGAGCTCCCGCTTCATAACATTTTTCAAATCCAAGGAAAGTGTTCTCTGGGTATTTACCTTTGAATCCTCTATGCCCAGCTACAACAGGAGAAATTAATTCTGACATTATGGGGTTTTGAATCTTTGTTTGTAATTGTTTATGAGGAATAGTGTTGGTGTTGGTATCGGTGTTGGTATGTCTATTCCTATGCCAGTGAATATGACTATGGGAATGGGAGTATTGGTATGAAGCAGTGTATTGAAGAACTTCAATTGACAAGTAATTACAAAAAGGTAATAATGAGCGAGTTACTTGAGGCAGTGCGTGTGAAAGATGTAGTAGAATGGTGAATTCTTAGAAAACTCAGTTAACACAGATAACACCTTGAATGGTCGGGTTGTCTGGTGGTGGATCTTTGTTTAGTGAAGAAGATTCCGATATTGTGAGCGGTTTCCAGTTCTCGGATTGATTTTATTCTCTTGATGATTCTCAGTAGCACAAGTGTTTTACAAATGTTGTATACTAGTCTTTCTTACAGTAGTCTTTCTTACAATTATCAATCTGTATGTAGTAGTTGATATTACTGAGATACAAGTTATGTTTTTGAAAAAAAGAAATGAACTTCAATGTTGAGATCGATCTTTTATTCTATGTTGGCTACTCATTATATAATGTCTATCTATATGTCCTTTTTTCGGCAATTAAAGAACGGAACTTAGCTTTGGACCAAAGTTGTTCCGTGCTGGCTCTACCAAACGGAGTAGAGAAACGTGCCCCCAATTCATGGCAGCTACGTCACAAGACGTAACTGGTCCTAGCACTAAGGCAGCTTGAATTGCACTTGAACTGCAGATAGAAGTTAACTGAGGGAAAAGAAAAAGTGAAATGCAGGACCAGACCAACAATGACAGAATTTTTTGGGGGCATACGCTTTCAATATTGAAGCCCAAGAATTGGGAAAGCCTCTACTTGTACAACGCTTTCAAACGATTGAATTCGACTCTTGGAAGTACATCATTGAAACCAAGTTCATCTGGAGCCGAGGTTGAAGATATTAGACTCAGTTCAATACTTGATCTGGTCTTGGATTTCATCTGTTCTCCGTAATGCCAGAACAGGTGGATTAATTCCTCTTCTCCTAGTTCTTTGGTTAACACGGTGGGATCTGCATTGTAAGTGAGTACCGCTAAGTCATGGAGTATATTAGCAGTTAAACCCCAAACATCATAAATTTTTTCATTTGTATTTGAATCTCTTCTTGAACCTAATCTACCCCATTTTGAGAGTTTATCGTGTTTTGATTCTGTATTGGCTACTGACTTTACTTGGGTCTGGGTCTGAGTCGGCGTCTTTACTTCTGTCTCAGTGTCTGTTTCTGAGTCGGTTACCATCTCCAGTGCAATATTGATATTTTCTCTGCTATTTTCTCTGCTGTTTTCTTCAATAGCTGCCTCAATAGCTGCGTGAATAGCTTCTTCGTCTTTGAATTCGTTATCCAGCTCATCCGATAAATCCTTAATATCCCTCAACCATTCGACTTCGTTGCGATTATTCTGAGAAAATGTATAGGATCTCAAGTTCCAGGGAATCCTGCCCCAATGGACTTTATAACTCAGTCTTTTTATACTTTCTTTAGCTGGTTCATTTGTCACGGGATATATGAAATCATGAAGTGGACATGAAAATATACTTGATGATTCTCCAGGATTCAAATTCATTTGAATCTTTTTAGTAAGAATCTGTTCGATTGAATCGATATTCTGATTGATATGATTTTTAAAATTCATAAATCCAATACATGGTTTCACCGCAGAAAACGTTCTTGAAAGATAACATGGTAAAGTAGTTATATGGTCCAATGCAAATCCATAATCTCTTAATAACTCGGCGTTATTAGAACTTAACCCAATTTCTTCTTCCATTTCTCTTCTAGAAACCTGCCATTCACTTTCAAGAGCTGTATCGGCTTTACCTCCTGGTAAAGATATGTGGCCTGGGAAACTACGTAATTTGGACAGTCTTTTGGTTAATATCACTCGAAGTTCTCCCATGTTACCTAAGAATAAGAGGATGAATACCAGAGATCTTCTTGAAACGGGGAGTCTATTCCATACTGAGTGCTGTCCACCATTGTAGTTTCGAGGAAGGTATTTTTTCAAATTAGTCAAATAATGTTCTTCTGAAGTTGTAGCCATCTTTATATTTGAAAGGATGCTTATCAGTTTCTTTTGATAGTTGGTTGGTAGTCGCTACTCTTTGTAGATCACTTTAGCCTTGTTCTGGTGGTTCTCGAAGGTAATCGAAAAGAGGTTTTTAAAAGATCCAATTGTATCTGCTCTAGTTGAATCGAGGTCCTTTGTTCGTTTCCCGTTGCTGTTTGAACTTTGCACTTTGCACTTTGTACTGTGCACTTTTTCACTATTTCACGTGGAGATTACTCAGGCTTAAGTGTGAGGAGGGGAGATGGAGTTCGCAGATGGTGGTCGAATTGTGGAGTTGGAAAGAATCGCTACAATCATTGATATTAACTTACTAGCACACAAGATGAATTTAGCATGGAAAGTTGAGTATTGGAATTAACTTCAGTTCAGTAAATAATTGAAAATTTGATTAATTTAAGTAATGTTAAAATCTAAATTTAGGTGGTTACTTGTATACTACATAGTAAATAGACATTCAAATGGCTTCTTTTTTTGACTGTTTCCGTCAAGTCATAATGTTGACAACTTCATGATATTTAGTTCAAGGTATTTCTTCTATAAACTGGTTGGATGTTTAGGCTGCTCACTTCACTATGCTAATTGCATCTATTTGTCGATACCACATTTCCATGTAGCTTTGTTTTATTTGTCTTGTATCCTTCTTGTCACCTTTTTGTCACCTTGTCGGTCGACTTCTTGTAACCTTCTTGTAACCTTCTCGTAACCTTCTTGTACTTTTCCCACCGCCCTTCCGTCACAATACATCCACTTTGCACCAGGAATATAAATATATATGTACATGTACATGTATACATCCGTACGAAAATTTAATTCTCTTCGATATTACCCTTGCATTTATCGCATTTCGTATAGTATTGTTCATCATACATCGTTTCACTTAATTGGAAAACATCCCAATTGCTGCTTATCATTTCTTCTTTATTTAAGATCACTATTCGAATCGTATCGCCCACATAATATCGGTTGTGAAAGTTTATAAACGGAATTTGAACAACTATGGATTTGGAGCTATACCTAACGACTCTCTTGTAACTTGACAATAATCCCGATAAATCGTAATCTATCAAACACACTGAGATTGTAGTACCTTCAGTATTGTTAACACTTATCTTTAAAGTGGATTTACTATTGATTTGAAATCCTGGAAATTTTTTTAGTTTATTCTTGTAATATTTGCTTATTTCTATATTACCTATTATTGGTGGTATTGATGTATTTGAGTCTTGCCATTCTATATACTGAACCTGGAATGGAAGTTGGAGCTTTATGAGTCCAATTTTATGTTCATTTTTTTTTAGGCTGTGGATTGCTATTATGAATGAGAATGTGATTGGCAGTGATTTGGTACCCGAAGTTCTATCAATTAGAAGTGAATCTATGAATGATCCAACTTTAAAAGAATTCGAAGATCTTCTTCTTGCTAATAATGGCTTGGAACATACATAACATCCTAGTCTCTGGTCATCATCTTCTATCACAGAATCTATCTCTTGAGATAGTGAAGATCTTCTTTTAGGTATGAACATAGCTACTGAAATGGTACTCAATTCGTCCGTATATATTATAAAAGCTGAACAAATTGTGTTATTGTATCTCTAGTTAGATTAAAATAGTCACAAATAGTGAGGATGGACAGAGTAAAAGAAAAAACTCTAAACTGGTAGACAATCAGAATGACGTTTTCCTATCACTTTTAAATAACCAAATGGGTGAATGTCCTATATAAAATGTTTGCCACTAGGTCTTTTAATGCTTTTGTACATGTTTATTTGTCAGCGTGTGTCCCTACTAATAAGGAACCAAATTTGTGGCTTGTATCGTTTGTAATTGCTTCATTGCGTACCCTTAAATGCTGTCATTTGATCAAGATCCGTGAGCGTGTACTCTCAATCGGATTCTTTTGGGGTGGTTAATCTTATCACTTGTGAGCTCATTAAGCAACCATTTTTGTAAAGCTCCTTTTTAATTTGGTTTGAGGTTTTAAATTTGGTTTCACAGCCGGTATCACGTACTTGCACTCTACACCTTTTTTTTTTTTTTTCAAATAATTTCTATAAACAATACCATACTATATTGTAGTTTCTATAAATCTCTATATCACAAATATTCTTAAACTTAAGACCGTTCTAATAACTTTGGGAAGTCAGCTACTGAAGCATCTTCATAAATCACTTTATAAGTTGCTTCAAATAATGGGAATTCATGCATTAAATCAAAATTTTCAAGTAATTGATAAACTTGTTTGGAAGTTAATATCCCTTGGGATGATTGTCCGTTAAGTAATATTCTTTCAGCTTCAAAAGCGCCAACATTATTTTGGATCATATATTTTGCAACTTTCACATTTCTACCACCAGAACAAGTGGTAATTAAATCTGCAACCCCGGCAGATTCTTCAGTGAAAGTTTCCTGTTGAGGAGGTTTGAATGCTTTAATCCCAAATACTTCATAATATGAAGCAAAATGAATAATTTCTTTCAATCCAATTCTCATAATTGCAGCCCTGGCATTATCACCCCAGCCGGCTCCATCAACAAATCCAACGGCACAGGCAACAACATTTTTCAATGCACCTGCAATCGATGCACCTGCAACATCATCAATAACTTTTACATGGAAATAAGGTCTATGGACTGCTTCTTTCAATATGAATTCATCTATATCAATTCCATTTCCTTTAAAATCACTTGGAGTAATGTATGCAATTGAAGTTTCCGACCAATTTTTTTTGGCCACTTCATTAGCAATATTTGCTCCAGACAACACTCCACAATGAATCCCTAAAGTATCAGTTATCGATTGAGATAATAATTTACAACCATCTCTATCAACATGAATACCTTTCAAACATGATATGGCTCTTACATGTGGAGATACATGACCGACCAATTGTTTACATATTGATTCAAGAAATTGATGAGGAATATTGAAAATTAATAGATCTGCACCTTCAACTGTGTCAACAATATTAGGATTTGCAACAAGATTTTTTGGAAGCTCAATTCCAGGAAGATATTTAACATTTTCATGTTTTGAATTGATTATTTCAGTAAGTTTTTCTCCATCGATGATTTCTTCATGAACCCACATATTAACAATTGGTTCAAAGATATGGGGCTTTTCGGCGGTGTTTTCAACTATAAGTTTGGCCACCGCCGTACCCCAGTTACCAGATCCAATAATTGCAATTCTAAAAGGTTTGGGTATAGCGTAAGGAAGAGTAGTCATTTTGAAATATAATAAGAAACTTTTGTACTTTAAATGATAATAATAGTAACTGCAGGATCTTTTAGGAATAATAATAATAATAATATTTCAAATCACAATCGAAAGGAGATATCACCTTTATATCTATGAAAAGGTTCTATCCAACTCATTGCACCATCAGTCACCTGCATTCAACACAATAATGTATTACTACTATGTACAGGGGAAAAAGTTGGGTAGTAACCTGACACACATTTAGTTACTTTCTCAATTTAATTTTTTTTTTTTTTTGTTTTAGTAAATTTTTTGATCTGAATTTAATCTCGGAATGGATGTTTAATATATGACGTCACAGTTGCAACGCAGAGGGGTTTGTTTCGGTGGTCTACTCCGATGATTGGATGTTCAGCTCATCTTCTGACAATAACCATTAACCGGTGCAATATGTTTGATTAAATTCATTGTATACTATTATACATTATGGTCAACTTTGTCCAAGATAAAGTTTCGAGCATTTTAGAGCTTGCCCAAAAATTCGAAGTGGGGTAGTACATCAGGTGACAACAGAAACCCCCCTCTTCCACCAAAAGTCCAAAAATTTGATTTGATGTGCTTTTTTTTGGGGGCATTAAGGTTTATTCCTATGATATCACCGGACGCTGTACATATTGACTAATTATCCGGACGAATTCATTTTGATTTTCGGCTCTTCTTATTTTTGAGTACATTTCTGCACCTGCAGCTTCGTCGTTTTTATTTCTTTTTTATTGTTTCTTTTTTTTATTTGAATAACTGGTCTTAATGAAGAGCCTATTTCCTATTTTGAACCATATCCAAAGAATACTGCTGCGCAACTACGTCGTGATTGAAAATTGTCGACGTCATAAAGTGCTCCATTCTTTTAGACCCGGGTTTCGTGAAATGATTTAAGTTGTATTATTCAAATCTAGAACCAGGAGTTTGGAGGGCTCTTAACACCGTGAGTCAACTGGATGAGTTTCCCCATTCAAAGGTTAGTACTAACAACTAACTCAATCATAAGTAATTAAACAGGATTGGTTGTTGAGTACACCTATGCATATATGTTTCACACTCTATACTGAGTCTTTGTTAATCGGTGACTCCTCATGATTCATCTTATTAAGGATTTCAAGTTGAATCGAAGCAAGAGTATAATTGGACTGAATATCAATTGAAGTCAATTATTTAAATGAAAAACTCTGGCGAACCAGAACCAAACTGCTTAATGAAGCACTTGAATTGACCATATGTTCCTTGGAGTTGCATCTGTGTATTCAGTCCATATTTGTCTATCCACAATGATGCTTACCCTATGTCATTTTTTAAACAGAAATAGAGCTTTCATCGCCACTTTATTCAACTCAAACCAACAATAAGAAAACATGGTTCTTGATATATTAGTTCTCAAAATTATACTGTGCAATAAGCAAATTTGTTCAAATGGTCACTCCTACTCTACAACAGTTTGCAATTTTAGATGCTCATATTTATAAAAAATTACAACAGTGAATACGAGAATTAATCTTTAAAACTAAACTTTATATACGAATTGATAAGAAATGAAATGAAATGAATTGAATTGAAGAGAAAATATAATACCCTGTTCATTTAAACAAAAAAAAAACACAAGCAGAGATAGAAGTGTTGAAAACGAGAAGCATTTAATCCAGGCAGATCCTTCAAGTTCGAACAGAGGTACAGAAATTACAGGTACCGACCATGATTGAGGAATACTTTGTGACGATTTTGTTGTGCAATGTACCTGGTTTGATATTAGCGTTGTAATGTGAACATGCTCGCTATGGATTAATCGGCTGGAATCGGCTATATTTGCAGAAGCGGTAATTACTGAAGCACTAATACCAGAGTCATGCACATTTGGAAATGTAGTAACAGTTGGAGTTGAAAATAAGGGTGTATCACTAGCAATTCTAGTATCACTCATAATTGTAGATTCTTTGGTTGAAGTTAGATCATCGCATTTATTATTAGAACAAGATGCAGTATCTGTTGGGACAACTACCTCCGTTGATGTAGTCACGCTAAAGAAATCACTAGTATAGGAGGAGCCAAAATATAGGGAAGCAATTGAGTTGCTCACAATACTTGTGACTTGTTAGTATTCCATCCCATCCAAGAACTAGAAAACACAGTTGTAAGAGTTAACTTGCTCGGATCATCAGAGTTGTAAGGGACTACCACACTTACTGATGTAATAGATCTAGTCCATGGTACTGTACTAGTTGGCATATCAGATCCTGTAGATGCCAATATACCTATTCCGTTAGAATCAGTAGGTGCTATGGTCGTAGTAGATGTAACAGATCCAGTCAATCCAGTAGTAATAGTGGTAATATCCACTGTTGTTGGAACCAATACTTTCACAGTAGTTATTCCATTAGAATCTGTGGGTACTACGGTCGTTGTAGATCTTACAGATCCAGACCAGGATGTTGTGATAGTTGTTATATCAACTGTTTTAGGTTTCAATATTTCAACTATCACAATTCCATTTGAATCCATTGGCAATATAGTAGTAGAAGATATATCGGATCCAGTCCATTCAATAGTGAGTGATGAAGTTGGTGTTGGTGCTAATATTTCAATGGTGACAGTTCCAAATGGATTTGTTGGAAGTATAGTTGTATTTTAAATAACGGGTCCTGTCCATCTCGGTGTGGCACTGGTGGTTGGAATAGGAGTGAGTATCTCTACTGTGAAAGTATTTCCTTTGCCAATGGTAATGGTGGTGCTAGATGTAATAGAACCAGACCAAGGTGTATATATCGTAGTTAAGATCGCAGGTGTGAGTACTTTTACGGTTGTTGTTTGTCCGTTACTTGCTGGCAAAGTCGTAACAGACGTACTACTACCTACCCAAAGGATGGTTGTAGTTGTAATAGAAGAACAATTTACTGAGTTGGAAAATAGTAGACGTTAGAGAATCTATCAATTACTACTTCATTTGGGGTTATCATTGTGAATTTCAATGTAAATGAAGTTGCATATTGGCAAGGACAATCAGCATGGGATAATAATATTCTTTGCTGAAATGTAAAGTCTGAATGGTAACACCAGGCTTTTCACTAGATGCATCTGGCCAGTGTGCAAGCAAGGAATAATTTCCATCATCTGGAGACTGAGTAGTATCACATCACAGAAAAGCTTATGCTGCTCCAATGCGTACAAGTGCTACATCATCTGCATCCAACTCAAGTTTACAGTTACCGGATTCAGAAGCAAGAAAATAGCCAGTAAGTTCGAGATAGAAATTAGAAACGTATATAGCTTTACCATAGATGGCACCCATGATATATGGTAGATAAATTCTGCGATTGTCTGCGACGTTTATGTCACCACTCCATAAGCGTATTCTAAGGGAGGCTTACTTTTGTACCCATATTGCATGTAATTTAAATCTCTCAGAGAAACGTCGTCTTGGGAAGTATAAGGATAGAAGACAGCTTTGAACCCGACATTACCTTGTCCTGAATGTAAACAAGACTGTGGTACTCCTGATACAGTATCACGACAAATTATGTCGACTAAACTAAGGTTTTCTTCACTTAATGTATTAGTCACCCATGACTACATGCTAATATCCAAGAAAATATGATGAGAATATTAATCATAGTAACTTCAAATTAAATGAACTTGGAGTCTTCAGAAAGATAATCAATCAAGGAACTAGATATCATCCCCCTCTCCATTTCAAACTTTTGCGGCTCTCTTAATTTAGGTACATAGTTCCTTTTCTCGATGCTTCTTCAAGACTAAAATGATGAGTTACATTTCTGTAATAGTTCTTCTGTCTGTGGAAAACTTCAAATAAGGTCCCCCTTACATTATGGAGATCTCGACGCTATTAGGATTATCAACATGTGCTGCACATGGTGCATAATTCCGAAGAGTGTTGACCGAAATCGCTATTGGTACGCCATGTTTTAATCTGAGGTCAATATATAAACTTGAGATTATAAACACATAAACCATGATCAAAGATTTACAAGAGATTGATTCTAAATGTTAAAGCAAACTTGACAATAAATTATGCAAACTAGATGGCTACGCAGTTGGGTAAGATGGCTATTATTGAGTAGGCTCTGAGCAAACTTTGCATGAATGCGTACCAAGAAAATAGACATTTGGCTGAGCTCCTTCAAGTGCATAATGAATCCCATGACAAGAAAACAAGTTTTGATTTAATTTTCTGTTAATATTTTTTCCCATCAATCCATGTTGTGGCATACTTTCTGGTTGAAAAAAATTTTACTATGGGTTGGGGAGGTTAATTCAACGAATACAAATATTTTCAGTGGAGGTTCCCAAGATCGATTGTGATCATTAGAAATACTTTACTAGGCAAATATATGGCTATAAAATCTACGATTAAAGATTCAGAAAAACAAATTGATATTGTAGAGGATATTGTTTTCCGTTTCAGTTGACCTAGATGTGAAACATCAAACACCCTTAATCCCTTAATAATAATGGATTATATGTTTACGAAATCTTATTAAATAGACTCAAGGCTCTTCTTGCTAGAATATAATTTCGTACCTGAATAATTCAAATATTTTTCTACATGTATGACATTTAAAGCTTTTGTCATACACGATTCATTTTTTTTTTCATATTTCATACTTTCAGCTCCACCCACTCGTTTGAAAGATATGTTTATAAACATCTGTTGATGACAGCTAAAAAATAACATGCACATTTCATACTTGCTTCACAATCTGATTTGCAAATTCCAATAACTTGAAAATAGAAGAAGTGCACTATGTAACGGGAGTTAATCTGAGCTTCTGAGCTTCTGAGAAGAATGCCGCATTATGTATTGGAAGCAAAATAAGAACAGTGCCATTTTATTGCAGCTAGATCTCTTGGAACGCAAATGAAGTTTGAATCAAACAACTCTATGAAAAAATTATGTGCGACTTTGAATGAACAAGAACAATAACAAGCATTTAACAATAGCTATGCAAGAAGAAAAGAATTTACTTGGTACTTGCTGTTTCAGTGTGAAAAAGAACTCATGAATAAAGTTGGAGACAAAAAGAGAAGAATCCAAATAATACACACATTAGGTTATTATTTTTCCAGTGGAGCTAAACGTGGAAAAGGGTTTAAAATACGGAACTGCTAGAAGATTAAGGATATATAAAATTAAAACTCAAACCAGCGATGATGTTGTATTTGGTGAAGAAAAAATTTTACATGCATTTGCTAATATTGCTGCATAGTGCCTCAACTTAGATTTGCTCACTAATTTTATTTCATAATCATAATAAGCTTCAATACTCCAAGAAAATAATTTTATACTTATGAGAATTTGCAAGGCTGCAGAAAGATAATAAGCCGTATGAATTAGTAGACATGATTAAGAAGGCTATATTTGAATCACACACTCTCTTTTACGTATTCTAAGATTATGTCCTAACAGGGAGTCTACGAGGATCTACTTTACTCTTTATTTTTTGTCTTTAAATGAACATAAATTGGAAAGCAGACAAATTTAACCATAGTCAACTATACTACCATATTCGCTCATCTACACTCCAAATTCTCTTGAGATAAAAAACTGCGTTGATATCATTTGCTAAAATTGGAACTCTGTACATACGTGGGTAACTCTCTCGCTTAAACTCTTCTAACAATAGACTCTCATGTGAACTATACTTTTTCATGATTCTAGAATATATATCAAATTTTCTCCAGAATACCAAGTTTAAGATATAATCACATGCAGGTTACTTATATATCCCAAACTGCTGAAATACGAGCATTATATACTTCAGTGCTGTTTAGAACGAGAAGTTAGGTTAGTTCCAATGCATTAAACATAATCCTTACTCGCTTACTCTTACTTCTTCCTGTTCTACCTTATATTCAGTGTTAGCGTCCATGAACATATATGACTTGTCTCAAGAATTCGTGATTGAAATCAATTACAATATTCAGCATAATGCCAGAAAATGTATTCAATGGTAGTCATCATCGTGTCTATAATCGTCGTAAATTTCTTGCTCACTGTCACTTAAAATATTTCCTTTTCTATTACTATCAGCTGACATGTCTAACCAATCATCATTGTCTCCATTCATGCTCAACCAATGCTGATCTCTTATTTGATTCCCTGATATAATTTTGGCTGCCATTAAAGGATCTGTAATTCCATCTAACCCTCCGTTCTTAATATGTGCCAAGGGATCTGGTAAGTGAGAAGCATTTGGCTTGTTATCTGCAACTGCACTTGCAGAAGGATAATTCACAGAAGGTGGGTTGAGAATAGAATGTCCAGCTTCCAGGCTATGCTGAATTTGGTCATTTGATTTTTCATCTTTTAAAGGGTCTGCTAAATGCTCTCTAATATCCGTTCCTGTTTCTGAGTGAACTAATTTATCTCCATTTAGCTCGACAGATCCTATTGATATTGAACTCATTAGTTTCATGAAGTTGGAATTCTGGAATTTATTGCTTGTCTCTTCAGATTGTACGGACATCATTGAATTATGAACTTCCTTAGCAGCTCTTGCAAACTCTTCTTTATTTGAATCTATTGTAGGATTTAAAACTTCCTGTTGTTCATTTTCTACTTCTCTCATTTCTTGTTCAATTTGATCGAATTGTTTATTAAACACTTCCTGCTCTTGCTCCATCTTATGAACTTCCTGATGTTCGGTTATAGGATTAATTAACTCCGAAGTTCTGTTCAATTGCATTTGAGGAATTTGAGGTTGATACCCAGTATACATACCCGGTTGTGGTAGGTGTTGAAGTTGTTGAGGTTGAGGATGGTGTTGAGTATTAACGTTGTTCAGTTGCAAAAACTGAGTTTGCCAAGCGCCTGCATTTCCATTCACCATTTGATCTTGACCATTCAACGACATCTGGGAAAAATCCTGTACCCACCTTTGATTAGATTGAAAGTTACCCTGATGGTGTGGTTGTTGTTGCTGCTGTATTTGCTGTTGTTGCTGCTGTTGTTGTTGTTGTTGATGTTGTTGAAACTGAGGTCTGTTAAATTGTGGCACAAGCTGCTCATGTCCTCTCAATTCCAGCACAAATCTATTACCTTGGAAATTTTCAAAATCTTGATTTAAATGTGCATCGTTTTGAATTATGTTTTTAGTTCTAATACCATGGCTAGGTTCCAATGGGTGAAACCTAGTAGCTTCATTCTGAAGCGTGTTATCTCGTTGTGCATGCTTGGAAAGATTAGTTAAGGCGTTAGATGGACCGCAACTGGCTGGATCCATTATGAAACAATATTATAAAACCTCCTTTAAGAAAGTTGTAGAATTAGTTATCTTGATTTGTAATGTTAAGATTCTTTGATTAAGGGCCAAATTCCTCGGCAACGACGATAAGGTGGGACAAATTGGAAAAAATCACGTGATTAAACACGTGACCGATCTTTTAGTCTAAGATCGTTTGATAGCGAGCCTTCTGCATATAACATCCATCATCTTGGGGCCTGCTTGTGTTTACTACTTCAGTTCATGTTTGCACTAATGGATCAGATCGGAAGTTAGCTTCAGATGGTTATCTAGCCCTCAACTCTTTCTGAAGAATATTTTCAAGATGGCTTTTCAGACTCTACTGGAGAACAAATTTGTTGGTTCTGCTGATGGAAATATTATAAGTTGGTGTCCAACAATGGAACTATTAACTGTGACCATGAATCGAATGTCACTTTGGGTATATCGACTAAATGGAGAAAGAGTCTACTCGGTGAATAATAGGTCTCCAATAACTAACATATCATGGAAACCAGATGGACAGTCGTTTGCATTGATAGGTATCGATGGAGTTTGTAAAATCTACGATTCCAATACTGGAAGATTGATTCATATCATTGAACAATTCAGTAACGATACAAATATCAGCAATGAAATTCCAAAGATAAATATCACTCAAGCTATCAATTGGTGCATCCAGTGTTCAAATAATCCAAATCCCAAGCTGGATTCAAATTCAAAATATATTGGGATATTTGATTTCGATATTTTATCGCAGATTCCCAGTTTACCATCTACTTCAACTAATGATAATAATTCGACATATACAAGTAAAGTAATGGTGGAAGATATAAGCATTCTGGCAGATTCTAAACAATTGGACTTCCTTGTGACCGTTGACTGTTCAAAAAAAATCTCACTAACTTTCCATAATTTATTTACCATTTCAGCTGTCGAATATTCATCATTATCACCAACTGACAAGTTCTTAAAGCATTGTGCAACTAGCAACATTTCGAAACAGTTCTTTCTAATTAATCAGAATCAAAAATTTTCTTTGCTTTCCATGAACTTGAATTTTGAAAAATATGGTTCCTTCGTAATAGAGACAATCTTTCTTTGCTCCAAAATTCTTGCAATTGTAGGATATATGGAAGAAATATTCAATTCATTTCTCAATAATGATATAAAGCCATTTCTTGACTTGTTCGATCGTCACCTTTCTAATTTAAAGGATAGCTTGTATGAAGATGTGGATTTGACTACTCATTTTCCAACTCCAAAGGAGCTGGAGGACTCTATAAGTTTGTCTCTATATGAAATATTTTTAACTGGATTAATTCCAGAAGTTCAGAAAGATTTTTGGTTAAATCAATTCGGGGAAAGAGGAACAAAGAAGCTAATGACTTTGGGTAACGCTGCATTTGAACTGACTCGTCGTATAGCATTTAGTCAAATCATCTCTTCTTTGGAAAAGCTTGTAACAATTTTGTCGAGATTGGAAGGTATTTCAAAATGGCTTGATAGTAATTATAACACCACAAAGTACGAATTAGGACTTTCCTCCGATTCAATCGCCAATTCTATTAATATTGCAGGTGGTTTATTAAAGTCTATTTATAAATTCATTTGGGAAATCAATGAAGAGCAGAAACTATTCACAATCTTTGTTGACTGGATTCAAACTACCATAATTGAGAGACTAGGCAAAGAAGATGAAATCAGTGCTAATAATAGTTTGAATGATAAATACTTAGGTCAGGGAAGCTTTTATAAGAACACAGATATAATTATATACATTGATCAATATCTATTCAATTCAAGGCTCCTTAAATACATTAAGCTTGACACCACCAACTATGAAGTTATGAACCAAGTTGACAAACCTGAAATCACTCCTTACTATTTGGTAGACAAGTTTTCGAAACTAAAGCATTCGATTAACGTTGACTTTCTACAACAAGTTAAAAATGTTATAAAGTCAAATATAACGTTCGATGAATGTATCCCACTCAGTCCTTTACCTGTTAACAACAAGCAACATAGCATAATCATATCTTCAATAAAAGATTCCGGATACGTTACTTGTATCAATAATCTGAATACAATACTATCAGTCATTAAATTTCCAGTACTGAACCTTGGAGACTATTTATTAATAAATTTTGAATTTGAAAACAAAATTTTGAAATGTGAACTTACAGACCAAGAATTAACTTTATTATACCAGGATATTGATTCCAGTTACAAGCTTGAAAGTATAAACTTGGATAGTTTAAATTTCTCTAAGGATGGCGGGTCTATTCCTTATTCGCAGGTAATACCTTCAAAATCAAGAACCTTCTCAAATCAAGTAGAAAACAGGAATGTCCCTAATTTCGCTCCAAATTATTTAGCTTTGGGTAATCATATTGGATGTCTCTTGGACGAAAATAAACAGTCTTATATCATTTTCGGGACTGATTAACTCTTGATGGAATTTGAATGCTGCGTCTTACACCGTCAAAATAAACAGAAGATGAGATATTGTATTGGGGTATATAATTGCATATGTTTGTTGATACGGGATTCTAATAAATACCAAGCATTTCTAGAAGATATCAAAGGGTTTAAGAATCTGAGTCATAAGTTGAATAATTTTTTTTTAAGTCACATTTTATCATTATTAAACAAATAATAGAGATTTAGGTGAATTAGCAGTTGGTATCACATTATCGAATTCTTACTCTTGTTCTTATCATGTATTATGTGACTTACTTGAGGTACTTTGCAAGTGTCAGATTCGTAAAAATCCTTCATCGGAGACTTCATGTATTTGTTAGCCATATCATCCCAGAAATATTGTCTCATAACGTACTCTCGTAAGATTTTCTTGATGTTATTTTCAGAAGGTATAGCCACTTTTTGATTAGTACTAACAAGTCTGTATTGAATTAGATTTCCCTCCTTAGACCTGACTCTCTTTGTAAACGTGAAAAAGTATGGGTTTATTGGTAACGAGGGACTTATGGCTGTTCTATGGATCATATCCAAATACTCTTTTCTTATCGGAGAATAAATATCTGTAAGTGCCTTTCGAATATTCTTGATGGCCTGTTTTCGAATATTATTAATTCTCTTTTCTGGAAATGGTAGACCGCTTGAACTAACTGGATATAAGATCTCAAAGGGATGTAATTTCAAGTTTGCAAGATTATCTTGATTCTGATATAAGAAGTTATATGCTTCTTTAGCTTTATGTACGGTGGAATCAAATAATTTGTCTCTGATGTCAGTATTAAAATCTCTGCGAATAGGAGAAACGTAATCTTTCAATTCCAAATCATCGTCTTGTTCTTCTCGTACATTTATCCCTGATAGCTGTTCATTGTATAATTGATAATATGCCTTGATGATTTTAGGATCCGCAGTAATTTCTTCGATAAGATGGTGAGTGGGGCATCTTTTCTCGATTTCCTTGTAAGGCATACTGAAGAATTGCTTCAACCAATCAGGAACTGGTTCTGATTTCTTAAATATCAAATCTAGAGCATCTGCAATCTTTGCATAATTGCCGTCAATTGTAACTGCATCGAACACACTTAGGACATTGTTGACTCTTTTCCGAATATGATATTTGTTCCTTGGGGCTGGAATATCAAGATAATTATGTCTCAACTGTTTAGTGGCATATCGTATAATATGTTGGTCGAATGGTGATCTTCTGATCCTACGGATTATTTCCCTATAATGATGCAAAACATTTGAATAAATGGGCCATTTAGGAGGCATCTTAGGCACAGATGATTGAAAAATTGTGAGCAGCAATCCTTTTCTTGAAAACTTCTAAAGGCAGCGTATAGTCAAACCAAGGGTGGTTAATACTGCAACTCTATTGAACACTGAAATTATAATCCTGACCCAATACAAGATCTGGATTATCTTCACTAGATTGCATCCAATTCCAAAAGCTCATCTTCTAGCTGCATCACAGAACGAGATCTAAGCGCAGTGCAACTGCTTCTTTAAACCTGTATGTAGTTCAATTGCTAGCCATGGTGCTAAAATCAGAACCATTTGGGAGCACGGTCGCGTTTTAGAGAACACATACTCGCACCCAGACAATTCAATTACATCAAGGTTTTCTTCTCTAATGCTAAAGCTTAAGCAGAGACCAACCTTGTAATTGACAAGCTTTTTTTTATAGGTTGATCATTTTATATTTAATTACAGATTTTCAAACATGGCTTTAGCTGAGACCATTTCTCGTAAAGTGCATAAGCTCGGTCTAGTGCCGAAATTAATTCGTTATATTCCCATTCTATCGATTCTTTTGGCCTTGAGTTCTATAGCTTGGTTACTCGTATTACCAATCGAAGGTAATTATCGTAACACATATATATCAGAAAATGCATTGATGCCTGGACAAGCTAATTCATATTTTAGGGAACTGGAATGGAATATAGTAAGAGGGTATCGTCATGAGGTACAACAGTTTAAGAATTTCAATCAAACTGAAAGAAATTTGAAAATTGAAGGTTGGTTACAAGATATTGGACTTAAAACTTCATATTATTATGATACTCTTTATGCTATAATGCATGCACCACGTGGAGACCATACAGAATCAATGGTGATAGCAGTTCCTTGGATCACTTCAGATGATCAATTGAATGAAAGTGGAGTTGCTCTTTCGGTTTCATTGGCCAGATATTTTTCAAGATTATCGATTTGGTCAAAGAATATTATATTTGTGTTTCCTATTGATGGACATATTGCATTGAGATCTTGGGTTGCTGCTTATTATACTTCATTGGATATTACCGCTGGATCTATCGATGCAGCCATTGTCATGGAATATGGTGGACTGAATGATTATTTTGATTATTATGAAATTGAATATGAAGGTCTTAATGGTCAACTTCCAAATCTTGATCTTATGAATACTGCTAATCTCATTGGTTACCATGAAGGTCTCAAATATTCTATTCACTCAACTCCTCCCAATGAAATCGGTAAAAATACTTATTTGACCAGATTACGGACTTTATTACAAAGTATTCTCAAATTGACCCTTTCTGGTTTAACCAACAAAACTTCAGGCTGTGAAGCTTTTTCAGGTTGGCAAATTCAAGCAATCACTATTAAAGCAAAGGGTACTGAAGGATCACCCGATGTTACTCAATTCGGTAGAATTGTTGATTCAACCTTGAGGTCTGTCAACAACTTGTTGGAAAAATTTCATCAATCATTCTTTTTTTACTTGATGTTATCTCCAGGAAATTTCGTATCCATTGGTACATATTTACCATCTGCAGCTCTTATTGCAGTAGCATTTGCCCTAAGTTCTTTAGGTTGCATTCTTAATAGTGGAATTCCAGCCGAAGATTATATTTCCGAAGTTGGATCTTTATTGACTCACTTTACTATTATTGAGCTTTTCTGTTGCACTCTTTCAATCATACTTCCATATATAACTTCATTAGCGGGTAAAAACAGTTCCGATGATGAATTTATGACTGTGATGATTATCTTATACGGATTTACCTTATTAACAGGTTTGATTGCTCTTTTACCGTTAAATAATAGGTTCAATTGTAAGTTCTTCAAATTTTCGAAGCCACTTACATATTCATTGGTTGCATTTTCGTTGTTTTTCATTGCTATGTTGATATTTGCTTTGTTGATTGTTCATTTTGCTCTTGCGTTATCAATTGGTTTGCTTTCATTGCCTCTTACTTGGATCCAACCTATAGTCACTAGCTCTCAAAGGCTTCTGAAATCCAATTCGATTGGGAAGGATAGAGGTTCTAATCCACTTACAAAAACTTTGAATTCGAAGAAAGATCCTCTCTCTAAATTCTTGGAATACGTTGATGGTCATAAGCCAACAATCAAAGTCATATTATGTCTCATTAGTTCCTCACCCATATTTATAATTTACATTGTGGGAAACTTCTTATATTCTACTGAAAACACCAATGGGGTCATACTACTCTTAAGGGGATTACTCACATCTTGGAACGAGTTGCAATGTTGGACCTGGTTTGTTGTTATATTAGGTTGGTTTCCTGCTTGGCTTATTGTTGGATTATGTTGTGTTTTTGGAGATTTTTCAGTAGACAAATTGAAAATGGAATAAAAATAAGTGGAAGTCAACTAACTTAAACATGTCATGATGTGACATATATATATTGAAGTTTAAGATGCATGCATTATGAGATGAACAATTAAATAAAAAGCTTTATAGATATTAATAAATAAACTTTCTCAGAATTGTCACGGGAGAGAAGCAATTATTCTACATTTAAAAAGGAGGTCTAATAATAATAATATCTGTATATTTCTGCTTCCAGTACGGAAAGACTTAGTTTTGCTTATATTCATCAATGAAATCTTTGTGGAATGATTCCCACCTGTTTACCCATTCCTTACCAGGAGGCAAGAAAGTAGTTCTTAAATGATAAGTGTTTGGAACTTGACCAAATCCACTACCTGGTACACAACAAATTCCGGTACTTTCTAATAACTTGATACAATAAAGATCATCTGGAGGCAAGTTTGATTCTTCTGATTCTTTAAATAATTTTGGATAAGTTGATTCAGAGAAGTTCAATCTTGGGAATAAATACATTGCACCCATTGGTTTGTTACACGTGATGTCATCCATTTCAATAAATGCTTCGTATAAAGCGGTAGCTCTATTGAGCAAGTCGTTATGAATTGAACTAGTTTCATTGTTGTAGACTTCATAAGATGCATCGCCTTCAACAGGAGGATTAATCATTAACTCAATTAAAGCTTGACCTGTAACAACTGAACATAAATTGATTGAAGCCAATTTGAATATCACATCTTTAACTTCATCAGCGAATCCAACTAATTCCATGTAACCTCCACGTTGACCACATTCACCTGAAACACCCTTTGAAGTTGAGTGTAATGAAGCAAGCTGGACGTTATCATACTTATCAGGGTTCTTTTGAATCAAAGAAGACAAGACTCTCTTCATTGAAATAAATTCCCCAGTGAAAACATTTTCTTGATAAACTTCATCAGCAATCAAAACTATACCGTATTCAGCAGCAATATCAATTATTTCAGTAATATCAGCTTCAGTTAAAATGGCACCAGTAGGGTTACCAGGATTAATGACAACCAAGGCTTTAATTTGAACTCCTAATGCAAGCTCTTCCGTAATGAGTCTCTTGATTTCAACAGGATCGATTGACCAATGTTTATTTTCATTCAAGAAATATCCAATTGGTTTGGAACGATTTAAAGCAATTGAAGCAGTATACAAAGGATATTGGGGAATTGGAATCAAAAATCCAGAGTTTTCATCACGAGAAAGAATTTGAATCAAATAGGATACTGCAGCTGAAGCACCACTTGTAAGAAAAATATCATTTGGATGTGATGGAAATCTTTGATCTCTTTTGGTGATAAATTCAGCTACTGATTTTCTAACTTCAAGGGTACCTTGAGAATGAGAATAAGCACCAATTGAGCCGGTACTTTTCAATAATTTTTTGGACCTTTCAATGACATCGGATGGAAATAATTCTTTAACACCTTTTGATTCAGCTAAATCAAGTATATGAGGGTATTGAAGAATGGAAAGAACTTGTCTGTACCATGTAAGAGGCTTTTGATCAAGTTGTTGTGGATTTCCAATATTGGCACTTATAATATTGTCAAATGGTAATCCATGATCAGTAGGATTTTCTAAAATTCTTTGATTCAATTCATCAGCTTTAATTGGAATTTTTCCTCTGACCGCATATTTGGCCTCCAATGTCAGTTGATTCAAGTCTGAGGTAGTTAATTTACAAGCTTTAGACAACAATCTGGTGGCAGATTTAATGGATTTAGCAGACTTAGCAAGAAGCTTAGGATCGGCAACTAACAGAGTCATAATTGCAAAAAAATTTAAAAAGTTATGATATGAAGTTGCAATGACTCAGATTATACAGAAACTTTTCTCCTTTATTTGAATATTTTATTAGATTATTCGAAAAACAAATTAAAATAAACTTAAACTAATTCAAATTATGTTTTAAAATCAAAAGATATCTTCAAAAAAGTGGATTGCAGAACTGAAGAGTGAAAAGTTCTATTTATTTAAGAAGTCGAAATAAATTTTGGCTGTTGGTGTGTAACGGCGGGAATCTAATCCTATGATACAGTATGCAGGTTATATATTTACGAACTGAGCAAAGCGATTAAAAATTGAAATCTTGGATTAAGATATGTATACATATATATATATATATATATATATCGGTGAAAAATAGTTACTACAATTTAGTTTATTTTTTGTATGATGTAATTGAAGCCAGAAAATGTTGAATTTATGACTATGTGTCAGAAATTACCCATTTTCGATAACTTTCGTGTGACTGGAATGACTAGTGGATGGTGTTGAAAAGCGGTTATTTTTTCAAGCATTTACCCTAATGCGACTCTGGATGGATATCTTTCCCCGGATTGCTTAAAAAAGGATCGCTTAAAACGGCATCGCTTAACTGCGGGTATTTATCTCCGTTAGATTCGGGTCGCTTACAGTAGCTAAATACATTTACAGACGTGAAAGGACAGAATAATCGAATCAAAACAAATGTATTTCTTATCTCAATTTGTGGAGATATCTTGAAAATAAAATAATTTAGAAAATATCTCTCGTCTCATGTATTGACTTCAAAAATGGTGTTATTTCATTTGTAGATTGGAGGGGAAGAAATTGAATGGTTATGCTGCGGCGAGGGGAGTTGCAAGGTGTAAGATGGTCACGTGCTTGTAAAGTTGATTTTGAAATATACATCCATGCACCGCCAGCGATTAATTCAAGTGTTGTATACCTTCACCACTTTGGCTATGATAAAGAAATCACAAATGATAAAGAATGTTAAAATAGATCAATTACATGTATATGGTGATATTGATTTTTGATCTCTATTATTGAAATATTTTCACTTTTCGTAATTCAATTTAAAATTTTTCGGACAAATTGAAAAAAAGTTGAATGGCTGAAATTAAATAAGAATATTCATATACATATTTTTTTCACATATGTGATTACAAACACAAGAAATGTCTTCCCACCTTCTGTCCATATATCAATATGATACTTCTCAGATCCGAGGATGTTACTGGATGCGCAATTGTTTATTATCTTTAGAAAGTGTTTATGGTACAATTTGATATCGGCCATCTTGAGTTGATATTTTGTAATGTGTTGGATGTTACCTGTACGATTGGGATATACTCAAAGTACGCTCAAAGCACTCATCACGTGACTCAAGATTTAGCCTTGATGTGGAAATGCTAATTTTATCACAGTTTGGGCCCTTTGAAACATTTATTTTTCAAAAAACCGTTATATTTAGATAATGATTATTTATTTAATGTATTCAACCAGGATCGCCTGTTATCTCCTAAAATTAGTTACCTAAATTTGAATGTTGTGACCCCAGAGTTTGCAATTATTTTAAGGACACCGAAATTCAAAACTCTCTCCGAATATTACTCCGGAGACGCCTGAAAATATCTGGGGTAGATGTTACATTCAACATGATCATAGTTAGAGAACATCACATTAAGTAATTCTTTTAAATAAATAATGACTTCATAATATATGGGAGTCAACCACATACGTACAGAGTTGCTTTTTTAAAGTTGATTATCAATAAATCAGTCTGTATTATATACTTGGTCTTCCTCCTAGCTTTTCCTCAACTTCGTCTCATGTTCGTTTTTCCTTTCTTTTTAGTTCTGGGGTGGAACAGATGAAGTTCCGCCTGAGACAATCACCGCACAAATGTGAGATTTTCGGCGGAATAGAGAAACACAAACTTTCATATTCGTGATTCCATGAATCTTTAACAATGTTTACTAAGCAAATATTTAGGATACTATAAAAAACATTAAGTGAACGATAAATTAAATTAACACTTTAGATTCAACTGGGTCAGGTGCAAGACTTTCCCGATTTCGCTATCCTGATAGTTAGTTGAAAACCGTTTGGAACTTCTTCTTTCCATCTTGCCTTGTCTTGAGTTCACTGCTTCTCTTCTCTACAGCGCACTATTATTAGGATTTTCGCTTGGATTTACGGGGAAATGCCATTCTTTTTCCCCATGAAAATAGCTCATTGATAATCTTAGGGCGTCAAACGTTTTTCCGAAAACAAGGTGGGGGATGTGTCAGAGATGACCGATTCTTTTTCTGCATGATAAGCAGCACATATAAGAAGAGATGGAAAACCCCAGAAAATGAACAGAAAACAAATTGATTAGATATTAAATTAGTTAATTCTTACTATTAGATTAATCCCTTTGAATAACAAGTACTCTTTTGCAATGACTGTCGATCAAAACGAACCATTTTCTGTTTGCAACAGAGAAATCGGATCACTTCCTGCACCATATCCAACTTTAGAAGATAATATTCTTAGTTTATTCCGTTTAACTGGGAAATCGGGAGTTGTTACCGGAGGTGCTAGAGGTATTGGATTTGTTGTTTCAGAAGCCTATTGTCAAGCTGGTATTCAAAACCTTGCTATTGTTGATTACGCCGAAAACCCACAAGTTATCGAACAATTGATCGCTAAATACCCAAAAACCCATATCACTTTCAAACTTTGTGACGTTAGAAAAGCCGAACAGGTGCAAAAGGTCATTGAAGAAATTGAGGAAGAATTCAAACAAATTGATATTTTTGTTGCCAATGCTGGTATTGCATGGACATCGGGCCCACTTATTGACCAACCAAATGATAACGATTGGCACAATGTTATGAATGTTGATCTTAATGGTGTTTATTATTGTGCCAAGAATGTTGGTAGAATATTCAAAAAGCAAGGATTTGGATCCCTTGTTATGACTGCATCAATGTCTGCTCATATTGTTAACGTTCCACAATTACAGGCCGGTTACAATGTAGCAAAGGCAGGTGTGATGCATTTAAGTAAATCTTTAGCCGTTGAATGGGCTCCATTTGCTAGAGTTAATAGCATTTCTCCAGGTTACATTGCTACCGAATTATCTGATTTCGTTCCAGTTGATCAAAAGAATATTTGGTATTCATTAATTCCAAAAGGTAGACAAGGGTTACCTAAAGAATTAGCCGGTGCATATTTATATTTAGCATCTGATGCTGCTAGTTATGTTACCGGTGCTGACTTAAAGGTTGATGGAGGTTACTGTTGCAAATAGATGTGTTAATATTTCTGGTTACAGCCAAAATTATAATTGTATATTATAAGATTATTCAATGACTGTCTGCAACAAAATTTTAATAATGAATTCGTTCCAATTTTTAATGTTTCATTAACTATTTATCCTATAATAGAAAAAATAATAATATAAAGATAGAAAGATAGGTAGAATACGTAATTATAGTTATTGAGATACTAGGACTTAGTAGAAGGGAGAAAGTAGAACTTTGAATGGTTGTTAGGAGAAATAAGTTATTATTCATATGTTCAATTTTGGTCATTTACAAGTTAGAGCCAGTGGATTCATGATGGGGACGCTGGTCTAGTTCAATATATATTAACAGACCATAAATTGGACAAGTAGTTGAAGCTCCACACGATAAACTAATCCAATGAAAACTTTACAAGGTTGTCATACACACGAATTTTTCACAATGTTCACCATTTGAAGTAAGGTTAAGAGGTCAAGAGGATGAGAGAACAAGAAGATCAGAGTTTGAGAAGATGAGAGGTAAGAAGAGAAGAGTTATGAAGATAAGAGATCTAGAGAATAAGAGGACATGTAGTTAAGAAGCCAACAGATCCTTGAGCCAAGAGAACGAGTAGTCAAGAAGCCAACAAATTAAATTAGAAGCTAATAGATTAAACTAGGCAGCTAACAACGTAAACTAAGCACAAAGTTACCAATTACGAAAGTAGACACTTAACTGCAAATTTGTGGTGCAAAACTCTAAAAAACTCAAACAAACATCACCTCTGATCCGATTTCCTTCCTTCCCCTTACCCCACTACAAACCCATTGACCAACTCTCAAGAATAAATTTCGTTAGTGCTGCTCCTCCGCAAAATATCTAGTCTGACCAATGGTATAACAGTATTTAGTAATGCGAAACAGTCGGATTACATCCTCAATGAAAATTGCGGAACCGAGAATCTTTAATTTTGATTTCTAATACAAAAAGAAGTTGTTCGAAAGGGCTTCACTAACTTATTTCAAACAATTCTCCTTTCTTTTTTTTAAACAACTTTTATATTTGATTATCTTTTTCATTTTAACATTATTGATAATATAGTGGTTAACTGATTGATATATAGAGAAAAATATATGCTCATATATAAACATTGGTGCATCAAGTATTATTCACATTATTAAAGAAATCTATTTGCTAATCGTCATATTGTTCAAAAAAGCAAAAAATCTTAAAAGAGTTTCAAGAAATCATCAAAATGCTTCGTCGTCAAGTAAGACAATTCTCTAATACTTCAATTGTTAGACAAACAATTGGTACCAACATTAAAGGTACCGAATTCAATGCTACCAAATACATGAACCAGAAATATCATGTCATTGATCATGAATATGATTGTGTAGTGGTTGGAGCTGGTGGTGCAGGTTTAAGAGCTGCTTTTGGGCTTGCTCAAGCAGGTTTCAAAACTGCTTGTATTTCCAAATTATTCCCAACTAGATCTCATACTGTTGCTGCTCAAGGAGGTATTAACGCTGCCTTAGGTAATATGCATGAAGATGACTGGCATTGGCATATGTATGATACCGTTAAAGGTTCAGATTGGTTAGGTGATCAAGATGCTATTCATTATATGACTAGAGAAGCCCCTGATTCTATTTATGAATTAGAAAACTATGGGGTCCCATTCTCCAGAAATGAAGAAGGTAGAATCTATCAAAGAGCATTTGGTGGTCAATCAAAGGAATATGGTAAAGGTGGACAAGCTTATAGAACTTGTGCAGTAGCAGATAGAACTGGTCATGCCCTTTTACATTCCCTTTATGGTCAATCCCTTAGACATGATACTCATTTCTTCATTGAATTCTTTGCCACTGATTTGATGATGCAAGACGGTGAATGTGTAGGTGTCGTTGCTTATAATCAAGAAGATGGTACTTTACATAGATTCAGAGCTCATAGAACTGTCATTGCTACTGGTGGATATGGTAGAGCTTATTTCTCATGTACTTCTGCTCATACTTGTACTGGTGATGGTTTTGCAATGGTTTCAAGAGCAGGTTTACCCCTTGAAGATTTGGAATTCGTCCAATTCCATCCAACTGGTATTTATGGATCTGGTTGTTTGATTACTGAAGGTTCTCGTGGTGAAGGTGGATTCTTACTCAATTCTGAAGGGGAAAGATTTATGGAACGTTATGCACCATCTGCTAAAGATTTAGCTTCGAGAGATGTTGTCTCCAGAGCCATTACCATGGAAATCAATGAAGGCAGAGGGGTTGGCCCAGAAAAGGATCACATGTACTTACAATTATCTCATTTGCCAGCTTCAGTATTGAAAGAAAGATTACCAGGTATTTCAGAAACTGCTCAAATTTTCGCTGGTGTTGACGTGACCAAGGAACCAATTCCAATTTTACCAACTGTTCATTATAATATGGGTGGTATTCCAACTAAATGGAATGGTGAAGTTTTAACTCAAGATGAAAATGGTAACGATAAAGTTGTTCCAGGTTTATTAGCATGTGGTGAATCCGCCTGTGCTTCTGTGCATGGTGCTAACAGATTAGGAGCTAACTCATTATTAGATTTAGTTGTTTTCGGTAGAGCAGTAGCTCATACTATTACTGACCTGTTAACTCCTGGTACTCCTCATAAACCAATGCCAGCAGATTTAGGTAAAGAATCAATTGAAAACTTGGATAAATTAAGAAATGCCACTGGTTCCAAGTCAACTGCAGAAATTAGATTAGAAATGCAAAAGACAATGCAGAAGGGATGTGCAGTTTTCAGAACTCAAGAAACTTTAGATGAAGGTTTAGAAAAGATTTTAGCAATTGATAAGACTTTTGCCGATGTTCATACCACTGATCGTTCCATGATTTGGAATTCTGATTTAGTTGAAACTTTGGAATTACAAAATTTGTTGACTTGTGCTACCCAAACCGCCAAATCTGCCACTGAAAGAAAAGAATCTAGAGGTGCTCATGCAAGAGATGATTACCCAGAAAGAGATGATGTTAACTGGAGAAAGCATACCTTATCATGGCAAAATGGATTTGGAGATGATGTTTCTTTAAGTTATAGAGATGTTGTCAAGACAACATTAGACGAAAATGAATGTAAGCCAGTTCCTCCAGCAAAGAGAGTATACTAGAGTTGTTTGAATGTGGTGCTCCATTATATCAATTTGTTTAATGTTCTTTTGGTCTTTATAGGAAGAATAAGTTATTATGTCTGAAGGGTCTATTTCCCTTTTTTTTTAAGATAATGCAAATATTAAGTTTAATAGTGATGGTTGTGTAGGAGTAGGAGAAGTGAGAATAGTGAGAGTAGTGAGAGTGAGAATAGTGAGAGTAGTGAGAGTGAGAACAAGAGTGAGAATATGAGAGTAAGAGTGAGAATATGAGTGTAAGAGTGGTAACAGTAGTGGAAATCATTAATTAAATCAATTTTCTTAAATTACCAACTAAATTCATAGTGCCAGGTCTGGATGCTGGTTGTTGGTTGTTGGGTGCTTCTTGAACCATGCCTAAGGTGTTACTATTGTTTGTTCATTACTCTACTATGACATCTTCCTCCAGCAAGGCTGGTAAGCAATTTGAGACTCGCAATAAAATAAAGTAGGAATGACGTAATTCTCAAGTCCGAAGACATACATGACAAAATACTCTGCAACATTATCAGCTCAACATATGTATTCAAAGGTAGACTTATTCAAAGGATTCAAGAATTAGAGTAGCTTAAAATACAATACAGATGCAGCATATTTACAGATTTCAACAAAATTCTGCTACAAAAACATAATACGGTAATGGTTGTTCAACCAAGGATTGGAATTGAAATCTCATCGTTACGTTTGCGGAATAATTACCTTTTCAGAGCAATTATGATACCGAATTTTTCAACTTGAACTATTTGCGAGTACCATTTCAACAAACAATTTCTGAATTACGAACTTCGATTCCCCTCTGGTTTAACCTTAATGTAATAACCACACAAACTTAAATTATTACCAGAAATTTTGTTTTTCGTTTCTTTCTTTCTTCCATTTCATTAGATTTACTCACTTTCTTTTTTTATTGCTTATCGCTATTCTTGATCTACAAATTAGTTATATTTGTTGTGTGTGCTACCTTGTCACACTGATTATATAACCTCATTACCTTGTGTTACCCCTAGTCATTACACCTAGTTGTTACACCGTTACACCTAGTCGTTATCTGAATTCAAATGTCATCTTCAGTAGTTTCTCAAATCAACACAGATGTTGGCCCATTACCAACCAAATCTCCAAAGCTCCCCAAAAATGTCCTTGATATGTTTTCTTTAAAGGGGAAAATTGCTTCTATTACTGGATCTTCGGGAGGCATTGGATTTGCAGTGGCAGAGGCATATGCCCAAGCAGGTGCAGATGTTGCCATTTGGTATAACTCAAATCCTTCTGATGAAAAGGCAAAATATCTAGCAGATACCTATGGAATTACGTCCAAAGCTTATAAATGTTGTGTGTCAGACCCTGAAGATGTTGAGAAAGTCATTAAACAGATTGAACAAGATTTTGGCACCATAGATATATTTGTTGCTAATGCAGGCATACCTTGGACCGACGGTAGATCAATCGATGTTAAAGGTTGGGACAGTTGGCAAAAAGTTATTGATTTGGATTTAAGTGGAGTCTATTACTGTGCTAAGATTGTAGGACAAATTTTCAAGAAAAACGGTCATGGTTCATTGATAATCACGGCCTCAATGTCGGGTCATATTGTAAATGTTCCTCAATTGCAAGCACCATACAATGCTGCAAAGGCTGCTTGTTTGCATTTAGGTAGGTCCTTAGCGGTTGAATGGGCCTCATTTGCAAGAGTTAACACCATCTCTCCTGGTTACATCGAAACAGATATTTCTGACTTTGTTCCGCAAGAAATGAAAGAAAAATGGTGGAGTTTAATTCCGCTTGGTAGAGAAGGTCTTCCTGAAGAATTGGTCGGTGCTTACTTATATCTAGCATCCAATGCTTCGACTTACACCACTGGTTCTGATATTCGTATTGATGGGGCTTATAGCGCTCCATAGTAGTCTGGTTTATCTTAACTATTTGGTGTTCAATAGGATCTCATCATCAAATATGATCAGTTACTTACTTATTTATTTATTTATTTATATTGTTTAACTAATATTAATGATACAATGCTATTCCAACCTAATGAAGTAACAATATCTAAAAAAAATAGTATGTATATATTAAATCGAATAGTTCCTTATTCGAGTTCTTTATTTTGAGAGGTGTTTTCTAATACATTGGGGACCTTCTATTTAAGTTCTAGAATTGAAATTTTTTTAAAAGATAACATCATCTTCATTTTCTTTAAGTAAATCTTCCTCTCCTTTAGATTGAATATCAAGCGCAGCCACCGATTCTGCCAAATGCTTCTCGTCACTTATTTCATCAGCAGTTTCTAACTTGTGTACTGCAGCGGCAGCAGAGGCCGCTGATTCAGATTCAGCAGCTGCAATTGCTGCTCGTTTTGCATTCTCCTCTAGTTCAGCTGCTGCTTGTGCTTCTTGCTTCTTTTCTTGAACTTTCTTTAATCTATAAAACTCTTCTCTATCCAATTCATCTAATTCCGAATTAATGTAACTGATAGTATTTTCAGTTCTTGGGATAATAACGTGTTCAATTGCATTAACTCTCCTATTAGTAACCTTGATAACTTCATCCAATATAATAAAAGCAGTTTGAAGTGAAGCTAATTCAACTAACGTTTCAACTGCTTTGGTGTAAACCAATTTGGCTCTTTGAACTTGTTGACCTCCTCTACCTAAACCAGTCAATTTAAAATCATTTATATCCTCATTAATATGACTATCAAATGTTGGTAAATATACCCCAGAGACATTTTCTTGCTTTGCTTTAACTTGGAACCTTGCCTTCTGAACCGATTCTTGCACTTGATATGCAATATTATCACCAGTTGCATATTGAACTTCTGCAAGAGAAAAAGCAGCAGTTTGCATTACTCGTCCCATCTTTCTTTTAGCATCGTCAATTCTTTGAGTGATATCTCTGAACCTCTTGGTTAAAGCTTCTGACTTTCTCTTTAAAAGTGAATGTCCTTGCTGAGCTCCTTTCAATTTCCCCTTCATGACTCCAAGAGTCATACGGGTTGGAAAAACTGCTTCTCTATTTCCAGCTCCAGACATTGCGGAGTGTTATTAGATAGAGATAAACTGACAAAAAGTACTTCAAAGCGTTAATTGAATTGAACGTTAACTAGCACTAATCTATCGGCTTCGAGAGTTTTGTTTAATTAAGGAGAGAGTTTGGCGGGTGTTGAAATATGCTTATGTAAGCAATAGCTTATGAAGAATGGTCGCCCGGCTGAGAGATAACTAAGATTGGCGACGACAAGATCGAATACTGGAGCAAACAAGAGATACTGAATATTTGGTATTTTTCCAAAATTTCCAGAAAAAAGGTTGGTTATTCTGAAATGCAATTGAGACTCGACATCTTCAATTTCAGCTCACATTGAGCGATATGCACTTGGTTATCGGTGTTTTTCAACAGCCGTTGTAACAATAGACTGAAAAAATCAAGTCTCTTATATGCATGCTCCAAACACAGTAGTTGGATACTGCACATAGTTTAGCCCAGCTTCGTGGAAGAATCGCATCGCGGACCCTCCATCGCTCCACCAAGCACTCGGATAGCGATTCAATGTGAGATGTAGATTGAGAGACACATCTAAGGGAGAAGAATAACAAGACCATGGTCTTTTAATTATAATAACTTTATTTGAACTCATATTCTTATTTTTGTCAATACGAAGCATTTCCAATTTTGCCACATATAAAGTCAAGCAATAATTTTAAGTGTGACCAAGAATAAAAGATGTCACAGTCCCCATGGAACCTCTCCAGTATCCTAACAGATGAGCAAGACATATCATATGAACAGGCATTGCTAAAAGACCAATATAATATAGCAGCATGGTTGAAATACTATAGATCGAAGGAAGATTCAAATAATCAATTTTCAAAACCTGCCTTTGACCAGTCTGCTGAGCATTCTACTATTCATAAAGTATTCATCTTAAATAGAGCAGTGACGTTGTTACCCCGATCGTTCAAGTTATGGGTTTTATACCTTGACTTAAGAACATCAATACTAGCAGACTCTTCGTTCATTGACAATAAATCACAATTTAATAATGTCAACGTCCTCTTTCAAAAATCTTTGCAATGGTTGAACAAGTATCCGATTATATGGGTTAAGTATTTGACTTTCTTAGTAGAGAATCAAATTACCCAAGTTACTCTAATACGAAGAGAGTTCAATAGTTGCTTATTCAATTTGCCAATAACTCAGTATAATCTAATATGGCCATTGTATTTAAAATTTGCTGATACCATTGGTGGGCTCACTGGAATTAACATTTACCAAAAATTTTTGAAATTTATCCCCATTGAATCGTTACAAACCACTGATCAGGATATCAACGAGTATAACATCACAGTGATTGACGTGATTAATCAGTTGGTGAGGTTTGGAGATATTACACAAGCGGGAGATATTTTTAAAACTATTCTTTCAAATCCAATCAAGTTTGCATTGATTGAAAAATCCCAACTTCAATTATGGATTGACTTTTGTGATATTATAATTCGAACTATGAACGATGGAACCCGAAAAATAGATGATGATATGTTTGATCAACTTATTGCAGATGGAATTGAGAGATTTCCTGACCAGATCAGCGCCTTGTACCTTAAGCAGACTATGTATTACATTCGAAGAAGTAACTTATTCAAGGTAAGGTACTTGTTTGACAAAGCAATTAAAGAGTGTGTTACCGTGAAGGACTTCATTGTTCTATTTGATTCATTCACAGAATTCGAAGAGCGAATAATAAATAAAATGGTTGCCGAAATTGAAAATAAGGAACTAGATTCGAGTTCTACGAAAGAGATCGATTTGAATATCCGAATGAATTTTTTGGAGAATTTAATTGATAATAGATCTTTATATTTAAACGATATGATGTTGAGACAAGATTCCAACAATTTGGATGAGTGGTTCAAGAGAGTTGAAATATTCGAGTCTAAGCAAAATATAAATATGGTGTTGAAAACTTTTGCACAAGCGTTAACTACAATTAATCCTCTTAAATGTCATTCATTGAGCAATAACGATAGTTACACTTTGCCAAAATTATGGATCGATTACTCCAATACTTATGCATCCAGAGGAGACTTGACTACTGCTTGTTTAGTGCTAAGCAAATCAATTGAATCACAATTCCAAGATCCCGATGATTTGGTTTCGCTTTATATTGAGTGGAGTCAGTTGGAACTAAAAGCGGGCCACAACAAAAAGTCCTTGAATATTATTGAAGATGCTTGTGACTATGTACCAACAAAAGCCAACCTGAACACAGAATCTAAGGCGCTGTCACTATCATCGTCGATTAACTATTCTGACGCTTCAATCGATATTCATATTAGATTGCACAAATCAATAAAGCTTTGGAATTATTATTTAGATCTTTTGGAATCATTTGTTGAGAATGGTACCAAAGATGAGATTGATAAAGTATGTGATGCCTACAATAAACTCATTAGTTTGAAAATTGTCACTCCCATAAATATTATCAACTATTGTAATTTTTTGCAAGAATGGAAATATTTCGAAAAATCGTTTACTGTATATGAATTAGGAATTAAATTATTCAAATATCCTATATCATTTGAGATTTGGAATATCTATTTGATTAAAGCAATTAAACATGACGTTGGAACAGAAAGGATAAGAGACTTGTTTGAACAATGTTTGAATGGAGACAGTAATGAGCAGATTCCTTGTCCTCCCAACCTATGTAAATCGATTTATATACTTTACTCAAACTTTGAAGAAGAAAAGAATGGTTTAATACTCAAGTCGCTCAAAATATTGAAGCAATGCATAAGTAGAATTAATGAAGGTCTCTTGAAAGAGTCTACTTCCACCACTAATGATGCCATCATGAAAAATAAATTGAACCATGATAAAATGGATATTTATAACATTTTGATAACCAAATTACTTACAGTTCGGGAATATAAACAGCTAAGAGAACTATATGATACTATTTTGCAAGATAATACTTTGAAGATAGATCAAATAATTCATTACAATGCTGAATACATTGACTTTGAAATCTCTCAAAATGAATTCAATCGAGTGAGATCCTTGTTTAAATATGGAGTTCAATTGAAAAACCCTATTGAGTCTAAAGACTTATGGGACAAATGGGAACAATTTGAACTTGTCAATGGTAATGAAGTCACCTTTAAGGAAATGTTAAGGTACAGAAGATCAATTAATTCAAAGTTTGAAGCTGACATGGCATTAAGAGATTCAATAACACCGAAAGGATTTGTGAGGGCTAAAGCCAAAGCCAAGGATAACATGGTAGAGCTGACTAGCAAGAAAGAGGTTGATAACGAGAATCCAGAAGAGATCGAGATCGACATGGATTAGCATTAAGCAATAAAGATTTAGTACAAAACACTTACAGTTGGTGGATATCAACTAGGAAATCCAAATGCAGATCTTAGTTGTAGTACTTCGTTGCAGTACTTCGTTGCAGTACTTAGATGTAGTACTTAGATGTAGTACTTCGTTGCAGTACTTAGATGTATTACTTCTAAAGGGGATAAAAACGGCCATGTGTATCGAACTTGTTAACAGTGCACCAGTATGGAGATATTCAAACAAATACCACTATAATCATTAAAGAATATCAATATGATCTTGCAATTTTATTGGAGCTAGATAGAATTCTATATCTTTATGTACCATCACATTGAAAATTAGAATAACCGTCATAAAATCATAAACCCTTGATTTGTTTCTTATATGCTTGTCAAATAACTTGTAATATGTCTTTCCACTTTCTGACAAATGAATTCAAATTTTCTTCTACTGCTTCGGAATTATTGAGTTTTATGGAAATATTCTTACTGATCAAATCTTCATAGTTATTCCAGCCAAAATGGTAATATTTAAATATTGTGAGTAGTAAGCTCTGCAATACTTTAGCATGGAACTTCCTCGAAGATGATGAGTTAATATAAATGATCAAATTTTGAATTATTTTATTCAATAATTCTAAAGTGGCAGAGTTTGAACTCAGACTTATTTCCACCACTTTCTCTTCATTTAAAGAAAAATTTGGAAACGATTGAAGTAAGACTGGAGTTGAAGGTGCAGATAAACTAAGTGGAAGTTTATCAGATAATTGAATGAATATTTCCCATAATTTATTAGACTGTAAGCTCTCAAATTCTTTCAAATGATTTTGGCCGATTATTTTAGCGATTTTGGAATTATTTGGATTTGACCATGAACCTAATAATTCATTCATATTTTTCAGCAATTCTGTATTGAAAACATTTAAATTCATCAACTCAATCAAGGAATAGATTTGCTTCAACTTAATTTCATTATTGAATATAAATAGTAAACTTGGAATAAGAAACAACTCTTCATGATGCCTAAGTCCAGATTCTGAGATCGATTTTAAATAAAGAATTACTTTAAATTTGCTTTTAAAATCATTAATATCGAAAGAGTTCTTTCCACTTGGCTCGTCCTCAAATGATTCGATTATTGAACGACATATTGGCTTGTTAATAATAGTAGCAATAATCATATCAAACTCTTCGTCTTTCTTGGCAATTATTGATTTTGATAAATTGGAATACTTTTCCATTATTTGTTCAAAACTTAAATCTATCAAGACACTTGGTTTCTTATCATAAGCAATTTTATCTTCATTTATTGTTAAAAAGCTTCTGAAAATCTCATACTTGAACTTATTGGGACAATTGGAATTCCATGCCAAATTTCTGATTGAATTCTTATTATTGTAGAGTTTCTTTAAGAAGTCTTTTGCAGGTTTAGGTGGTACTGGAGGAGCAGAATCACTCGTAGTTGGTGATGTTGTGTCAGTAGGTTTTGAAGCGGCAATAGCAATTTCAATTTTCTCAATTTTAACTTCAAAACCTGCTAACAAGTACAAATCTTCCCATTGTGAATAGTATTGGGCTTGGGAATCAATATATTTCTGTCTGGATTCAATTTGAGTGTGACTAGTAGTTTCAAATTCGCTTATGCATTTTTTGAACTCCTTTGTGTGTTTTGTTATATCATTAGAAGACTTTGGTGGTAAGTTGATCGGTCTTGTTTGATCTAAAACATTCAATTTCTCTTTTGAAATTAAATTGATATCATCGATTGAGGACTGAGATCTCACAAAATGTGGAAGCATATAGAGCATTTCTTCAGTTCTAGACTTTTGAACCAATTTTGAGATTGAAGATGATCTTTGAGAATAATATGAAGAAATGTTATGGGTAATTTCAATTTCTCCTTCTTCTTCTATACTGTCATCAGGATTTTGCTTGGTATTAAGTCTGCCTGGTAATGGGAAAGGTTTCATAAGAGGAGCTGGAATTGAATTGGATTTATAATTATCATATTTGAGCATTAAATCACTATGTGAAAGAGTGACTCTCGAGGATTTCTTGTTGTTCAAGTATAATTCAGAATAATTTTTTATAACTGGAACGTTGAAAACCAAATCAAAGTCATTGTTTAGTATATCATCATCATTATCGTTATCATCATAAACCTTCTTACGGAGTTGCTTCCTTTCTTTGATTTCCTTTGCATTAATGTATTTACTCTTGGTACGAGTTAGTGAATTATTCGTATTGGTTGCATAAAGGATATTTCCAGTAGAAAGTGACCGAAAGTTTGGTCTTTTATTGTTCATTCCAGAGCCTCTTAAGGAAGCTGATGAAGCTGATGAAGCTGATGAAGGTTTGACATAGTTTAGACCTGATTTAGATGCTTTTTGATTATTTTTATCAAGGGTAATTGTTGAATGGGAAGAACCAACAAAATCGGAATTAATCTCACATGATGATTCATCAAGCAGTATGTCGTTGCTATATTCGCTGATGAATGATATTCTCTGGTCAACTTGGTCTTCATCATCATGACCTTCCCCATCTTCTTCTTCAACCACTTCGTTGATTTTCAATTCACAATTTGATCCATTGAATGCATAAGTATTAATAGTTGGAGAATCGGTTGGTGAAACTATAGAGGTGCTACTGAGAGAATTCAATCTTGAATCAAGTGCATCAAACTGGGAATTATTTGTTTCTAATGATGTATTAGATTGTAAAGAAAGAATAGATTCACCCAGCCTAGGTCGTAAAGCATTATTTATAATAATTGAATTACTTGGATTGTTATTATTGAATTTTGAGATGTAGTAGTCACCAGGTCTCTTGGTCTGAGCCACGTTGCTAACACTGCTACTACTATTATTATTATTATTATTATTATTATTATTATTCGTGATCAAATTAATATTTGGGCTGGGAGTAGCGGATGCTGGTACTTTATTCATCGAATTGAGTGAGGTTAAGGATCCAACTCTTCTAGGAGAATACATTGATTGAAATTTTTTCTTGTTTAGTGAGGTTGAAGAACCCATATTTCGGGTCATAGACACATCATACATGTTCTCATCAAAGGATGTCTGTGAAATATTAGAATGATTCATTATGAACGGTTAAAGTTTAAAATGATGTAGAGGGCTTTGAAATGGCGACTTTAACGGTGATGTGCAATGTAGTAGTGGATACAAAATAAGCGAAAGTGAATGAATGGGTAATATATGGGTAATGAACTGTAAAAACGAATGTTAGGAGATTCCTTAAGGTTAAGCCAGAACCCTGATAATATAAAAAGTCGTGAAAGACGAGAACAATTCACAACTAAATATAAAAGGAGACTTCAGACAAACTAAAAGGAAGGAAAAAAAAAGAGAAACCAAAACAAACTGAGTTTAAGATTATCAAATTAAGTAGATTTGTTTTCGAGGACGGAGCCAAATCAATTCCAGAGCCGCCAAAAAAAAAGAAAGAAAGTTACCGAAGGAAAACAAAAACAAAAAAAGAGCAGGAATGATAAATGGTGTACAGGAAAAGGACCCAAATAGTAAATTTAGAGCGTAAGAAATTGGCCCTTAGACATTCCATGAGCACGGGGGACTTGTAGGGATTGATACACGCAAAAACTGAAAGAGAATACAAGGTGGGATAAAGAGAAGTTGAAAAGCGATATGATAGGTGTTGAGACAAGATGCAGAAAAGAAAAAGCTAGTGATGAAATCTATAAATATGTTGAGCTGGATACACATTTTCCTATATGATTTGATTTAGTTTGGAGGCTTATAACTAATCCCTAATTGAAAAAGTTTAAGGAGCGATGGTGAAGAGAAAGAGGCGGAGAAGACCAACGACAGTGAAGAAAATAATCCAAAATAAGCAGAAATCAAAAATTCAAAAACTCATCTAAACCGCGTTTGCTCTCAACCCTTCCCATTCCTGCCGAAATCGTCCTATTTAAGCCACACACACACATTCGGGAACTTATTTGACACTCGTTATCACCTGGTGACTGGAAAACCAAAAGGTTCGTTGGTTAATGTATTTTGCATATCGATATCATTTGTATACAAGATAAAATGTTTAAATTTCAACTTCTTGCTAGGATATTAAGCAATTATCGTTAATCGTCGGCTTTTATCTCTTAATTGCTCCCCTAAGAAACATATATTGACCAAGCTGTAACTACCGCTACCCATACACCACCTATTCAATGCTTCGTAAATAAGGGTATTTTTAGAAACTGTTTCTTCAACTCACGCAATCAATTTTACGAGCTGGGGAGGGAGGAGGAACAAGGAAGGGTCAAATACACTGAGTTCTAGAATTGCAGCACATCCGTTTTTCATGAGATCGAATTGACACCAAAACTATGATTGCATCATATGCGTTGTATTCTTTAAATAGCTTTATTCGCAGCAACAAAGCAAATACTTCAGCACTTCATAATTGGAGAGATTATGCTCTTGATTACTAGCTGGTGTAAGGATGTGTAAGCAGCATCTGGAACCAACCAAGAAATGGAAAAATGAATGCTACCCCTGATCACCTTAATGCTGGGAGTGGTAGTTCTATCTTTCGAAGTCAAACCAGAAAATGAATGCTACATATCACACACTGCTACATATCACCTTTATTCTACTGGGGGAGGCAGTCCTATTCATGAAGTCTGATATTTAGAGGAAGAGAACCAGCGAGTGGTCCTATCTGCAGTACTTTATGTAATAGTTTGGCCCTCTTATCTTATAAATTAATTTAGTTCAAAAAGGCTCTAGACAGAATGCATCTATTGTAATGGATACGTAAATTATCTTTTCTTTGATAGTTTAGTCTTGCTTTGCTCTCATATGGTCTCACCTAGTCTCATCTAGTTACATTTGTTCTCACTTGCACATACTTTGTCTAACCAGTTCTCTCATACTTTGTTTTATCTCTCTACTTTTAACTATCCATTCCATTTTCTTCTCCTTTTTCACTCTTTTGTTCTAATAAATATGTTATTTCTTAATTCTATTCTATTTTTATTTATCTACCCAATCCTGAGTACTCATTTGTGATAATCTCGATAATGCTCTGGCAAATGCAAATCTTTCTTCATCATTACCAAACATACTTGCCTTTTTAGCAATATCTTTATCAAATCCATGTTTGGTAACCAATTCATCCTCCACTTCATCTTTAACGTTAATTTTTTGTTTCAACTTCTTTCTTTGCTTTTTATATAATTCAAATTCACTATGAGACAAATCTTCTGGTTCAACAAATAAATCCTTGAATGGGGCTGCAGATGTCACAGCAAGCTTTCCTCCTGCATCATAGGTGGCATCCAAAAAGGTTATGAATCTTCTAACATTATCCCTAGCATTAATACTTAAATATGGTATGTCAGTCACAATAAAACTTTTAAAAGAACTTGCCAATTGTAAGTAATCTCCTGCTGCTAATGGCTTACCACATAATTCTTCAAATGTAAACTGTCCAACTAATGGAGGTGTACATTTAGGTACATGGAGTTCTCTACCCCAAATTTTCAAGGTAAAATTAGATTCAGATGGCTTACCGTCACTGAAATACTGATACCATTGTTGAACGTGCTTCTTCCTTTGTGCAATGCAAGTCTTGGAGTTATATGATACACCCGGCTTTGGACTATAATATACTGAAGATAAAGGCTTTGGGACTTTTCTATAATCGGTAGGACTATTTAAATAAATCACTTTGGTTTGCCTTTTTATTTGCTGAATACATGGTATAAATGAAACTCTTTGAATTCCGTTTATATATAAATCATCTGGAGCTCTATTTGAAGTAGCAAATAATACAACTCCATATTCTGGTGAAAGAACCAATTCTAAAAGTCTTCTTAAAAGCATAGCATCGGCAACGTCAGTAACTTGAAATTCATCAAAACACAACACTGTTGATTCTCTTGCAATTTCGCTTGCGAGTATTGGTATCACATCAATATCTAAAAATTTATGTTCAAATTTTAGCTGATGTGATCTTTTGTGAAGGAATTGCATAAACTGATGGAAATGTATTCTTCTTTTAGCAAGCTTTCTTGGAATTGTTGAATAGAAAAGGTCCATAAGCATTGTCTTACCACATCCAACATCTCCATAAAGGTATATTCCTAGAGGTAAATCCTCAGAAGATGCTGAAGGAGAATTCTTCAGTCCCGAGCCAAAAGAAAATAATTTAAAAATACCTGCTTTAGGCTTGAGATCATTGATATTTGGTATTTCAATAGCTGGAGGTGTGTAAGCAACTAATTGAGCATGTAAGCCAGATAAATTGGATAAAATCTTACGTTGATACGGATCGTCTCGAAGTTTACCATTTACAACTTTGTGATTGTATTCTTCCAAAGGATTTCTCAATAGCAATCTTTGTGACTGGGATATATTTCTTATGAAAAGTCTAGTAAAGGAATGTCTTGTAACTATCATAATTCAAAAGTTCATCAAAAAATCTATCGAACCTTTGTTAAAAGCAAAGAAACAAAATCAAATGGCCCAAAAGCAAAAAAAGAAACCAATAAAAGCCAACAAATGAATTGATAGAAAGACCTCAATAGTCAACAAAAAAACAATCTAATAAAACCCTAAAAGTAGTAGAATGCGTGAATGATCTCCTGAAACTTCTCAAGGGGCTGAATAAATATCTATATGTCTCTTTATATATGTTTTTCTATACTTGGTCATTGGTTGACCTCTTAATTATTTTTTGGGAGGTTAGGCTTCGAATACAGTTAGAAGCTGAACTGTATGCCGGAACGCGGGGGTGGATCCCCTCGGACTTAGATTTCAAGACTGGACGGGTACTCATCGTTTTGTTCGTTATGTAAATACCTCAGTGGGGTCCTTGGTTAAGTGATGAGTTACATGTAAATCTGGTCTAAAATCATTTTATACGTGTGGAGATATGTCTATAAAGCTAGTTAACAAATTCAAATCTAGCTAAAAAATACAAACTTACTTGAATATGATACTTCAGCTTAGATTTAAATTTGAGGTGAGGGGATATGATGCCTTTTATCAAACCACCGCATCTTGGTTTCGATTTTGCAATGCTGCGAAGCTGGCCTTAATTCTGATTTGTTTTATTGGAAATCCCAAATTTAAATTGCCTCGGAACTATCATTTATTGCAAGCTGACAATAATACCTCATGATTTTTTACGAGTATGGGTCATTCTCTGATTCAAGGGCATTGTATTCAATGTACTTGGTACATCAGTTTCAATGGGCTGATTATGGTGCCAGTGGTACTATCTTTTTCTTTTTTTGTTAGTAAAGTTTCATATTTACATGCATTCGATTTTCTGCCATTGATTTTCAATCTTCTACGATGCATGTTGCACAAGCCTCATTTCAGTAGACTGTCTCAGGGAAATGTTCCTAGTACCTTATTTCACGACATTACGCCCAAGGGCCGACTTTAAAGAGGACAAATATCTCATCTAACTGATTTCAATATAGAAAGACTGTATTACTACCAAGTAAGCCAATTTTTGCAAATTTTTCAGTTCAACCTCCTTTCTATTCCCTGAAGTTAGGTCTTATCCTCATTGAACGTTTTTTCTTCTGAAATATAAATTATTCAGTTTGGTATTATCTAATACTATTACGAAAGCCTATATTTTGGGTAGAGATCGAAATGTTTTACGAGTAATCACTTCTTTTCTATTACCTTCTTGTCCAGCAGACATGTACATCGAAAAATGTCATGCATCAAGGAAAATACATTTTCCGCATCGATTAAGGTACTAGCCTTAAGTCTCTCACAGTATCAAATAAAGAACTATAGGTTGTTTGTTATGGTTTGTTTGAAGTCATTATCCTATTGTTACTAATGAAAACTCTCTAGTTACACACGTATAACCCTATTGTAAGCATCTACAATCTACATAGATGATAACAGCCAAGAGGTGATCAGTATTCATATTTAAAATAGCTTACAAGTTTGCAACCACTACATAACAGGACCTACATACAGAACGTCTTGGGTTCTACTCTTCTATAATGGATTTGGATATCATCAGCTACAAATTGTATTCAAAAGAATAAAAATTATAATAAAATAGCCAATAATTAAAGCAAAACTTATAGAGGAAGTTCATGAACTCCAAAAATGAGTATAACTTACTGCTAAACAACTGCATTGAAAACATTTTTCAAAACCAAAAAAATAGGTCGTACCCGGATTCGAACCGGGGTTGTCCGGATCAAAACCGAAAGTGATAACCACTACACTATACAACCTTTGCTTTTAATATCCGTAGTTCTAATATTCATAAATCTAAAGCTATATATGAATTTGACTTACTTTACTTTACTTTACTTAATATTTTTACTTCATTCATTTAAGATCCTTAGCTCGTGGAAAACTTCAATACTGACAAGTACTACTTTACAATTTGGAAAATGTCTTCAGTTTGAAGAGGTTTTTTGAATATGTTTGTTTGAAAAATCTACCAATTACATTGCTCTATAACTAATTGAATCACTGGAGAAACGTATCCACGTAATGTTTTGTTTGGTTATTCTCCCAATACTTTGCTTTATGATTACCATCGTAGTGCACGGGAGCTATAATGTGGAATTGCTTTGGATCAATGACAAATTCAGTTTCGGAAAGTTTCTGTAGGTTTGATATATTAAAATCAATTTCATCGTTAAGCTCTTGTACTAAATTTTTCAACTCCAAATCAATATGAAGAAATTGATACTTGGATATATTTTGCCAAATGGATGGCCTCCTTTTGATGAAATTCTCAACCACCTTATTGATTGAAATTGCTCTTTTATCGTAATAGAGATTCAGATCCGCCGTGGATGAATGGGTTGTAGCTGCAGACGAGATATCAAGGAACTCTATGAACTTCCTTTTATTGACACATTTATCTAATGCTAAGAACTCAGTTACTTCGACTGATTGAAAAACAGGTCGCTCAGGCAATGAAGGCTCAAGATTTCCTGCCAGAGATGCTTCTTTCGAATTTAGATCTTTCTTATCCATTTGACTTTCTGCCTTAGATGCATCCACGGAATGTTTTTCATCTAAATCAAGCTTTATCTCATCAATATTGACTAAAGCTGTCTCAGGTTTGACCTCATTGGTCTTGACTTCTTCATCCATGTCTAATGCGATTTTTTCTCCATTAATGGGTGTTTCTTCATCCATATCAATTTCTATTTCTTCTTTGTTTCTTTTGATACTGCTCAAAGAAGTTTCACTGCTGGATCCAGATCGTTTTCTTCCAAAGTTTGAGTGGTTCACTCGTGCGGTGAACCTTACATGCAAATGTGCAGACAACCAATATCTTGGTTTTAGATGATGTAACAATATTCTTGCCAATGGATTACCAAGCTTCCCAGTTTCAATATCTTTTCTAAAGAAAGGTTTGTATCTTAATAGCTCCCTTTGATTCCCATATTGAGTTATATCCTGTGGCCAATCATGAGACAAGGCAATATCGATAGGTTCTCTTGTATCTTTCATAAGATAAGATTTCAAAAAGGATCTTGCTTTAATATGGTAGATGGATCTAAGACTTGAACTGTCATAAGGAAGCGTCTCAATTGAGTTTTTTGTAAACGAGTATTCATTCCAAATTCCGCTTTGTCCTGTGATCCTAAGCCCCTTGTACAAGACAGTGCCAAATTCTCCAAGATAATATATATTTGGAGCAACAAATCCTCCATACTTCAATTCCTGGAGATAAGATGAGCATTCATGGTTACCACCAATAAATATAGTTATCACAGGAGCCTTCTTGACACCACTGTAATAGAGATGGAAATCTCCTAATCTTTTATATTTGTCTGGAACTGAAATCGTCTGCAAATCGGCTTCATTTCTGATCGCTTGAAAATCTCCACAAATTATAAGCAAATCAATATTCTTAGCCCGGAGGATATGACTGTACACTTGATCGAGTTCCCCATGGCAACAGCCTACAACAGCTATCCTTACCATTTAATGATTAGATTAAAACCTCAGAATACTAAGATGTTGGTGATTGTTATTATTTGAAATGGTAAATAAAACGTTTTTTGTTATCAAACCATCCAGTTTTATGTATTGATCTTGTGCATTCAAGACAAAGCAAGTACACCTTTAGTATGGGTGTGCGGATTAATTTCAATCAAATCATTTGACACTTTGAAGATCTACAACGAGTCCATATGCAACATATCTAGACTCAATGGATTAGTGATTGAATGCACAAATATGTTCTTTCGTCACTTATATACCAATATAACCTTATCTCTAACTTTATCTTGCTTGATAACCACCTGAATTATTGACGATCTCCCATTTGTATGAGCATCAATTGATCTATCCCAGTCGCGCTTCTCTCTTTCAGTCTTCATTCTGAGTCTTCGTTCTGGTGTTAAGTCTCAAGTCTCAACGTTGGTCTCATTACTACTCTCGTGATTCCTTTGTCTATCAATGAACTAAAGTAATTATTGCAATCTTTCTCTAGAGATCGAACGACTATGATACTATGCTTTGTCTTTGCCCTAATGCCACATAAGCTTTTCTTTTCTTTTACAAAAGAGGCATATGATACTATAAACCATTCTCTCAAAATACACATTTCATTTTATTTACTATCTAAAACTAAAATTTATAGACATGGTCCTTAGTGTAACCTAATTCAGCTAAAACACCAGAAACTTCCCCTTGATCAGTAGGAGATACTTTGGTACCAGAAAGAGCTTTGTATAAAGCTGGAGGACCACAAATAAATACTTTAGAATCAGCAGAAGGTCCACTCAAATTTTTCAGTAAAAATTCCTTAGTAATGAATCCGGTTTCACCATTCCATTTTGGTTCAGCCTTATCAACAAAGTAGACAATTTCAACTTGATCCTTATACTTAGATTTAATATCATCCAAATCTTTCTTTAATAAGATATCCTTTTCAGTCAAGTTACCGTAAAATAATTTAACTTTAGTTTTATCTTTAGGGTTTTTGGTAATTTCATGAAGTAATTGATATAAAGGAGTAATACCAGTACCACCACCAATTAAAGAAATTGATTTGTATTGATTTGGTTCCCATTTCCATTTAACAATTGGACCTTTAAAAGATAAGGTTTCACCAACTTTCAAGTTGTTAATGTGAGTAGAAGCTTTACCACCTTCATAACTTTTAATAACAAATTCAATGCTACCTTTAGTATCATTATCTGAAATTGGAGTGTATGGTCTAATTACATTGTTTCCCTTTGCAGTAACGTATTTAGTTAAAACACAAGAAGCAGTAATTAATCCTGAAACATCATCTTTGTTTGGTAATTCAAATACCAAATGTTTAGTATTTGAAGAAATATCCCAAGATTTTTTCAATTTTAAGTCAATCCATTCATTATCACCTTTAAAAACTTTACCAGTTTCATTCGCAATTGGACTGATAGTCAGGTAATGATAAGCGAGCCCAATGCTGCCAGCGACCAAGGCAATTGGAAGGACAACTCTTGGGTTAGTTAATCTAGTTAATTGAGCAGAGATAGACATTATGATTTATTCAGCTTCTTTATATATAGACAATGGAATTTATCTTCAAAAAAAAAAAAAAATTGAAAAATTGCTAAAAAACCAATACAATAAGAAAGAAAAAGAGAAAAAGAATTAGCAAGATTTATTGCAAATCAAGAATTAAACCAATCGCTTTTCATTCGAGCAAAGACACTGACCTCAATCGCACTCTGAGAAATTGTGGAAATTGCGGATATTAGCTGGGCCATTGTGCAGAACAATAATTGCGAATATTGGCATAGAGATTGTTGGATGTTGGTTGAAGAGAGAAGTTTTTAGGGGGGAGGAGTGTGGGTGTGGTGTGGGGGAGGGATAGTAAACAGGGGACTTGAAAATGGGCAGATGGCCTTGACTTTGATCCCAAAATAATAGTAAATATCGGTAAATAGGAAATACGTAGTGGGAATGAAGGCACAATTACTAATATGCAATTAGGGGTGAATGGGTGAACGAGGTATTTTGTATGAATACAGTCAAAGTCAAAAGAGATATTCCTATTAAGCAGCGATCAATACCTGTCAGTTAAGCCATGCTGCCATGCAGGAACACCAAGATAGTTTGGGGGCAGTTAAATTTATTGCCAAACGCCTCTAATTAGCCAGACTAGATGTCCTTCCAATTGAAAAAAACCTCTGGCGTGGTGATATTGAAGGGGATTACATGCAGGATAGCATTCAGGTGCAGGCATGATGTAATGCAAGCAGCGATCAGTACGAGATTATCACCTTTATTGGTAAGGACAATAGCAGAAGGAGACACTAAAAGCAGAAACAAGTATAACCAACTATAACCAAGTATTTCTTCATAATTAATTGCCAGGAAACAATTCAAACGACATAGGACTACTTTATTACTCACAATGCTTCGCAAAAAAACTCAACTAGAACTCATTCATCTTTCCAGAAAGATCGTTCAGCCATTGCTCCCAAATTTCTACAAAGGACAAGCAGGAAGAATTGCAATTATCGGAGGATGTGAAGATTATACTGGAGCACCATTCTTTGCAGCCCATTCAGCAGCATTGCTTGGCTGTGATTTATCCCATGTCATCTGTGAAAAGAATGCTGCCACAGTCATCAAACTGTATCTGCCCGATCTTATGGTTCATCCATATCTATATGATAGTGGTAGCTCATCCTCTGCTAAGGAGCAAGATTACAATAATATTATCAATGAGAAAATATTACCTAAAGTAATTGGTTTACTTAACAGAATGCATTTGGTGGTGATAGGCCCCGGTTTTGGAAGAGACCCACTTATGATCCAGACGCTTGTTAGGATCATTGAAGAAGTGAAAGTATTGAATATTCCATTAATATTGGACGCTGATGCATTGTTTGCAGTTTCTCAGAACCCCAAAATCATCACAAATTATTCTAAAGCCGTGCTTACTCCCAACGTGGTTGAGTTTAAGAGACTTGCAGAGGCACTTGGAGAGAAAGTTCCGGAACCTATATCGCTCGAACAATCAATAGAGTTGACCATAACCCTTTCAAAGAAGTTAGGCGGAGTCACAATCGTTAAAAAGGGAGAAGTGGATTTAATAGTTAAGAACGATCTGTATGTCATCAACGAATATCCAGGACTGACTAGAAGGGTTGGTGGTCAAGGTGATACGCTTGCCGGATCGTTAGCGATATTTTTGACCTGGTCATATAATTACCAGCTGGGGGTATGGAATCACGAGGGGCCCAAATTGGAAGTTGAAGATCTGACAATTTTAGCGTGCTTTGCTGGTTCAACCATAGTAAGATTATCCAGTTCCAAGGCTTTCAAAAAGTATGGCAGATCAATGCAAACGCTGAATGTTCATGAATTCTTGGGTGAATCCTATGGTCAACTCTATCCAGAGCTGATTCATTTATAGGTAGCTTATAACAAAAACGAAACTTCTGACGTTATAGTGGGGGCTAATCAAGCTTTGAAGTATATCTTTGAAGTACATCTTGTATATTCTATATACCAATTTTTATAATTCTCTTCTAAATTTCCAATTCTATTACAATCTTTGAATTAAATTCATTTCTGAACCTTTTTAGTAGCAAAGTGTTTATTTACAGTCGTGTTATATTATATACATTATGGTCTGAAATCAATCACAACTGCTGGACTTCTAGTAGCATTGATGAAAGTATGACCCAAGATATTTGGCTTTTTAGTTCCTGGAGGTTGAGATGCATAAATAGCAGCAGAAGCTGCTTTCAAATTGTTGATCACTTCTTCATCACTAAAAGAACATGTTGCAACTGGAACAGAAACATTCATTCCCTTTTGTTTAAAGGCTATAGATCCTGAATTTGCAGTGATTAATTTAACCACATCTTCAGAAACAGTTCCCTTCTTCACGGTTGGCATTAAACCTCTAACACCAAGAATACGTGCCACTGGAGGTAACAAGTGTGTTATATCAGGAGTTGCAAAAGCTTGATCAAAATCAAGTTTAATATCTCCCGCTTTAATTTGGTCAATTAATTCGAATCCACCAACAAGAGTTGCACCTGCTTTTAAAGATTCATTTCTAACTTCTTCATTCAATGATAACACCAAGGTTTTGGTTGGTTTTAATGGCTTTGGCAAGAAAATTGAACCAGATATTGGTTTTGATCCCTTTTCAGGTATCACCGTCATAAGTATTGAAATAATAGCGGATTGAGATGGTTGTCCTACACATGCTGCTCTTAAGTATCTTAATGCTGTTGGTACTTCCATATATAATGGATGATTTTGAGGTGGTGATTGATGTTGAGCTTTCAATTTAAGAAATTTTTTTAATCTTCTTTTGGCTTCAAATTCTTTATTTACAGATTTGAATAAAACTGAAGAACTGGATAAGTATCGAACAGATCTTGTAAGTATAACACCATTATGTGGATTGGAAACTATCAGTATCATGGCTGATGTTTGTGTACTGTCGGTATGGTTCTGGATAGTTTGGAAGATCTTCCTTTTCTATTTGGGTCTGTCTTGAGAATTTCACAAATGTCAAAAAAGAGTTTTTTTTCAGGCAACGCGCACGACCTGAATATGTGATAAAATTTGTGAGTGAAGAATTGGACGACTTTGGGGAATATTTGGCGAGGGTGTGGAGAATATTAGCGCTCTTTGGCAGTATATTGTCAGGTTTCTCCCCCTATTACCACAATGTCCACGAAAAAGTTATGGTAGGTAGATCGACGCACCAGTTCGTTGTGCAAGTGGTCAACACAGCAGTGGGTTGAGCTGGTGATGGCTCGGCTCAGTGACGCTGCTGACGTACATGGCGGTCTAGCCAGCCAAGGAATTAGAGAAGGGGACAGAACCAAGCGTAGTGCGAAAATAAATTATATTCAAGAATAGACTAAAGACTGTGAATACAGAACATCTTGAACTTTGTAGCTACTGAGTTGGATAGAGACGGAAAATATTGATTGAAAATTCTGTGGTAAGTAATGGAATTCCAGAAATCTATTCTCTTTTATTCCATGCCATTCTTTTCATTCCTTTCATTTATTCCTATTCTTTCCCACTGTTTAGACATTTTCTCAATGCCAATGGTTTTTTGTTCTCTGTTCTACAACCTTCTCCTTACCTTTTTTGCGTCACTGCTGGAAGGCTTATTGTGCGTTCGTTAAAAGTTTTCTAAATAATTAGCGAGCATCACTTAACTTAAGATACCATTGGCAAGGTACGTAATATAAGCCACCTTGATTATTTAATATGTCCCAAATTTGGATCAACACAGTTTTAACCCATGTTACCAAGCTCGCAAAATAATATTTCCAGTGTTGAAATCACCAAGTAATAAATTTAGCAATCTGACGTCACGACTTTAAAAGACGTACGAAATTGAGTTCAAGATAGGTATCTTGATCATGCCAAGATTGTGTTTCTAGTGGCTAAAAAATAAAGTGGTAAAGGGTTATACAGTAACCAAGTAATAAAACATAATGTAGTTACAAACCAGATCAAATCTAATCAAAATCTGTGTGACAAGATCTTGAGAATCAAAACCCCAATTATCAAACCAAAAAAAAAAAAAAATTAAAATCAAAAATAGTTAACAAGAAGGGGGGAGTTACAGTATTACGTCAATTCATTGAACAGTTTAAAAATTTTAATTCTAACTAAATTGAGCTTAGCAATTATTTCACTCAAAGATAATATTCTTAACCAACTACATCCACAGAATTTATAATCTACAATACTTGGTAATTGAGAATTAAAATTAATTTTGGTTGTTGGTTGTAGATGAAACAATAAATATCATTTACGAAATTGAGTTTATAATCAACTAGTTTGAACAATAATTGGGTACATATGCATGCCACAGTATATATCCCATCCAATGAGAACTCCCAGTAGCCTGTAACCATATGCCGCACTCAAATCCAACTTGAGATTTGAAGATTGTTAGTGAATTGAAGAGAAAAAAAATTATTGTTCGTATAATTTATATGAGAGAAAGTGGAGAACTAAACTAACGAATTGGTTGCTACATGGGCCAATCAGGATCCACCTTCAGTATTATTACTAGATATATCTCGTTGAGGCGTCGTGCAATTTCAATGTATATCTTTGTTTATACTAAAAACACGATAATGAGATAGCGCATTCTTGCAACGTGTGAACGTTATGTAAGTGAAGGTATCATTGACAAGTAAAAATATCAATTGTGCATGGGACAGTTTAGGTTGTGAAATCATGAGAAAATTGCGCCTCATACAATCACAAAAGAATGAGAAAAGTATACTCCCACTTTTTGTAAGAAAATATATTAGGGAAGTATTGTTTGTCATCCAATTTGAATCGGGTAGAAGGGTTTTGAATCGGGTAGAAGGGTTTTGAATTGAGAGAAATATTAGCTATATTTTTTTTTCGGTTTGTTTCTTGCCCTTTATCTATTGAGACGACAACAAAAGTGACCCTATTAAAATTTAAGGACAATGGTTTGTGGAATTTTTTTTCAATGTAGCATGGAAAGAGAAATATTTGCAATTGTTGCATATCAATTATTTTGCAATCTCATTCAAATGTAGTGTAGTCTCTAGATCATTTCAATGATAATGACCAAACAGCAAAGAAAATCTAGGTAAAACTAGGTAAAATTAGGCAAAACTAGATCAAACCAGATAAAATCTTTATCAAAATTTAATCTTGACTTTTCTCATTCTGTCAAGATCGGCATTTTTTTCTGGATGACACATTATTGAAAGGGCGCACGAGGGAAGGTCTCAGAATTATAGGGATTGAGCTATTCATGGTGGAAGAGAGACAAACATAGCAATTATTTATGTTGCTTCGTTTATTTCGTAAGAACAATTTAATCGAAGCAATCACTAATACAATATTTTCAAAGCTGATAAAACATATGGGTCAATTCTAGGCCGCTGGTGAAACCAAATCTCAGAATAGGGTGTTTTATTGTCATTTGGTTCCCAAATTGTTTCACTACTCATGTAAGGTGCTTTTTATCTCCGATGGCTCACATCTCAATCGGGAAGATCCAAATTGTGCGAAAAGAACATCTGGCCTCTAACGGTCTCTAAAAGATATCCGCAACGCAGGGTAAAAATCAGGAACAGGAATTCCAAATACAGCTGAATTGCATGGTCGAAGTCAGACATTGAGGATGAAACGTAAACGAAAAGAAACAAAACTCTTTCTGTGAAGATTAATCCATTAGTGGTATAACAAAGAAGGCCCTTTTATTTAGATGCGGCATCAAGCAGTAATTTTTTTTTCTTTTTGTTAAAAACCCGTCATCAATCTTGTCGTATCCATTTATCTACGAATAGTATTCCCGTATAGCGCATGTAAAAAGTCGACATCATAAAAAATAACTTTATGCTTCTTGTCTAAAGTAGCCAAATAAATCTCGAAATGCACCAAAAAAAGTTTGAAAAACAATAAATGAGGTTCGGCTGAAAACATATATTAACGATACAATTATCATTAATGTCCTATTTTACAATCGTTACCCATATAGAATATTGACACTTTCACAGTTTCAGGCTAATCTTTTTTTTTACGATTCATTTTAGTTGATACCAAACCAAGTCTGTTAACCAGCTGACCCCCCTTTTCAACTTTATTTTGCGTTTGTTCTTTCGAGGTTTTTCTTCACTGCACGGATACTTAAAAGTATATTTTTTTTTTTTTTTGAGATTTTTTCCTCGATAGCGTCACTGGCTTGGACCGGGTTTAGTCTAATCTTATTTTGATCAGTCAAGAATCGCTAGTTTTTCAATCTTTATTTCTTTTAAATAAACCACTGTTCCATACCTTGAACCGATACATAGACACAGGTTTATTTCCAATTTGTTTGCTCAGAAACCACAATTTTTGGGTGTGCGTATCTTATAATCTGAATCCCAAGTGACTTCAAATTTTATGACTGATTACAGAACTTCAACTACTGGCCTTCTTCATACATTACATCATCACTTGTTGTTCTCTTTGAAGGAGAAAATTTTAAAGTGGAGCAAGTAACCAAGAAAAAAGGAGATATTTTCACTCAGGTTATATCTTTTTTCTTATAAACTATCATTTCCACCCAAACATTTTTTGGTTTATGGGTCTTCTTTATTGAATATCTCCGTTTGATTGCTAACAAATATGTATATGCAAAGAAATACATCCAAAAATTCTCAATTTCTTCCTACCAGACCGTCTCCTCTTTCGTCAACAAATGACCCAATAACTTATGGGAATATCAAGATTAAATCTGCATCCGGTTCTGGTTCTGTCCTGCTAGGGAACTCATCTACCCTTTCTTCAACAGACTCCACTTCAACAGAATCATTCATAAAAGAAGATTCAGAGTATAGAAATAATTCATCATTAGTGTTTTCACCAGAGGGTCATATTAGCATAGTTTCCTCATCCAAAGAAGTGCCGAATCAAGGCCAAACTCGTCCAAGCCGTGATCCAAGTCCAAGTCCGAACTCTCCAAGAAGTCCAGATCCAAATTCAACCTCATACCGAAATCAATATTCAAATGGCCATTCTCAGTGCAGCAACAGCAACAGCAGCAGCAGCAAAAACAAGAATAAAAATCAATCAAATCGTCCAATAAATCCTCATATAACATCCCTGAAATCTTCGGAGTCTTTATCTCTTATGCTGTTGGATTTTTCTGAACAGCAGAAAGGTTGTGGTAACGAGGAAATCAACAGTAATGATAATGATAATGATGATGATGATGACGATGATAACGATAATGATAATGATGACGACAATGACAATGACAACGATAATGATGAAATGACCATAACATTATCGCCCTCTTCAAATGCTTTTCGTCTACTGTCTCGGTCACCTTCACCTTCACCATCCACTTTATCTTCAAATGGTTCATTAACTTCTCCTTTACAAATTGCTCGAACATCATCCAATGTGTCATCTCAGAACTCGATGCCAATATCGGGAATTCAACCCACCCCACATTACACGAAATCGGTACCTCCTGGATTTTTCAATAAACTTCGTTCATTCCCATTATTTAAACATGCTCCCAAATCTTTCCATACAAGAATAGTATCCAAATTAAAACTTATCCAATATCATGCTCAAGAATACATCATCAAAAAGGGAGATCCGCTGAAATCCATGTATTGGATCTTGAAAGGTAACGTAGCAGTCACGTCAACCGATGGAGAATCGATTTATGCTGAGTTAGTTCCAGGATCCTTTTTTGGTGAAATTGGAATCTTGTTCAATAGACAAAGAACGGCAGCGGTGGTAGCTAAAACTAAGGTTCTTTTAGGAGTTTTAACCTCTGAATCTCTCAATATGGTGTTACCGGAATATCCAGTTATTGAAAGAAGAATCAGAGACGAAGCCCAAGAAAGATTGGCAATTTTGGAAAAGAAGAGTAAAGCTTCTATTCCCAGTTTAGCATTTCCTCATTACATTAATTCAACAGGGCCAGTGATTGAACAGAAACTTGCTATTAGTGAATCAAGTACAGGTACTGAAGATGTTTCTAATAATATAAACCAAGAAGAAAAGCAAAAATTAACTCATAATTCAGGTTATAAAAAGAATCTAACCCCTTCGCTTAACAATCCTTTTGTTGATGGAAGATCGTACTTCCCAGAAAAATACCACGTATTACCATTTATCACTACAACTTTAACTGCATTGACTCCAAGTCCTTCCATTCCTCCCATAAAGATTATCGAAAGTGACTCAGGATTAGTTTCAAGCGAACCGAAAAAGACTGATAATGTAGATTTCACAATATCCATTCAAGAATTTATCAAGAGTTTACCAATATTTCAAAATTTACCGTCAGAGATTATTCATCAATTGGCGCTTGGAGTGGAACCATTGACTTTTCAACCATTTGAGTACATTGTCAGGAAAGGAGATTCTGGTTCAGATATTTATTTTGTTATAGTGGGTGAAGTTGAAGTTATTGGACACCATGCTTCAAATCCAAATTATGAGAAATGTCTTGCAAGATTAGGATATGGAAGTTACTTTGGAGAGATGTCATTTTTATTATCGTTGAAAAAGGATTATGACTATAGAGAAGCAACCAGAAGTGCAGATATTAGAACTGTTTCAAATTGTGAACTTATTGTTGTCAGACATGATAAATTACAAGAATTATGTAAAACTTATCCATTCATTATTGAGGATATGAGAAAAACTGCAAAAGAAAGAAACGCATTAAACAGCAGCAAAATGGATAGTCATCGGTTGTCGATAGACTATTTAATGAATGAAATTGATATACCAAACAGCCATCCTATATCGTTTATAGACCTGTCTACACATGATCCTTTGTCTATCAATCGCAAAAGACAAAAACCAGACTCAAATGAAAATGAAAGTCCTTCAATTCCACATGCTGCTGACATTAATTTATCATTTCCGCCATTAAATCCAGTTTTACCATCTATAGACAAATTTCGGCCATTTCATGAAAGTTATTTGAATCCAATGAGTTATTTTTCACCTCAGAACCAGTATCAAGTTCAATATTCGCTTTTTCAACAGCAACAGCATCATCACCACATTTACGGTGCTTTCAAGTATATGCATCATAATAAGAGACAAAGATTGGCAAGTATTAGTGGGACTGAAAGGCCCTCGAGATTAAGAGGAAGTACATTACCGGATTCTCTTTTACTTAAAATTTTCGAGTATTTCCAGTTGCCAGAACTTATGAGACTTTTGGTAATCTGTAAGAAATGGAGACAACTCTTATATTTTGCTCCAAATTTATGTCAAAAACTAGATTTGACCAAATGGAATACCTCTATTGATGACAAGGCTTTAATTTCAATAACGAACTTTGTTGGATCAAGACCAACCATAATTGATATATCCAATTGCTTTCATGTTACAGATGAAGGGTTTTCTTATATGATTAACGAAATTGGGATCTTGGGACAAATCAAAGTTTTAAGAATGAGGTCAATTTGGGAAGTCAGTGCCATGGCAATAATGGATTTATCAGTTCCAAGTGTTGGAAAATACTTGGAAGAAATAGATCTATCGAATTGTCGCAAAGTTCGAGATAATGTATTGGAAAGACTTTTTGGATGGAATGAACAAGTTGTTGCAGATAATCATAAAGGTGCAAATAATAACCTTGACAGATCTCATCAATCTGATTATGAGAAATCGTTTGGTTGTAAGAATTTGAAAAAAATTAATGTTGGGTATTGCAAGCATTTAACTGATGATGTAATGTATCATATTTCCATCCATGTCAATCAAACTTTGGAGATATTGAACCTTACCCGATGCACAACCATAACTGACAAAGGATTTGAGTATTGGTCAAATCAAATATTTCCCAATTTGAAAGAACTTTCTTTGAAAGATTGTACATTTCTATCAGATAAATCGATTTCTTCAATATCAAATTGTGCCAAAAATTTAGAACATTTGAACTTGAATTTTTGTTGTGCCTTGACCGATGCAGCAATTGAAATTCTATGCTTAGGATGTCCGTACTTGAAGACTCTTGATTTATCATTCTGTGGAAGTGCAGTTAGTGATTCATCATTGATCAAAATCTCGTTTTATTTGAAGAACCTTGAAAAATTAACCATAAAGGGATGTGTTAGGGTAACTCGTGCAGGTATTGACTCCATCTTATCGGGTTGTACAAGTTTGTATTATCTTGATGTTAGTCAATGTAAGAATGCTCACATCTATCCTGGGAGAATACCAGCACAGACATTGAATGTTAACTCTCATACCAAATCAGCATTTGTTACGGCCGGTCCATATCAAAATATTATTGAGATCGTTATATGATGATTTAATAATAAGTAAATAATGACTGATGACGAGTTTAGTGAAAGAAAAGCAAAAGCAAAAGCAAAAGCAAAATCAAAATCAAAATCAAAATCAAATCAAAATCAAAAACAGAAACAAAGTAAAGAACTGTAGAATTTCATTCTACAGCATCAATAGTGATCAAAGCTCTTGATCAAATTATGGGTCACAGTCGTTATGTATTTGTTACCAATACCTGAAATCAAGAAATTGGGAACTCATTAAGTAGATTAATAATACAATAATAATAGAGATTGTTTTCATTTGTAGAATCTACTGATTGGCTGCTAGGCAATTGTTATAGACAGTCAGTTCTTTATATGTAGTATTCTATGATACTTGTTTCTTAGCCCTTATGAATGCATCTTTAGTAGCATTCGCACTCATTAATTGTGAATAATTATTGAGGCAATATCATTTACCGTTGCTTTGATGCTATCTCAGTATGACAATCCAGCTTATCTTCAATCTCAATCTTCAATCTTCTTTCTGTCATTCCGTAAATTTCTCTATATCTCTCTAAGTATCCAGTGATTATCGGTAGACATGCTTTTTTCTTCCTTTAATAAACTTGAATGGTATTAAAGGTTTCCTTTGAAATGTTCTTTCTCAATACAATTTGATCGTCCAGTTTCATTTACAAGTCTATGAAGTCCACCAAAGAGCCCCGAAAATTTATTTTCAGCTATCCTTTCAATTCTTTTACATAGACTCTTTATTACCTATTGGGTTGTATGTTTTCCAATTTTTTCTATTTATCTATTTATCTATCCTTCAATTGAAATTAGATACAATATTGAAGATTCCCTTTTTTTACTACACAACCTGCCAATCTGTAGTGATACAAGTTGATCAATGCGCATTCTTAACAATTGGAATCAGAACTACAAGAGCCATCCCACTACAACTATACAATTATACAACTGTACAATTATACAATTATACATATGGTATAATAAATATAATTATTTTGGGGTCTCATCCATTATGACGAATACTCTACCGATTAGAAGAAGAAACAATTATGGTATTTACTTACTCTTTATTGAGATACATGGACCAACATTCATGTATGTAATGGCTGATGTGAACTTACCATTTTTAATTGATTTGTTTTTGGTTTTCATTTATCGATTCTACATATCCAACTTTATTGTGCTTGATCATTCCATAAGTTATTGTAAGTTTTACTGGAACTAATTGAAATTAATTACGGTCATTCCAATACGTTCATTTTCCAATCTTTTCAATCTATCCAGCTGTTCCAATCGTTCTCGCGTATTCGCTTGTGCCTTGTGCCTTACAGCCGTCTTATCTTTCAATTGCAGCCCTGAGACGGTGACAAGAAACGATCTCGACTCGTGCAGACGCGCACGCGATTTGATCGGAGATCGCCAGAGCGCCATTGTTTGTTTTCTTTTCGTTTATCATTACAGTAGAGATACACAGCGATTGCCAGGAAAACAGCTTAATATGCTACATTGAAGTGAAGATGCAGAAGGGAAATCCGCTATTACCATTTGCATTCACAACTTCAGCAACCTCGGAAATTCCTCTTAATACATCGCCAATTGCAAGAGAGATTCGCGATGAAAATGCTAGAAGCATGTATCACACCAGGGTGACTCCAACTTCCAGCAGAAGAGGACCGGTGTTGACAAATATTCCAAGTTTGAAGAGAAAGATGGGAGAGTCCTTTAATGAAAAAGACGACATAAAGAGACAAGATTTTGATCTCCACTTGGATTTCTCTTCTGGTGAAGACGAAGAAGATATGGTGTTAGTGAAACAGAATGAACATCATCAACAACATCATCAACGACACCAAAAACAACATCCAAATCTTCAGAGACAACCCATAAATCTTAATCAACAACTTCAGAAATTAAGCTCAGAGGCTCAACATGATATAGATTCCACCCACAACCATAACCCCAATTTCCAAAAGGAGGAGACTCAATTTATTAAAGATAAAGACACAAATATAACTGAAGACGAAGATCCAGAAGCTACTAAAGTCGATTTCATCCCTCCTAGTAGTCCTCCCAACACAAACTACTTAGCATCAGAATTTGATTTATCCACTCAAACCTCAAAACAATTCAGCATTCCCGATTCACCTACCAACAATTTCTCCAGTGAGCACAACGAGGACCATCAAAACGTTGATTACACTTCTTCACAAACACATCCTAAGAGAGACCAAAAAAGTTTGAGTTCAGACGCAGATTTTGGAATTGATCGATTTAATAGATTCAAAGTCCCAAATTTCATTTCTAAAGATTCTGAAAAACGGGATCTAGGGAGATTGAAGTCAATTGACAAGAAAATTCAAAATAGAGCAAGAGATATAATACTTCAAGCCTTTGAAGAAGGTCAAACAACTATTAATTTGGAAGGAATACAACTTAGAGAAGTTCCCGAAGAAATCAAGGATTTTAATAATTTAGTGATCTTTAATTTAGACCCGTTGGCGTCCCCATCGTCCATCTCATATCAGCTATATCTCACCAACAACAAATTAAGATACTTGCCTCCTTCTCTATTTAAATTCACTAAATTAAATGTTTTAGGACTAAGACAGAATAAGTTGACTGAAATTCCAAATTTAATTGGCAATCTAAAGCAATTAACCGATTTATACATTGGAACTAATAGATTGAAATATTTACCATATACCATATTGAATTTAACTAATTTAAACATATTTCTGACAGGACCAAATTCATTTATGGAGGTGCCAGATAATGCCATAACAATAACGAATTCCACAATCAATACCATCAAAAATAAAAATTATGCTTCAGAACCAAATATTTTCAATGATAATCACTCTAGGTTATTACCATCCTTGAAGACTCTTTGCTTGAATTCTATCGCAAAGTACGATGTCTCGTATCAAGAAACCAAAAACTGGAAAAAATACACCCCTAAGTTATATCATCCAATTATAACGAAAGCAATTTTGAATGGGCAATACGAAATACATTGTAGTGAATGTGATTTAATAGTAGTTGAGCCATTTGCAGAATCTTTTGAATGGTGGGATATATTAGGCAACAAGAATATACCAATCAAACGGGAATTCTGTTCTGGAAGATGTTTACAGAGATGGGAGAATCGAACCTATATCGATAGTCACTTTAGCTAATGATTTGCACATAATTGGAGGGAAACACTCCAATGTTACCACCAAATTCTCCTTTCCACCATTCCCCCTGTTGATCAAGAATTTTAATTATCTGGCCCTTGTGAATAGTTAGATCCTCTTTGTCTTGGGCACGGAATGAAAAGATCACTTCACAGTATTGAATACTTTTATTGTCATTAATATTAGATATTCTGTTGAAGAAGTTATCTCTGAATTTGACAATTTTCAATTGGTCTATTAAATCAATAGATGGTTGAAGTTTGGCGTTAAACTCCTCAGTAAACTGAGTGGTTGAAATATTCAGAAAAAAATCGCAAGCATCATCTTCAAATATTTCTTTCAACGATATTCTTAAATTGTTTTCAAGTTGATAGTTTATCATTAGTTGGATGTAATAAATAATGTTTTGGAGATTAGCATAGATCAAGTCTAATAATTTAAGAAAGTATGGTAACTCCTTTTTCAATACTTCGTTATAATTATTATATGTTGCTTCATAATCTTCCATGGATCTTTGGTAATGGAAAAGTCTTTGTGATTGACTTACCGATAAATCATCGACTTTTTGTTTCTCAAGCAAGGAATTGATCTTGTTTTTGACTTTATCATAATCCGATAGAGACTTGCTTCTGTTCTTAATAAACAAGTTTATAGAAGAAATTAGCTTGTTAACGTTTTCATTGAAATTAGAATTCAAATTTTGAAAATAGTTCAATTCCTGTTCAACAAGTGGAACGATATTATTAATATTCTCAATATAAAAGGAAATACTCTTCCAAAAGATGAACTGCTCCTCATAAATTTGTTTTGACGATGAAGTTGGGGTTGAGTAATCGGTTAACTTGGATTCATCTAATTTCAAAGTCGGGTTATAAATGTCTTTTACTAGTAATCCAATTTTTCCACTAATGTGCAATGTATTGAGAACAGATTCCTTATATGAATCATAGTTTTTGTTCAAAATTTCAATTTGCTTAACGGTATTGAGATATATTTTGTACAAAGCATTGAACTCTTCATCAGTTGTGGTTATTGAAAAGGCATTCAAGGTGTATTTGAACATAAGCGGAACATTTTTAACCAGATTTTCCCAATCCGATTTGGAATAGTTGTTCATTTGGCTAAGAGGCTGTAACATATTGCGAAGTTGGTTCATGTTGAAGTGACAGTTGGAGTATAAGGAACTTACTATAGTGTTATTCATACATTACACCAGCTGCCCTGCGACAAATATATGTGTTTACAAAGAGTGGAATGGCTACAAATGTGTTTGCGTTCTAACATCTTGCTTTAGTGTATTAAGAATATTGTTGTGTAATGCTATGTTTTAGCATTCTGTGAATGTGTGGAGCATCAATGAGTGAGTCGCATGTGTGTTTGAACGTCAGTGTGACGATAATCAGTTTCAGTCCCGTCGTTGGTCATATTGCATAAGTCCAAGAGAAAGTACTTCACGAAACTGCAATAAACAATAAAAATGAATCACATTTATGTCTCGAGCTAACACTTCGTAAGCACAATCCATGAATGTAATACTGTACTTATTTCTTGATGATGGAGTATTAATTAATACTCATCCTCCGTCTCTCAAAATCAATATATTGCTCTAGTTTCTGTAGTTTAAGGATGTCCATGGTGTGAACCTGGCCATGCCGAGATCTTCTCTGGGCCAGGACTAGCTCCTCTACTCTTTGGCAGTTCCGTATCTGACAGTTCAGGAGATGAAGTGGAAGATTCATTCTCTAGACACAACTTGATTTCATTCAAAAGTTTCCCTCTGAGTTCCTTGTCCAATCCACTATCACTGTCATTGCAATTCTCGATATCAATTTTGATTGAATCTAGCTTTTCTATAAGTACCAGTTCAAGACTTTTAATGAATCTGTTTCCGAATTTTTTATCAATTGGCAAATTAAAATAGATTTTCTTTTGTAATTTTTTAATTATTCGAATGTTTGAAATAACTTGATTGAAATAATTGAATTTGGAAACTTCGATTGATTTATTATTGGATTTCAAAGGAGGGTTGATCAAAAGTAACGCAGCGTAATAGAGCATTATATGGATGTGGACTGGAACATATTTCAAATTATTAGATATATCATTATCATTCAAAACCAAATTCATAACGGTTTGAGCTGCGTTAATGGCAATATTTGCATTGACAACATTTTCATCCTCTGAAACCAATTCTCTGTTTGAAATAAAATCTTCATCTGATAATTCATCTTCATCCGAATCAGAATCGACTTCAGAATTACCATTAGTATTACTCTTACCATTACTCTTAGTCTTACTTTCACAACCATTTTGTCTGCTATCACCATTTCTGTCATCCTCTTCAATCGACTCAATTTTCTTGGCTTCTTTGACGGCCCTAGACTCTTCCCATTTGGGCAACATATTCTTATCATTCCCAATTTCATCAATTTCGAGCTCTCTAACAGCCTTGGAGTTAATATACATCTTGGCAAAGTTATAGTAGATCAAAGTCGATTTGGAAGACCACACTGCTCCGTTTGTTACAGGCGCTAATAGCACTGTCCATGAGACCATCCACTTGTCCAACTCAAGATTACTTTTGGATGGCATACCAAAAGTAGATGGTGATAAGAGATCCCATGCATTCCCCGCAAATGCTTCATTTAAAGCTTGATTATATTCAACTTGTGATATCAATCTTAAATCTGTAAATCTTGGTTTACTTTCATTTTGGAATTTTTGTAACTGGTTGGAATTAGTACTTTCATTATTAATGTCACCATTTGCCAGTTCCAGATCTTCTGTTGAGTTAATTTCAAAATTCTTGCCCTTGATTTCGTTAGAGAGAACGGCTCTGGGGTTCTTTAATGCAAATTCGCTTGAACTAACTAAAGGTTGTCTATTAAAAGTCAAACTTTGCTGACTATCAAGAACATACAATAAGTACCATAATTTGATCTTATCCTTATATTTCAATCCATTCGGACTATGATTAATTGATTTTATTGAATTAAGACCAATTTCATTAGCAATCTGCAATGCTAGCCCAGTAAACATTTGAGAATCTGAAAGCCAAAAGCTACATAGTATCAATGCGACGATAGTATTGAATCCCTCAATCTCGTTTTTGGGTCTTCCTCGGTATAATAGTTCTCCACATAATTTATGAAGGTAGTCTCTTAGTTTCACCAGCTTGTTTAATATTTTTAAATTTGGATGATGAATGGATGAAATTGAACATATGGCACACACTAATATTGGCGACGTCTCCCATATGTCATCTATAGGGAATTTTGAAAGTTCAAATCCAAACAACTGTTGTGATATATTCTCATCAAAGAATTTGAATAATTCTTTCGCTTCATCTATCAGAAGAAACCCTTTTCTGAAATCTTCCGGATATTCTTGCAAGTCTTCATTTTCGTTGTGCTTATTTTTTTTCCTTGAATTTCTAGTGTTATACGTTTCCTCTTCTAAGTCTCTTTTGTTGTTGACTGAAATTGATTCCGGATGCTTGGAATCATTGAATGAAGTATGCAGATTTGGAAGTGAACTATCCAAAGGTTGTGATTGTGATTGTATGGGCTGGTGATGAGGACCAGCAGCAGGAGGCAGCGTAGAATAATAATGCAGATTTGGGGTATTGATATGGGACCGAATAAAATCAGGGTGATTCTGGTGGTGGTGGTGGTGGTGTTGTTGTTGTTGTTGTAGCTGCAACTGACTCTGTTGTAATGATAACATTGACGTTTGTTGCTGTTGCAGTTGTAGCTGATGTTGTAGCTGATGTTGTAGCTGATGCTGTAGTTGTTGCTGGTGAAAGGGTATCGGCACAGGCAGTTGAGGATGAATCAGGAGTTGTTGTCTATGTTGATTTTCCAACAACATTTGTTGATTTGACTTTAATATTTCCACCAAATCATTTAGTTTATGATCAAAAGAATTGATTCTACTCTCCATGTGGGACTTCCATCTTGATTCGTCCGATAATTCCAAATTCTGGAAACTGGAGGGCGTATGTATGGGAGGCGGGATGTTACTGGACGGTATGACACGATGGGCTAAAGTTGTTGGCAAGGATAATTTGGTTGGTTGATCTTGTAAACGATATATGACTTGATTTGCATTAGTTGAACTGGTTGGGATTGATTCTGATGCTTGAGGAACTAAAGATGGAAGATTAAGAGATGGTAACTTGGGAGCATACTGACAGTTTACGCCTTGTCCCAATTTAATACATCTTTCACACGGTAGGCTATTGCTGTAAATACACTTGACTTTGGATTTCTTGCAACTTGAACAAGGCTTCGTTCGCTTTTCTTTGATGGTAGGGACCATACTATTCTAATGGGTGGTGGATACCGTAAGAACAAACCAAACCAAACCTGGAGTGCTGGTAAATCTTCCACCTATTCCAATAAAATGTATATATATATATATGAATATATATGAATATATATACTTATACTAATGAATGTATGATATGAACGAATGTACACTGTTGTGTCTTCTATCATTTATCTTTCCACTGTGAGTGCATCAGTCTTAGCTTGAGTCCATCATGGTATTGTATATAAGACAGTTTAAAGCCAAAGACATACTTCGAAGATTGTATGCAGTACCCTTTCTTGCGAAATGTTCCCCACCCCGGATTTCAGAGCCAGACCTCGTCTTTTCGGAATAGAAGTTTCATTACAAATCAAAACTCCTCTTACCGTTCATTATTAAAACAAGTTTGTTAAAATGTCTATGAAAGCTAGGATAAGATCCTTCTTTGGATCCAAGAGACTATACGTTGTCACTGGCGCTTCAAACAATCCTTCAAAGTTCGGATTTAAGATTCTTCTGTGGTATGTTAGTCACGATTTACCAGTTATACCAGTCAATCCAAAGGCTACCGAGATATTGGGTCAAGAGGTTGTACCATCGGTAACGAATATTATTGAAGCAATTAATTCCAGGCAGAATAGTTTGGGATCCCACGATCTTTCAAAAGTAGATGGAATAAGTATCTCCTTTTTAACTCCTCCTCACATCACTGTGTCTACTTTGAAAGAGATATCTGGCTTACCTAATTATAAAGAGATTATTAAGGGGTTATGGTTTCAGCCAGGTTCTTATGATCAAGAAGTGTTGGATGTTGCAGAGGCAATAGATCTTTTCAGTAAGGTTGTTTCTGAAGATGAATGTATTTTAGTAAGAGGAGATGAAGGATTATATAGTGCTAATCTATAGTAGTATATGAGGTAAACAAGAATAAATAAGTTTGAATTTCTGAACGTTTGTATCATTTTTTTCTTATTTATTGACGTTGTTTTCTATATTTTTTCCTGTTTTTGCTTTCTTGGTTTGGTTTTCTTTTTCTCATTTCCATTTTTTATTGCAGTTCTTTGAACTATTATCATTGAAGATAAGTGCAATCTTTGTAGATCAGTCTAATCTTTGAAGATAAGAACAATCTTTGTTGACCAGTCTAATCTTTAAAGTTAAGTCCAATCCTAATCTTTCACTGCTCGTAGCAGCACCCATTCTAATCCAACATTTTCTTGATATACTTCCCCCAACTCTCGTCTCCCTCCGTAGAGTAGTTAGCTCCAGGCGCATTTTCGCTAACCTCTATGCTATAAGGGAAGGGCGAACTATCCAACGATGTGATCGGTGGAATGTGATCTTTATGTATGTCCACGATATCAATTATGGTTTCAAGGTTTTCTCGAAAGTTTGAAATGGATATATTTATGGGCAGCATATTCATGGTGGTAGCATTTATGTTTGTATGGGCATTGATGTTTGTATTGAAATTTGTATCAGCATTGGTATCAGCAACAGTTGACTTGTTGGTATTTGTCATTGAATGGAGATTTGCAAGATTTGAATTGGCCCCACTATTGGTCGATCTAGGATTAGAATTGGAAGTATCATCAATCGGTAAGCATTTTATATTCAAAATCCATGATTCCCAAACTTTCTGCTCTTCGTCATCATCTGATTTTGTTTGACTGAACCAACTAGTTTTCTTTTTAGACTTTTTTATCTTGACGTAATAGAATCGAATTACGATTTGTCCTATTTTGATCCCGTCATTAGACGGAACCACTCCATTGAATACGTTTTTAATCAATAAGTTGATTTTCTCATCAATTAAACTGTCTAGATCTATCATGTTACTTGCCATGGGATACGGTATGTCTAGGAATTCATTGGTGGTTGGAGTGATAGGTCCAAAAAGTCTATGGAAGAATATGGTACTTATAACACCCTTGAGTGACTCTCTTATCACTGATCTTTCAGCTATGACATTAAGAGAATATTCCATTGTATTTATATTCCGGTATGATCCTGATATCAATTTATTGTGGAAGATGTCTCTAATTAAAACTGGATTTGATTAATAAGATGTTTTATCCCCGACCTGCAGAAATTATAGATGATTAGTGTTTGTAATAAAGATGAATTGTATGTCTTTACTCTCGCAGTTCAAATAATGAGACGTTATCTACGAAATAGTTTGGGTGAGTGCTCGCACTGACTACCAGGTTAGAATTACAAATTCGAGTGCGAGTTGGTGAGGGTGCCAAACTAAAGGGTAGTGTTTATATGCATATCGATATGTCCCATGAACTGCCCTCGTAGGTATTGAGTTGCAGTCAGGCAACAGTGTTGATGATAGATGGGTATGATATTGGGTCTAATGGTGGGTCTAATGGTGGGTCTAATGGTGGATATGATGGTGGGTATAATGGAGGATATGACGGGTCCAGTTGTGGGTATGACAACAGAATGGATCTACGATAGAAAAATCCGAAAAGAGTTGCTCAGTTGTGAATATGAATGAGTCTCTGGTGCCAGTAGTCCAGAAGTTGAGATGATTTGCACACCACCAGCCAAACGATTCACATATTAAAAAACATTCAATTACACATCTACAAGTACCAGCTATACAGACCAACTCTAATTATGACAGCCATCGATTTGCTCTTATTTCCAAGCTAAACAATACACTAAACACAGATTCGACTCTCTTTGTTACACAAAGGATTATCAGCTCCATTGAACACTCATCATTTTGTTGCGATCTCAGCAAGATTCTTATGCGAATTGGTGTATTTTAAATGATGAGCATTGGAAACCTTCTTTAATTCTTGTAATCTTTCTCTTAAAGTTGGAACATCACGAAGATTCTTCTCTAATACTAACCTTTCTTCTTCTATTTTCAATCTTTTCTCTGCGTCTAACTTTCCAAAGAAATATCCTCCTTTACCATCAAATTTCAACAAATAATCATGATAATGCCATAAAGCAGGACGATGTGCAACAGATAATAATGATATGCCTAATTCCTGTGCGTGTTTATACATAAATTGTTCCATTGTTGGAGATACAGCTGAGGTACATTCATCCAATACCGCAAATTTAGGTTGATGATAATATAATCTTGCCATTGCCAATCTTTGCTGAGCTCCAACCGACAATTCTTCATTCCAATTTCTAACGGTTTCCCATGATTCATCTCCAATCAAAAATTCATCCAACTTTAATAGTATCATTATATCTTTCAAATCTTTATCGGTTTTATGATGCTTATTATGTTTGTATTGCTCTAACGTGTGAGGATAAATCACTTGATCTCTTAAAGTACCTTTACTAAGATAAGCTCTTTGAGGTAAGTAAAACATATTTTCTGAGGTTGGAATTATAATCTCTCCTTGTTTACAGGGCCATAACCCTCCTAACATTCTGAATAATGATGATTTACCTGATCCATTTGGTCCTGCAATTAACAAGTTTTGTCCATGTTTGATACTGAAATTTAATTTTTCAATCAACACAACATCTGTAGGTGTTACCAATTTAACATCAATAAATGTAATTTCATTCCCATATTTGACGTTATTCTTTTCATTTAATTCATTTTTGGAATCATTTAATTTGACCTTTTCCCTTTCTAACAATTTCCTCTGCTTAATATCATGTAAAACATCTTGGAAATCACTGACTCTTATAGCATGTCCAACAACTTGCAAAAGATATCTTCTTGAATAAATAAGCCTATCTAAGGAATCTGAAGCAGTCATCAACAATCTTCTATTAGTAATGAAATCTCCTGATGCAGATGGATCTGGTTCTTTGCCCAAATATTTATTTATAAATACAGGAGCAGAACATAATAACAAACCAGCGGCACCCCAGAAATATTTGACTATAAATGTTTGGGCAATCTCGTGAACTGCCTTTTTCCAGTATTCCATTTTAAGGAATCTTTCTAATCGGTAATAACATATGTCAATGTAATCTAATTCTCGATAATGACCTCTTAAAAATGCAATTTCTTCACTATTTGTAACAATTTTGGAGTGGGAAGATCTCAATTGACCTTCCAAATTTGCCTTCTCCGATGCTAATTTAGCAAATGGTGGAGAAAAGAATCTTAATATAATAGTTGAGAAATGGGCAATTAAACCCAACGCCAAACTACCTTCTCCACTGCCAACACCACTTCTGGACAATTCTCTTGCACATAACATGAGATCTAAAGTTGGTTTCAATAATTGACCAGGTAAACTGGCCAAAGCCGAAGCCAATCGAGCAACGTCAGTGGAGATTCTTTGATCGGGATCTTTGATTTTATTATCCGAGAGCTGGATTAAAGAATAAAAATTAGCATCAAGATTATCTGGTAAGTAATCTTCCATTATGCTGTTATTTATGTTGATTCTCAAAGATTTTCTTAAATTACTTTGAGACCAGGTTAACAATGCATTCACTATTGAAGCAGGTAAACCAAGAAACATCCAAAATGCTAACAATTTACTGAATCTCTTTAATCTTTTCGACACCAAAGCTCCGACTAATTTACCATCCAAAGTTGCCACCTGGATGGTAAGAAATGCTCTAATGACAAGCAAAGTTAAGTGAGAAAGTAAATGGAACAGAGCAGCATTAGTGAATGAAGGAATAGCCAGTTTAAATAACCTTTGAGCAGCATCTTTGGATATTCTTGGAGACTTCTTTTTGGAGGCTGAGGATTGATCTAATTCAAGATCAATCGATGATTTTTTGGATTTGGATGTTTGGGAGGTAGTCGTGGCACCCGAAAATGCTGCAGTTATAAGAATGATGTACGAAGCATTTAAAAAGAGTGAACGGTTTGTCTTGTAGATATTGAAAAGGGATGCACCTATCTTATCTCTTTGAATGGTATCCATTTTATATATATTTGTTTAGGTGGAAGGAAGATAATTTAAAACAAGATTAGCAAACAAACAAACAAACAGATGAAAAGTTGCCAAAATTTTAATTTCTATCTTTGAATGGGAAACAGTTTTTATAAATCTGTCCAGATGAACTCCGACTTGTACAAAGATAAAAGAGGGGAATCAGAACGAGAACAGTATAGGAGATGATCAGTAAGAATATGTAATGTATGGCAAGCTTCTAGATAGTGGTAATGGATTCAGAATAGAAAATTCCAACAACTCAACCTTAGTTCTGGTTCAGTTAGTGACTAAGAAAAAGAAAACTCTGATTGAAAGAAAATTGAAAATGATTTGGCACAGTATCACACTTTCAACTTGGAAAGTAAACGTGAAAGTGACCCTGAGCCGGCAACGAAAGCTGGTGTGAAATGGCTCTGATGCAGGCTCGAATGCTGATAATGTGGGGGAGAGGTCAGCTTATATAAGCCCGTTTGAGCCGAGGAATAAGCAGGAACCTTCGCCAGTCCACCCGCGAGGATTCTGGCTCCAGTAAGTTGTGGATGTTACGTGTGGAGTTCTTTCTATGGCCATAATTGGAATTATTGGAACTTGCTGCGTATGCACTCAGGACTGGTGTAGGTGGTAGAAGTGGTAGAAGTGGTAGAAGAGAGCAGGCAGTAGAGTGGGTTTACAGTAGAGAGAATTGAAATAGTTGGGGGTTGGTTCAATGGAGGAATTGAGGTGTGGTGTAGGAGTAGCAATCGTTAATAGTAAGAGTCGCTACATGTAATAGTCTGTTCATGAATAATTTCGCTCAAATTGGAGATTCACGTCCTAATCTATCGTTATCTGAGCCTTTCCTGCGCCGCTACTTATATGAAAATGAGTGGAACTCATTTCAGGATCATTCTGAGGTGAGTTATTCTGCATAGAATTGTATAGCCATATAATCACAAAATAATCAAAACTCTATGGCACTGATTACTGCGGTCTCAGCTATATCTGCGCTCATTGTTAAAGGCGATCGCTACTCATGTATTACATATAATATATATATAATACAAGTGTTTATACATATACAGGTCAAATATCAATATCAACATCTACATACTCCTATATCTCTATATTCAACCACACCTCTATATACTCTACATCTTTATCTATATATCTCTATTACATCTTTATCTACATCTATACTCTCATCTACATTGTCAGTCATTTATCATTACTTTATTAATCTATTTATCCATTTTACAAGTATCCACAGCTTTCCCTTAATTTACATATTTTCTTAACCGCACGAACTAGTCCTGGGTCCTATTCAAATCCAATTCTTTCTTAAATTCAAGCTTATTTTGTCGTATGGCATCTTCAATCTCTTCAATTCTTTGATAGTACAACGTATTGGCTAGATCAGTAGTATTCTCACTTTCTTTATACTTTGCAAGCAATTCCTTGTAAGTGGTACATATATCTTCTGTCTTGGGAACCTCAGAAGCATCTAATTCTCCTTGTTGAATCGACAATTGAGTACTCTTGTGGTTATACCATTCCTTACCAACAGATGCCAATTTGGGTTCGTCTGGCGTAATTGATGTTGGATCCACAAGTCCTTTGCCATGAAGTATCTGTAACAAGAGTAGCAAATCCCTCGAGTTGTTGCTGATCATCTTTATTGACTTAAATACCAGATATGGTCTTGAGATTCAGCTTGGGTCTTGAGTCCCTTCAATCTAATTTTATTCGACTACAGCCAGTTTAGTGCCTTTCAATATCACTCGTTGGTTTCCCTTCCTTCTTGTAGTCTCTCAGAAAAATGAGCTTTCGCATCAACTTCCCATTGACTCTCTTTCCATTGCAGCCCTGCCCGCAATTTTTTAACCACCCTGCAACGTGCAATGTACAAATCAACAACAAAGCATCTTTCGTCTACAATTGTTATATGAGTAACCATTGTTGGATTCTTGTACAATCATTAGCCCAGTTCTTGAATAACTTATGATGGGCCCAATACATCTATCGCCCAATTTTGAGGCCAGGTTTTCTCGCATAGACATAGCACCTAATGAAAATTCCCAACAATCAACCAATTGTAAGAGTTTTTCTTCCACTACAGTTCAAAGGTCTGCAAAGAAAAAATATCCAGTAGAATTATACCCCACCGGTTCAATTCCTCCTACAACACCATGTAGACCACCCATATTATCCACAGCAAAGAGGGCAGAGTCCAGGTCCAAGAACTCCAGTAGAATGGTCTCATCATCGAATAACACTGGTTCTGGCTCCAGTTCTAGTTCAGGTTTTGGTTTTGGTTCGAGTTCTAGTTACGGAACAACCTTAACATCTACTGCAAATACATCTTACGTCACTCCAAAAACAAATATTCATAAAATATCACCCTTACCTCCTTTGGCACCATTGAGAAACAGATCAACTTCAACCATAAAGCATTCACAATCATCCAAGAGAATACTGAGTTATCCTTTAAATCAAACAATACCCACTTCAAGGTCGAAACAGGACCTTCTGCTGTATTCGTTTATGAAAGAAACTACATCTTCTTCCAACAAACATGTTACGACTCCTTTGCGTCATGGTATTGTTTCACCATCTCCTGACAAAATCATTAACTATAACACGCTGGACGTGATTCAACTGACTCCTACAAATAATAGAATAGGTTTCAATAATAATGCAAAGAGGCCAAGTCAATATGCAAGTATAAAATGTCAAGCCAATAAATTTACAGTGGGAAGAACAAGAAGAATTACATCCTCTCATGTTTCTATTGCAAAGCAATTAGATGTACTCAATTGTGACTGTGATACTAACTTTAAATTCATACCCAAGGGTGTTCCTCCAGCTGAACAGAACAGGAAACCTTCATTTAACAGCAATAGTAGGAATGGTATTTCCAATACGAAGGGTCGACCAATCCTAGCGCCTATTCGGCACGTCTCTCAGCCATTTCAGGAAGACGTCTACAACCGTTTGTATAACAATTCGTACAAACGCAAAATACCTCCAGTCACTACTGACACTTTGCCAGTTACCAAACACACTCACAGATCAAGCACTACTAATAAAGTCAAAATTTCAACTTTATATGAACTATATTCAATAATTTATAAGGAAGATCCTTCTTTGTTTGAGGAAGAAGCTGCTGCAACCGGTGTAGATAATGATAGTGGAATCGAAAGTGTGTGTAGAGATAATGATCATCAGAGTGAATCAATGCATACTATCCAAGTCAGCCCCAACAAACTAGTGAGTAACACTGCGTACGAACAACGATTACCAGCTTCACCATCAACATCATCTTTATCTATATATGAAAGAGGAGAGACGTTAAGAAGAAAAGATCTTTACTATTTCTCCAATAGTAAATCCCAGAATAAGCAAAGTAACCGTTCAATAAACATCAAGAACTATGGAGAAAACTTTGGATTTGACGATAAAAAAGGCAACTATATAATCGTTCCAAATGATCATATCAATTATAGGTATGAGATAATCAAAGTATTTGGGAATGGTTCATTTGGTAATGTTATCAAGTGCAGGGACCATAAGAACAAAGATGCAAATAAATTTGTGGCGATCAAGATTATAAAGAATGATTTGAATTGGTCTTTGCAATCGGTTTACGAAATTAAAATGTTAAAGCATTTGAATCACAATATGAATTTGGAGAATTCTGATGAGAGTAATACAAACAACAAGACTAATGATGATTTCCCTATATTAAAGTATTTCGAGCACTTTCATTTCAGAGGTCATATGTGCATTGTCACCGAAATGTTATCGCTCAATTTATTTTCATTGGTTGAAATCAGCTCATATAGAGGGTTTTCGTTACCAATAATCAAGTATTTCAGTACAAGGATACTTAAGGGGATTAGCTTCATTCACAAACAAAATATTATTCACTGTGACATAAAGCCTGAAAATATCATGATCAAATTACCAGATTCAAGTATTTTCAGGCTTAACGAGAATGATAATGATAAAGATAGTATTGCAGGCTCTCAAGAAGACATAATTGAAATGTTGAATAAGTCCTTAATAATCAAAATCATCGATTTTGGCTCGTCATGCTTCAGAAATGAAATCTCTTATTCGTATATCCAATCAAGGTATTATAGAGCACCTGAGGTTATATTGGGGGCCAAATATTTTGAAAAAATTGACTTGTGGTCATTTGGTTGTGTTATAACAGAATTATATAACGGCTTACCCTTACTCCCGGGAAAGAATGAATTGGAACAAATTGGGTTGATAATCGAATTGTTTGGGTGTCCTAATAGTAACTTGATTTTAAATTACCGAAATAGATTGCTTAGCTCAATTGAAGATAAAAAATCGATTTCTAAAATTGTTGACCCAGTAACAAATTTTCAGCATAGTAATTTTGTTGATGAAAAATCTGTTAAAAAGACTTTACTTTTCCAATTGTTTGATTTAGAAGGTAAAATCAATTTGAATTTTTTGAACCTTAGACTCCAAGCAATGAATACAGAAAATGTTGTGAAGAAAAATGTTAAGATAAATTCCAAGATCCTTGAAGTTTTATTAAGGATTGGTACCTCGACTAATGAGAATAAGAAGGACAGTCTGAATTTCATTAAATTTTTGAATAACATATTCCAATGGGATCCCAGCTTGAGACTATCTGCCGATGAGTTACTCGAGAGTTCGTTCTTACGAGAGTGAAAATGAGGTTTAGAAGGAAGAGTACAGAGGATTGAGGCTAGGTCCAAGAGTGATGCGAGAGTTTGAAACTATCCGACCGGTTAATGTAGGTGAATAGATGCATATAGATAAGAAAAATTGATCAATATATTTGGAGAAGAAAACTGTAGAGATGAATCAAATATTATGGTATGGGGATGTGCGATGAGTCTGTCATGTTCCATCCATTGTACTCCATGTTCAGTAATTGTTTATAAGCTGATAACCAATTATTGACTTACTATGGTTGTTTTTGAGTATCCAGCTTCAGTATCCAGCTTCGGTATCGATAATCCCACACATGCTCGGCTGTTGAAGATGACAAGATACTGCCATACCATATATTATGGTGGAACCATGATTGAAAAATTGAAAAATTGAAAATATACATTCAAAAAAAATGCGATTTCTGTGGATCGAACACAGGACCTTCAGATTAAACCGTGACTGGAGTTGAACTTCAGTCTGACGCTCTCCCAACTGAGCTAAAACCGCTTATTTGTGATGTTGGTAAGCCCTTGCAGGAGCTGATGTAAGTATGCTATTGCATTTTAGTCTCTTTTCAAGCCCTTGCATAGACATACCAAATATTGCCGCCTAGCTGAAACAACTACTGTAAATTCATAAGTCTGCATTTTGTTGAGTATAGCAGCTGCAATAATGACAATACATGGCATACTGGCATATAGCTTGCACATGAGTACAATCTTCTTGTATAAATGAATTTTAGTGATATTTGTTTCCAAATAATTGTTATCATTAATATCAGCAATCTGAGATAAAGTTATAATTTTCGCAGCCTTAACAAAAAGTACATCTTCAACAAGAGGAATACACTCCAATCCAATGACTACACTCTGTGAATAAGCTGCTGTAAAATTAATATCCTTGATTGAATATTTTTGTTTTTTAAATTTTTCTCATCTACCTTTACTAGAAGTAGAACCTTTCAGATCATCTCCAGAGCCCACCGTCAACGAAGCATTTCCTCTTTTGCCATGAACCCCAAACCGCAGCAGCATATGCATTCAGGAACTCTCAGCAGTATATTTTCTGCAACATGTGATCAGACAATGTACTACCATTTCGTGCTTCTCCTATTCCCCTCCCCCACATAAAAGCATTTGATTCTGTTCAGTTTTCTTCATTCTTCCAGAAAAGTGGAATATTAGAGCTGAATAACCATTTTTTCTGGCCCGAAACGTATTTGAAGTTAATCAACAGCCAATTTATCTTATTGGTACTAATTGCTAATCACAAAGCAATCTACCATTAGTCACATATAAAACAACCAAGCAAGTAATCTGCTTGTCCACCTACCCATCAATCCTTCCTTCTATTGACACATCCTAAGTCCATTGGTTACCCATCCACCATTGACCCATCCACCATTGACCCATCCACCATTGACCCATCATCAATATTTCAACTCATATCTTTGTGTACATATATAAATATATATACGTCTGCTGTGATTCTACATTAATTGTTTTACTTCAACTCCAACAAACCACCTGATCATGGCCAATAGTCACAGATTGTCAATAAGGGGCCATGCAAACTCTGCATTGAATCATCTCTATGAATACACCTCAGATAAATCACAAAACTCTAGTAATGCAAATTCTCGTTTAGCATCTGGAGCTGCTGCTTCTGTGTTTGGTATGGGTATAAATAAGATCAATAAGAGCAAATATGAAAGTGATCATCCAGCCCAAAAAGGAGATGGTGATTCGGATTCTCTTTCAAAGACCAAGACTAGCCATTTTGTTGATTCCTTATTAGAAAGATTATTGAAAAACGCTATAGCTGAAGATGATCCTGAAAGAATTCTAATGGAACAGAAATTCAAAGACCCTGAAAGAGCTAAACGACCAAATCTTTCTCTCAAAATCCTTGCATCTAATTTCAAAAACTTGAGCAGTAGAATGACCGGTTTATTCAGAGTCCAATATGGTATATTTCATGTAATAACTTGGAAAAGACCAACAAAAACAATATCAGTGCTAGTACTCTACACTTGGTTATGTATGTGGCCCCATCTTATATTAGCATATCCATTATTATTTATTATATTTGGAATATTCATTCAAGGTTATTTATATAGACATCCACCGAGAACTCCAGAATTCATCAAAGTGAAGAAAAGAGGTCAGTCACTATTGGAATTCTTCCACCAGTCTGCTGATAAGAGTATTATCGATGATCTATTTGACGATGTTTCTAGCCACGCCGATGAGAGATATAATAATCCAGATGAAAACGATGGGTTATCGCCCGTGGAAACAAACGATAGTATCATAAGTGATACTTCAACGTTAAATTTATCTCCTATAAACTCGGCATTTGACGACAAGAAGGGTGAAGACGAACCAAAAGATTCTACAGGATCTGATACTTCCACTAAGAAAGACACCACACCAACTCGTCCTAAAGTTTCAGCTTTCAAGTCTCAAATTAACCTTCTAATGAACATGAGAGATCTTCAAAATCTTACCTCGGATATTATTGTTGCGTACGACAAAGCCGAAATCTTTTGGTACCAGACGGCTGGGTTTAAAGATGAAGTTTTCACAACTCTTATTTTGTACGGAGTGATACTTGCTACATTTGTAGTGTTATTTTTAGGATCATATATTCCATGGAGATTAATATTCATTCAAACTGGCTGGATTGGTCTTATCTTGTGCCATCCGAACAGTAAGAAGTACATCACCAAATTTCAAAGTGGACAAGCTAAATCCAAAAGAAAGATTTTAATTGAGAAAGAAATTGAAAGAATAGAGAGACAAGATATTATCATTGATGATTCGCCAGACGTGAAAAAAGTGGAAATATATGAACTTCAATTGAAAAATTTGCTGACAAATGAGTGGAAGGCTTATCTTTATACCAACTACATGTTTGATACCGAACATAAACTTCGAAAATCTGGCCAACGGCCATCTGGAGTCGATCATTTATCGAAAGTGCAGCCTCCAAGAGATTGGAAGTTTGATATTGGTTATGTGAATGATTGGAATATCGATTTGAAACCAGAATTATTCCTCCATGAAAGATCACTTTTTAAAAATCATATTAAAGTTCGTCCTGATGAGCACGAGGGCTGGATATATGATAACATCGAAGATCTGGATATCGTTTATGAATTCAGAAGAAGAAGATTGACAAGAGAATGTTTTAGGTTCTCAAGACCTGTCATAGAACCCAAGCATATATAATGAATAAAGGAGATGACTACTTTGAATGCATTCTATTTATGTGATACAACATAATGGTGTAGTACGTCATAATAGGTAGTACAACGCAAATAGCGTTTTTCAAAATAATAGCGTAATACAGAATAGCGTAATAGAACGTAATCGTATAATACAATGTAATATTTATACAGTTTTATGATCAAAGACAATTATATGCGTTGACTAATTTGTTGGAAGTACGAAAATATTTCAATAGTTCCACACTGTTCTTATGCGTTAGAGATTCAATTTCAATTTCAATCAAAAATGATAATACTTTCTTCTATAATTATATGTAGTTGTCATTCTGGCACTTCCTCTTCAGCCCCAGGCATTCCCTCAAACAATCTACCGTAACATTCACTATCGGGGTCTTTGAAATGATCATAGGGCTTGGAAGGTTCCAAATAAATTCCACACAAATTGCAAAAACATGTTCGACATGTGGAACATGTCATTTTATTGCAACCGTCCAACCTTTGAATGATTATGTCACAGGTGGGACATCTTTTGAATCCTTGGGATTTATCCTGTATCATCTCATCGAACATCTTATCCATAAGATATTCGTTCGCCATTTTTTTAATAAGTACCCTTCCATACAGATATCCTAAGCGAATTCTTTCGATCGACTTGTCTTCAAACAGCAACCATAATTCTAAAGCTTCGACTGGAATGAAAGAATATTGTCCTCCTTTATTTCCTTTACATCCATTGATAGTACCATGCCATGATTTACGACACCAATGACAAAATGCAAAATTACAACTTCTGCAAATCACCAACGGATCGTGAAGATTTTCTCTAAAGATCTGCTCATTGCAGCCAATCCTAGGACATGAAACCAATCTTGCTGGGAAAAGTTTTGCAATGAGATCATATTGTTGCTTTTTGAAGAGAGTCTTGTATCTTTGGATCAAGGACTCAGGCGATGAATTGTTAGCACTCTGAGGAACGTTGTCATTATCATCATAATTTTGAGAGCCCTCTAGCTGTTTGCCTTTATAAACTTCCTGCAAGACCCTTGAAAGAAGCTCTAGGGATATAGGAGGTGTCATAATATTGACTTTGAATTCTTCAAAATTGAAATTCTCAATGTCAATATTTTCTAATCTTAAGTATTTCTCTTTCATTTTAAGATACTTTTTGGTGCATTCGAAGTCGGGACAATGAACTTTACCAACATCCCCAGATATTATCAAAGATTCAAAGAAATCATAAAGACATGTATTACAAAAAATATGATTACATGTGGTATCAAATTTAGTGCAATTGAAACCTTTATAATCGTCTTGGCAAATTTGGCAAGTAAACGTGCAAAAATCAAATTCCTGCTTTAATGCTTCAGTTTCAAATAGTTTCAAACAATTATATTTGGTCAAGTCTGATCCACAATCTATTGGCGAATTAATTAATGAGTTGTTGTTTATCTGTTCATGAATATGATCCACCATTGAATATAGGACCAGATCCTTATATAACTCCCATAATTGGTGTAGTTGGTGACCAAGTTCTATCAAAGCGTCCTGCGGTATAATAGTGGATTCTATTTGAAATTTAGGTGGTTCTTTAAATGGGTATGTATCTGGAAGACTAAATTGTAGTCTTATCGGAGGAAGATGGGTAACCGTTACCGAGTGGCGGTTTGGTGACCTACTTGGACCAATGTGAGCAACATCGGGTTGAGGTTGATTTCGGGGTTTGGTTCCCAGCAGTGGTTCAGCCTGCTTCTGAGCTTCATCCTGAGCTGTTACCAATATACCAGTCTCTATAGTTATCGGGATCAACAATGTTCCGGAATATTCATCGGTTTGCATGGTATCGGGAAATATGGCCATCAAAGACTGGAGTTCTTGAATCCTCAAGTCGACAGAAAAGGTTTCATCCAACAACTCAACTGCAGTCTTGAGGTATTCAGAGGTTGATTCTGGCATCATTTCATAGTAGTAGTCTTGTATATTTGTGGCTTCTGGAAGAAGATTGTTCTGAGCATTTCTTTTGTTATCTCAACATGCCCTGCGTCTTTATCTGATCCAAAATGAAGCAGCGATACAAAAAAGTTTATTGACCCGATAGAAAATGACAGATGGAAAAAAATCAAACACGCTACGTAACTCAAACTTCTTTCACGAAAGAGGTCTGGACAATGTTATACGAATCAAACACATCGTGCAGACAAAGGATACTATTTTGAATAACAGCATTGTCATAACATCTAGTCAAATAAGTTAGTCTAACCTCTAGTCAATCATTTTAGCATTTCATTTCTTTTTTATTTCTGTGTTTCTGTTCTTTACTGTCTAGTGTTTGTCAGTCTTTGAAAAATGGAGTCGTTCAGTAAGAAAGTACGAACATTTGATGCATTTCCAAAAGTTGCCTCTCAGCATCAGATCAGATCAGCAAGAGGAGGATTTTCAACCATTCTCACAATACTTTTGGGTCTTTTAATACTTTGGGTTGAAGTCGGTGGATATATTGGCGGATATGTTGATCATCAATTTGTCATTGATACTGATATCAGTTCGGAACTTACAATTAATTTAGATATGATTGTTGCAATGCCTTGTGAATTTATTCATACAAATGTGATGGATATTACCGATGATAAATTTCTTGCTGGCGAATTACTTAATTTCGAAGGATTTGGATTTATTGTACCTGAATCATTTTCCATAAATCATGAAAATAATAAACATGACACTCCAGAATTAGATGAAGTTATGCAAGAATCTCTTCGGGCTGAATTCATGAACATCGGAATGAGAATTAACGAAGGAGCTCCTGCTTGTCATATCTTTGGCTCAATCCCGGTGAATAAAGTTAGTGGAGATTTTCATATTACTGGTAAAGGACTTGGTTATAGAGATAGACTGATGGTTCCGTATGAAGCACTTAATTTCTCTCATATTATTAACGAGTTTTCTTACGGAGATTTTTATCCATTTATCAATAATCCCCTTGATTTCTCTGGTAAAATAACCGAAGAACACTTCATGTCTTATAAATACTATACAAAAGTGGTACCTACTGAGTATGAAAGACTTGGATTAAATATCGATACCAATCAATACTCATTAACTGAGCTGCATTATACTCATAAATTAACTAAAAATGGTAGGCCAAATGGTGTTCCTGGAATCTTTTTCAAGTATGATTTTGAGCCAATCCGGTTGAAGATTGTTGAAAAAAGAATTCCATTTCTTCAATTCATTGCTAAACTTGCCACTGTATTAGGAGGGTTGATGATACTTGCAGGGTACTTGTATAGGCTATATGAAAACATATTGCTGAGAATATTTGGTAAGAAATATGTTAATAGAGATACCGAGAAGGTCACAGGAGGTCTTTTAGATGTCGATAAGAAGCTTGAGAGCAAGAACTATTAGGTGGTTGTTAAAATTATGTGATAAAGGGAGTTGTATAGAGAGAGAGTATAGTAAAACGAAGAGTTTTAGTTTTTTCTAGATGTGTTGTGGGTGATGTAGTTGTAGTTGTAGGTGTTTGAAATTGCAGAATTGATGTTGCAGAATTGTAATTGTGATGAATAATGTATCTCTGTGTCACTATGGGGTCTGGTATTGAATCTGAACGCAATAACCGATAAAGAAAATAGAATAAAATATAATCTAATAATCAAGAACAGACCAAAAGAAGTAATATGGAAGACAAAGTCGACTGCATTACCAAGCATAGAAAGATGCAAGGATGAAATTTAGATCACCTACTAAGCCCCACATGATGCACTTCCAAATAAAGAGTGAAATCGGTATTGAGATATTGGCGGATACAGCGAAACAAACATAATATCTAAGTTTAGAGAAAAAAGAAGTATGGCTCCAATGTGGAGGGATACTGGAATTAAAAGAGATTTAGAAATAGAACTACTAATATTAATGGAATTGAAACGGAAATAGTAACAGAACAATAGCGGAAATAAAAACCTGCAAGGAATTGAGCTTTTCAACTTGCAAGAAATGATCTTATTTTCAGGCCGAGCCTCTTGTCAATGTTTGCATCGAGGACTAGCACCAACAACATCTCTTCAGTAGCCAAAGAGAACATTAGAAGAGAGAAAAATTCAGATATCCAACACTTGCAGGAACACCACGGAGGAGGTTGTCATTGAGGAACCTATGGTTTATGAGTTCACTAGGCTCTGTATGCTCATGCTCAATATGATCTACATTCAGTAAGTTTCCGTTAGCTACTAACAATTGACAAGTGAACTAAGAAGGTCACCCTTCTAGTCGTAAATTATGTACAACATCCCCTCCCCTCTCACCCCGTTATTGCACATCCGCGATTGGAAAATTAAGCTACACACATGTCCTTATCGATTTCCAAATCAAGACTACCGCGCGGATTGCAGGTTGTACTAAACGACTTATCATAAACCTGCTTGTCGTTCACCTTGAATTATTGCTAACTAATAATAGTCATTTAATTTTAGCAAATACTCAGAATCTATTCACTTGACTGGCTCACTTACTCTTTCTTGTACCGTATTATATGCAGTACCACATCCTGGAGATAGGGAACCGTTCGTAAACTCCGAATCTTATTAAGACTCATATCTTACATTCTATCCAATATTTTTCACCATCACAGAATATTTTTTTTTTTTTATTTACTTAACAAAAAATTAGTTTAGATCATAAACAGAAACATACAACAACATATATATTATACATCCTTTTAGACAGAAGCATATACATACATATATAAACCAATTCAAGCAATATATGGTTTTATACTGTCTTGCTTGTCCCTCATAATCTGACCAGATCGTTTCTTGGAAAAAAGACCTACCATATTGAAGCAGTAGAATAAAAGGTGGATAATTGAACCTATGACTACCCAGCTACAAACAAAATGCAAGCAACGAATACTAACAAATCTAAAATTAAAAGATCAAGAAACGGATGCCATAAATGTAAAGGGCTTAAAATCAAATGTGATGAAAAGAAACCTTCTTGCTCCTATTGCCTTAAAACTGGAACAGAATGTGATTATTCAATGAAGTTAGTATGGGGTGGTAGACCATATAAAAATGCTGATAAACAAGTCAAATCACAGATTCATTCTCAGTCCAATTTTCAAGCCCAATTTCAACCATTAACTCAGTTTCATATTAATGATCATCATACCCAATCTCATAGTCTAGCCCAGTCCATCACGAACACTGGACCTCCCCAACTCCACTATCATTCTCAATCTAATCCATCCAATATCGTATTCCCTACGGAAAATAATTCCAGAAAAAGATCTCACAGTAAGTTGAAAGAAAGTATCTCCTCAAGTCCTGCAAATACTCCAGATACTTGCGGTACAGCTCTGTTTGTTCCGGAGACATTCCTGACAATTAACGATATTGGTGTTGATTCTTCAAAGTCGAAGAAAAAGCGTAACTCTGCACTGTCAGTAACCAACTCAGAAACCAACTTTGTACTGACTCCATTACAAAGTTCGACGTCTGAACCAATGGATAATTTCCAAGGTTTTGAAAACGTCACCATGCAAAGGTCAAGTAGTGAGTTTGGACATTCGATTACAAAGAAAAACCCAAGAAAACCTTCTTATTTCACCAATATTATATTCAAAAGTAAAGAGTCAACTACATTAATCCCCAGCCCTAAAACCGAACAGGCAATCGGTTCAAATATTCATTTAATCCCACAGTCCAACCTAAGCCCGAACTCAATTTCAAACCACAGAGTTGATTCAGCGTTCAATTCTCTTCAAGAAGAGTCGATTTTGAATTCTTTTACTACTGCCAACCACGACAAATTTTCTGTAATAGACAGGTTCCCAGAAATATCTGATGGAATTGAAAGTCTTTCCCATGCTCTTGAAAGCATTGCCAGTGGAGGAAATCTGTTCAACTTAAAGAATTCTGAAATTTTCAATAATTTTGTTATGTCAAATATGGAAGACATAACGAATGCAAATAAATTTGGTGGTACTGGAGATATTTCTGACTTAATAAATAATCCCAATTTGTTTGATGTACCTCAGAATAACTTGCAGTATCATCAGAATGGAATTCAATCACATTCCCAGGGTAATAAGCATGATTATGGTTCAACCTTTCCCTCCAAAATCAATAAAGACAACAAAACAGCACAATCACCAAACAACAATTCAAATAATGATTTGGATGATTCGTTGGAAAGTTATTCTACTGACCTTGCGAAAATAGAAAAATACTTCCCGGGTACTCAGTCTAACTTGTTGGACGATTTCTTGACATCCAGTAATTCATTATCATCTTTCTTTGGAAGAAAGACTGCAAACGTTGAAGATAGTCCTCTCAGTCCTGCTTCAACACCACATAATGAACATAATAACAATAAACCTGATGGCCCATTAAATCCTTTAGAAGGATTTGAAACTATTCCACCTTCAATTACACCTATGCCTGAAATATTACTTCAGGTTCCATACTATAGGGAACTATTCCATTTTTGGGTTTACTTTGCTTCTGATCATTTGGTTCCTGCTCCATCCAAATTGTATAATGAGAACCCTTTCAAAGTCATTTTGCCAAGAATGGCCATGGATAGTCCTTCTATCTTAACAACCTTATTGGCGTTTGCAGCTTCTGTGAGATCCCAATTTATTGAGTATCATCAACCCAAGGCTATCATTGATCAACTATTGTCAAGGTCATGTTCTGAACTCTTGACATTACTTCAAGATAAAAAATTAGCTACATCCGATACGACTCTTGCAACGGTGTTACTCTTGTCATGTTTAGAGGTTTTCAGTAATGGAAACTTCGATAGACATAGAGCTCATACGATAGGAGCCCGGCAAATTATCCTTTCAAGGGGTTTAAAATTATCCAAAAAAAAGAAACCAAGCAATATTGTCAGAAGTGAGCAGTTACAAGAGATTGACCAAAAGCTGGATATTGCACTTGATAATGAATCTGAAATAACAGGGGAGATTGGAAGTGAATTAGAAGTTAAGGAAAGGGAAAGAAAATTACAAAAGCGAATCCAGAATGATATTTTATCTTCTCCGTCACTGGTCTCTTCATCATCTTTTTCGATAGAAAACAGTATGGAAACGTCTGAGTCAGACGTCACCTACTTTTTGATGAGATGGTTTGCATACGTCGATGTGGTTGGAGCCCTATCGGCGACCAGGAAAGCAGACAATTATTTGGATTATAAAGACGAGCAAGATTTATACCATGATATATCTCTGGTAGACTTGGACAATGTTGGTCATATCGATCCAATTCTTGGATTTGACTTGGTGTTTTTGCCTTATTATGCGGACATAGTGTTCCTTATTAGAAAAACAAATGCATATCTTTCATCACCGAAAGCGAGCCCCAATACTTTACCGCTATTCATTATAACCAAGGCATTGGAAGTTAAAGAAGGAATGTCAACTGCATTTATAGCTGGAGAATCTCAGAGAAAGGCGAGACTTGATAGAATAATCAAAAGGGCAAAAAATGGATCTTCTTCAAGTTCAAATATAGACAAGATCTTGGAAAAAGATAGTCTTTTAAGATCAACCAACAAGATATTTTTCAATATGGGGTTTCTAAACCTTTATAGAAGAGTACTAAAAATTGACCGGAAATCTGTTTTGGTTCAAGATTTATGTGAAGAGATTGGAGATATACTACATATCAGCATTGAACCCAAATCACCCGCTGATTTTTGTTCTATATTTTGTTCGTTTTGTGCTGGAAGTGAATCGACCAATCCTGAAATGCAGCAATTATTTAGGTCAAGATTTTCAACGTTAGCGGAAATGGGGTTGATTAACGCTTCTAGAGGGTTGCAGATTATGGAACGATGCTGGGAAACCGGTGCTGATTGGATGCAAGCCGCTATTGATTTGGATATAGATATCACCCTTCTATAGTCGAATCAACTAAAATTGGTGAATCCAAACAGAAAAGAACAGAACAGAACAGAACAGAACAGAACAGAACAGAACAGAACAGAACAGAACAGAACAAAACAGAAACAGGACTATTCTACATCTTCAAATCTGCTTCAGGTAGTAACAATTAATATTTCACCAGAGCCTTCCATACATCCACACACCTCTTATGTAGCTGTCTAGCCAGAGAGTCAGAGAGTCAGAGAGGGCCGATGACCTATGATTAATAACTTATGATAAACAATGCATATTGACAAAATCATGTCTCCGTACCAGTAGACACAATGTAATGGCAATCCAGGTTAAAACTACAATAACCCAAGCAACACCATTCCTCGTTCTCTCTTCTTCTCTAGCTTGCTTCATTCATCAAAGTGACAGAAAATCGCATCTAATGCCCTACCTGCAAAATTGGTATATTCAGTACTGCATATAACCACAACGTTTTTTCTATTTTCTTCATCTTCTTCGCGGTCTCGATAAGCCCCACTTGAGGTTCAAATTTCAGCCAAGTTAAGATCATTAAAGGTGAAAAACATCCATCGATCTCCATTAGAGTATTGTTTCATGTACATATAGCCAGCAAGAGGGTAAAAATCTAATCCATACCATATCAAGTTTTGCTGCTTTTCTTTTTTGTTCCGTTTTTTTGGTTTTATTTGGTTTTTTTCTTTTGTTGTAACACGTCCTTTGGAGTAAGAGGTTAGTCATTTCTGAACTGACTAGACATTTGTTTGTGAATCATGGAAGACTCAGACTCAGTAAATGATGCAAATATACCACCAATAAAGTCTCCAATAGAGCAGCTGGTAGTTTATCAGCACGACCAAGTAGACGATATACCGCCGGAGAACTTTGAATCGTTATTGAAGCAAATTGACTCGGCATTGACTAATGCTAGTGATACTCAATTACAAGAACAAGTATTCAACAATGCATTCAATTATATTCGAGTCAATTCCGTCAGTAGACATTGGTTCTGTGATAAGTACATGTATCCAATAGTAATGCATATTATGATAGTATTCTCCTTCCCGCCCAATGAAGTTTCAGATTGGGTTAGAGATAGAATAGAAGAAAGCATCTTCAAGTGTCAACTATGTGGCATTCAATATCAAAGAGGTAAATCATATTTAAGAGAAAATCTTTCCATCAAGAAGATTCCAATAGATAAAGTGGAGGAATTTATAAATGTTATTGACAGGTGGGAATCAGAAACAATATCCAGCATTTTAATCCCATTTTCGTCTCCATCGCTGCTCCAGGTTTATGAAAATTCTGGAGAAGACATTGAACTAAATGATTTGAAAGTGAAATTTGCCATTGTATCGTGTTTCTTGAATCCAGGAATCCTTAGAATTAACGAAAAGTTATCTGATGTGTTGAAACTAATCTTCTCAAAATTGCCCTATGCTGTTATACCGAAACCAAACCTGATGGTTCCAGGGATAGTGTATTACTTATTTGAAGGAACCTCAGAACAGAGGCAATGGGCTATAAGCATATGTCGAGAGATCAGCAATACCCCGAGAGATCAGCGAGAACATGCAACTATATATAGTGTTGCCGACGAGTTCAAAAGATATTACTATATGATCCAGGACGTTAAATATTTTTCAATTGATGCTTGTCAATTGTTTTGGAAGAACTTTCTTTTGATTGAAGATTCGTTCAATAACGATGAATTGATTACTTTAATTAATTCTCCAAAGGACTTGGAAATAATGTCCATCTACAAAAATCTTAGATTGTATCCTTTGTTTAGAGTCTTGTTAAATCACATAATGTCTTATCTTAAGGAACCTTTACCCGTACTCTTGAAAACTTTAGATTTATTGTTTAGGAGATTTCAATCTAAGTTCTGGAATTACTCTACTCCATACACCTTTATCAACATACTTGATACTACTTTACAGAGTCCGTATCTTGTCGAATACATACATAGTTTGAGTCCGGTTAGTTTTTCAAGCATAGACTCAATTACCATAAGTCATGATTCTTATTCCTTGGGAGATGTGCTTATATGGATGCTTTCATTCGTAGAATCTTTGAGTGGGTCACAGCAACAAACAACTGCTATTAGATTAGGATTGTACTTGCTTCAGCAAAAAGATCAGCTGAAAATTCCAACTATGAAACTTTCTCTGGGTGCACCATCTAATACTCGGTTAAATTTGATTTTGTTGTATAATTTGGGCTGTCAATTACTTCTGAAGAGCCTCGCTTTGAACAGTGATTTTCAAATTGGCCATAAGAATTTTTCAATTGAACTTCTTAAAAAGAGAGACGCTAGAGCTGCTATTGATGATCAAGCAGCGCATATTACTGAAATCGCTATGGGTCGTTATAGAAGTTTGCAGGATGAATTAGATAAACTTGATTTAGGCTCAACCAACTTAATTTCAAGGACTGCTCCAAAACAAGTCATTGCATCCTCGATATATTTTGATATTCTGAGCTTGGCACATCATTCTACATTATTGCAGAATGATTTAACTCCTACTTCATTTGATATATTCCCTCTTTTATGGAATGAGCTACTTATCAAGCCAATATATTTCAATGAAGAACTATCGATAGATGTTATAAAGTCGTTCAAATTCATGTCGTCTATCATATCCTTTGAGCCAAAGAAAAATGCAATCAAGGAAAAGGAGTTTACTAGTGCATTGAATCAGCATAATAAAAACGTTGGCACTATATTAGATCTTACCAGTAAAAGTTTAGAAAAAATCAGTCAAATTGATCCTTCGACTTTGAAACTGAAGTTTTTCAATAATGAATCAGTAATGATTGGATATTGGTCTTGTGTGTTGTCTCCACTCACAAATCAAGCAGCAGTGGATATTATGTATCAGGTTTTCGATGACGGAGAAGGGGCAAGATTTGAAGCCATTCAAGCTTTGTTAAGAGATAACTTAAAGATTACCCTCAACTCCATTAATATTAATATCGATAATCTTACTAAAATGAAAGCCTTTGAACCATGTCCGAAAACCGTAAGAATCTTAATGGATGTGATAGATGCGTTGGCAGACCCATTAAAAGGTCTTTTGATTCTGCCCGAAGATTTTGCTGATTGCAAAACTGATTTGAAGACGTTTTGGAACAAGTCTTGGTCATTTTTAGTGATGATATATCAGGGAGCACTTACATGGGCCAATGAGTATCATATTGATAAGTTAATTGAATTCACTAGAGACACGCTTGACTTGAGTCGAAAATTGCTAGATTCCTTTATGTTCACTCTTGATGCTATAAAGAGTTCCAACAGTGAAGATTTGGAAGATCGAGAGATAGGACACACTTTGTTTCAAAGTTTCATGAATGCATTTAATTTTGTGATTGTATGGTTACGTTTGGGTGATATTTCGCTTTTGAATTCATGTGTAGATCTTGTTTTTAAGGGATTCGATTTAGCAAAAGATTTAAATTTCACCATTGATAAAATCTTTCTTTCCAATTTTACAAAATATGGTGCAAGGGCCAAAAAGTTCAATAACAAGTTATCGGAAGCTCAAAGACTACAAATATTATCCAAGGCAAGAGAGTTTGATGATAACTTAGTCGAAACGATTGTGAATGAAGTTCAAGAGCAGAGACAAAAATCCAAAGTAGCTTCCAGTCAGCAAGTTATCAACAACAACAGCAACAACTTTAATATTCAAGATAAAGGTGCAACTTATAAATATGAGTCACATATTAAACAGCCGAAGCAACAAACCTTAGGAAGATTTGGAGTTGTTACAAAAGAAGCTCCAGTTGCACCACCTCCCGTAAACAAGGAATTCCAGTCAAACTCTTTGGAAGCGATCAGAAAATCGTTACAAAGTACAAGAGCTCCAATTGCAAAGCCTTCTTCTACAATTGCACCAGCACCACCAAGACCTGCTGGATTCAATTCTAAACGGGCTCAAGCAAATGCTACCCTGGTAGGACGGTCATTGAATGCTTTGAAAAAGAAGAGAACGGATTCCGACTCTTCTGAAGATGAGGATGCAGAAGAAGATCAGGATGTGGACTTGTCAGATTTGTTTGTGGAGAAGAAGAAGAAAGTAAAAGTTGTTGAAGTCGATATGATGGGCCGTCCATTGATAAAACCATCGCTCTCGAAGCAATTAAGTGAGAAGCGTAGGGAGGAAGAATATATGCGATTGAGATTGAATATTAATTTGAAACCCTTGTACTCCACCATTCTTAAATGGAATTACAATTCTGAAAGTGAATATCCTACAAAGGAAAAAGAAATGTACAGACCAACGAAGGACGTTTATTTAGATGCCAAAGATTACATAAAGTCTACCGAACCACTTTTGATGTTAGAATGTTGGCAAGGAATTCAATCAGCCAAACAAACAGGAGATGAAAAACCATTTGAATTGTTAATTGGTAGCAGAACAAGCTGCGATGGGTTTTTCGATGTTTATGCTTCAATTCGGAAAGATATCCTTTACGATCGAAAGTTTGGAGAGTCTGATCTCTTGGTATTGGGCCATCTTGAAGGTTTAAACTTGGGTTCTCCTAAAAACATAAAAAAGCATTTGAAGGACCCAAATACAATTACTTGTCTTGCAAAAGTTAGAGAGATAAAATCAGCCAATGCAGACTTTTCTGATATTACCCTTAGAGTTTATCCTCAAGGTTCAATGATGGGGGTCTTGACACCAAAATCTGTTATTACTGGGATGAAAGTGATGCAAATGGTTACTGTTGAAAGAGAATATTCATCGCTTAAAGGGGTTCAATATTATGATTTAGCAGAAAACATCTTTAAAGCAGAGCCTGAACGTCCACTAGAAATTGAAGATAGAGATGCTCAAGAATTACAGAAGCTGTACAGTCTCAATAAATCTCAAGCCAAAGCAATATTGGGAACTTATGATCGAAAGGGTTTCTCGTTGATTCAAGGTCCTCCTGGTACCGGGAAAACAAAGACCATTTTGGGTATCGTTGGATACTTTTTGGAAAAATCGAAAAAAGTTGGAGCTATATCGTTTAAAGAGGAACATCTGAGAGAGAATTCTCCTTCAGGTGATGGTACCAGTGGACCCAAGATCTTAGTTTGTACTCCAAGTAATGCTGCCGTTGATGAATTGGTTTTACGTCTCAGACATGGAGTTCCAAGCTCAGATGGTAATTCCACAACTCCTAGAGTGGTAAGATTGGGGAGAAGTGATGCGATAAATGCATCAGTTAGGGATCTAACTTTGGAAGAATTAGTTGATAAACAACTTCAAGCTCAGAATAACAATAACAACACTTCCATTGATCCAAGCATCAGGGAGGAACATACTAAATGCATTTCCGAGAGAAATAGACTAAGGGAAGAGTTGCAGAAACCAAATTTGAATACAGATATGATTGTAAAGTTGGAGGAACAAATGAGAGATGTCAACAAGAGAAGAAACGAGTTAGCCAAAAAATTGGATGAACAGAGAGAAAGAGTATCGATTGCCCATCGTACCAAAGAAATCGAGAGAAGACAAGCGCAAGCGAAGATCCTTTCCAATGCACAAATTATTTGTTCGACATTATCTGGTTCAGCTCATGATTTCCTCGCCAATTTATCTATTAAATTCGAGCAAGTGATCATCGATGAAGCATGTCAGTGTGTTGAACTTTCGGCTATTATTCCCTTGAGATATGGATGTAAGAAATGTGTAATGGTTGGTGATCCAAACCAATTACCTCCAACCGTTCTTTCTCAGGCAGCAGCTTCTTTCAATTATGAACAAAGTTTATTCGTTAGAATGCAAAAACTTAACCCTGAGTCTGTTTACTTGTTAGATGTTCAATATCGTATGCATCCAGAAATCTCAAGATTTCCCAGTAAGGAATTCTATGATTCCAAATTGCTTGATGGTGAAGGAATGAAAGAGAAAAATACCCGAAACTGGCATACTATCTTCCCACTTACTCCATACAGATTTTTTGATGTTATTGGTAAACATGAACAGAATTCCCAGTCTCGATCTTTGTTTAATTATGCAGAAGCTCAAGTTGTGTTGGAAATGGTTGAGAAATTAATGCAAATCCTTCCTCCGAATTCATTTGGAGGAAGAATTGGGATTATTTCTCCTTATAAGGAACAGATCAGAGTTCTTAGAGACATTTTCAGAAAGAAATATGGATCCAATATCTTGAACGAAATTGATTTCAATACCGTCGATGGGTATCAAGGTCAAGAAAAGGAAATTATCATTATGTCTTGTGTAAGAGCAAGTCCCTCTGGTAATGTGGGGTTTTTAAGTGATATTCGTCGTATGAATGTTGCCCTTACTCGTGCAAGATCATCTCTTTGGATTCTTGGCAACAAAGAATCTTTGATGAGAAATAAGGTGTGGAATCATCTTCTCACGGATGCTACAGCAAGAAATGAAATAACTCAGGCATATCCTGGATTCTTAAAGCAAATATCAGGACGGCCTCTGATTGAAATGGAGAAGACGAAGTCAGCCATTGAAAATGTTAATGAAGGTTCCCAAGGAACCATTCCAAAAATGCAGCCTAGTTTGCAAGGATCATACCCACCGAAGAAGAGATCTGATGTTCAAAAGAAATCAGTGAACACATCTATGGTGGTGGAGAGTCTGGAACCCATCAATGAAATGTGGCCACAACCACCAAAAGAATCGAAAAATGATACCCAACCAAAAACTCAAGGATATTATCCCCCCAAACATGCTGCACAACCTTCCAAAGTCAGCAGTTATGCGCCAGAATCCTTTTCCAACGGCTCTCGGAAAGAACTGTCTAAACTGGAAACCAATCCAAGCACTACAAACCGAACACTAGCCAATACAAACAACAATTCTGGTAATGCTCCCTCACATAGCTTGCCCCAAAGACCTCCGGATCTTCCCAGCAAGCCTACAAAGACAGGTATACTTCCGCCAAAGAAAAGAGAAACACCTAGCATATTCATATCAAATAAGAAACGCCGTCCTCCTCCACGCTAGGTCACAGGAAACTCGGCATTCTGGATCTACAACTTAGCATTAGATAAATAAATAATAACTATATAAATAATTGATTAATTAAAAACTTGCTCTCTGTACTGCTCTCTTTACATATTCATATAAACTTATTCTTTTTGATAGCAAGCGTATTAGAATTTCGAGCAGTGGACTTGGAGTTTGAGTTGGACAGCTCAAGTTCCTTTTCGGCCTTGGATCTTTGATCAACCACTTCATTCATGAAGCCAGTGGGGACCGGACTGCTGTTACTAGCATGTGTTTTCGTGGTTCTGCTCAATTTGTCTGCATTCACTCCAGACATTTCTTCTAGTTCTGAAACAATTTGTATATAGCTCTTGTTTTCAGACACCATAAAGAGAGCATAGGTAATGGCCCGTATCTCATTAAGCAATATGACATATAATGGGTTGCTCTTCAAGTTGTCCAACTTACAAGAATGAACTAGTACCTCAAATCTGTCACGGATCTTGTCTAGACTCGTTTCCAATATTGTAGTCGAAGTCTTATCGGGTCCACCTAAAGTGCTAGAAGATATGTGGTTATACAAATTAGTTTCCATTTCTTTAATCATTTCAATAACATCTTTCCATATTACTCCATTCTGTCGATAATTCTTGGCCTGATTTGAATATTGTTCAATTAGATCTTGCAAGCCGTTGATTTTAGAATTCAAGAGTTTCAGGATCGGTTCCAACTCTATCTTCTCCTTTATAGTGTTGTTAATATCGTCCAACAGAGGTTGTTGCGAGGGTAACTGGGTCGAATACTGAGCAACAGACGAGTTCAACTTTGGCAAAATCACTTCGTTCACAAAATTACTGAGTTTTGCTTTAGCATTATTGGACAGCTGAGTTCCTTGAGCATAACCCTTTTCAAATGCATTTCGAGGATTTATAGAGCCACTTACAGTGTTGTAATTAGTGGGGGGAGCAGTTATGCTGGCGGTCTGGGGTTCAGGAATGTCATACGGCTGGATTGTCATTTGATTTGTTGAAGTGTCACTAGCAAGTTTCGGCCTTTCTTGTACTTTTATTTGAGAACCCTGTCGATAATTATTAGCAAATGTGACATCAACAGGAACCCTTTTGATTAAATGATGTTGTTCGTTTCTAGAAACTCCACTGAGATCCAAAACTGCAGTTATTGCTTCTTCTCCTTGTTTTTCCAAATGTCTGAATGCCTCAACGTATGAAGAAGTCCTGCTTTCCAACACTGAGCTTGTATCTTGTATTTCAGCATTTATAATTGATTTTCTTTCTCTCAAATTACGAAGTTTCTTTTCCAAATCATTGATTTGGGTATCTATATCTGTCGACTCATCTGCCAATTTAGACAATTTGTCTCCGTACTTATTCTTGCTACTTTTGATTGATGCAATCTTTTTCAATACTTTATCCCTTTTGACGTCCCATTTTTTAAAGCTTTCAAACAGATTAGAAATGTTGACTAAATCTTTAGAATGAAGTTCAACCAAAGATTCGTAATCTTCGGCAATTTGGTCAAAGTTCTGCACTAGCATAGCACGGACCTTGGGTAACCGAGAATCTCCAGTTTCCAACATTTGTCTCTGTAACTCAGTATTGTGGTTCAATTCCCTCTGGAGGATGTTGTTTCGGTTTATTAAGAAAACTACCGGAGATTCTTGACCAGCCTGAGACAACAACGGAATGATAATCGGCGGAGAAGGAGCAAAAAACGAATGCCTTATCAGAGCAGCAACCGATGAGGCAGGGTATAATGAGTTTTCGAGCAATGATGAAGTTCCAGTATCAAATAAATAGGGAGACGATGGGGACTTCAATCCTTGGGCATACCCAGATAAGGGATCTGATAACGATTTGTTGCGGTTGGATTTATCAGACATCACCGATGGATTCAGAAAGATATCGTGTTCCGACACATTGGGTAGGTCATTAACGCCAATTACTTCTATTCTTGTGCTTTCGTAAGTACTTTCGTTAGGAGTTATCTCAGCTGGAGTCGAGGTTTCCCCTGAAGAACTACTTAAATGAACAGAATTCTTGTGGGGATGGGGAGGTATATCAGAGGATAAGAACTCATTGGGATCCGGTTCATCGTCGTCATCAGAAGTGTTGGATATTGATCCGGGAACCTGTCGAAATTGCACATCTGCAACAGCAACAGGTTTGGTGGCCTGGTACATGTTTAGTTGGTGATCATCTCTTTGGTTATTAATTCCACCGTTTATGCTTATCGACTCAAACAACCCACTGCTATGGTGGGACATACTATCCGGAGGCATCTGGATGGGACTTGATGTACTAAATACAACAAGAACAAGAACACAGAACTTCAAAGTCCAGTCAAGCACTACAGAAACTTCAAGTGTGCAAGTCCCCAGAATATTCACAACAAATTGAGTGAAAAACGGTTTGTGTAGTGTAGAAGCGGTTTATCTCATGATCATTCAGATAACGGAAGGTGCTCCATGATTATGGCGCTGATGTAGTGCACGACCTTGCTCTTGGTGAGATTGAGTTACATTGAGCGGAGGAGGAGACAGAACATTAACTGAAGATGTTAGATCGTTTTAAGGGTTGTGTGGTGGTGTAAGGAGATGCTGGGTTGATGCGATTGGTGCTTGTATGTGAGTAAACGTAGAGTATGAGGTATGGAGTATAAGGTATGGAGTATAAGGTATGGAGTATAGGGTATGGAGTATAAGGTATAGAGTGAAGAGGATAGAGTGAAGAGGATAGAGTAAAGAGGATAGAGTGATTAGGTATGGGGTATAAGGTATAGTGAGGTGTGTTTGTTCTGCTTGAGAAGGTAGTCTATTCATTGAGATAATCATAGAATGAAAGTCGATGATGAAAAATTCAATATAGTTGAATTGACTAAAGTTGACAAGGAGAGTGACAATAACAGTTGACAAGGAGAGTGACAATAACAGTTGACAATCAAAGAATTAGATTATAGAGATCACTAAATATAATATAGCTGACAGAATAGACCTGATATATAATAGACAGGAGAGAAAGAAGTGTTAATAGGTACAAGTATATCACAATAATGAAGATACTGGTGGCATAAACCCATGCTCATGGCATCTACATCGTAGTAATATTGGTTACTTTCACCTATTTTGTGTTGAAATAGTACAACAGATAACGAAATGGACTTTTTGTGCGAGTAAGAGAAAACAAAAACCTCCTTAATGGTATAAACTCATATAGAAGAGACTGAAAAAAGATTTGGTGACAAGTAACGAGTGTGAACAGTAAAGCTAATCAGATTCGCAACTTTGCAGTACATTTGTATGATAAGAGCTACAGAAAAACTGAAGTTTGGTAGTTTCGAATTTGATAATCCAAATAATCCTGTAGATGGGCCTAGTTTTCAATGAAATGTCCTAGAACCTCCCTAACTAAACCTATTAAATACATCTTGAAGGTAACTTATCTAAGATAACATTAAACATAAATAGAATACTTCGAGACAACGAATAACCCAGCTTTGATGCTGTACAAACAATGCGATCTTAAGAAAGAGAACACAATACATTCCCGATCACAGTTAATCAGTTCACAGTTAATCAGTTCACAGTTACCCCGATCTCAAGTCTACTGATTCTCTTTTCAACTATTCATGATAACACAATCACTCCACCATTGAAGCAATTCAGTCCCTCTAGAAAACTCAGCATTTACAGAAATGGAGTATTGGACAGGGCTGTTTTGAGGGTGAATAAAACAACCAGTTGGATCCAATCTACCTAAACAGATATGAGCACATGTATTCAATGTCAGAGATGGATATATACACATAATATTTAAAATACATTTGGATTCATATTATGATTGAAGGAAGAGGGTATAATAACAGTCAATTACCGATTAGTTTCCTTACATCTATATTAGTAACAGGAATGTTTTGTTTCACAAATTGTACACTATGATAATACGTTGAATCGATCCATTAAAATATGTTCAACGTCAAAGCATTAGCAACTTGGGAAGAGTCAATAGCCTCTCTAAATTCTTCAAAATTAAGACGTCCATCTCCATCTTTGTCTGCTTCCATAATTGTTTTATCCACAATCTGCTGTAATTGTTCATCCTCCAAATTCTTTCCAACCATCATCTTTAATACTATAAACAACTCCCCATTACCAATGAATCCATCTTGATCCATATCATAAATTCTAAATGCAAATTTCAATTTTTCAACTTTCGATGTTTTACCACTAAATGCTGATAATCCACTGATAAACTCCTGGAAGTCAATGGTTCCACTACCATCCACATCGAAAACATTCATCAACCTCGAAGCCAATGGGTTAGATGATATCCCCGGTATATCTAAAAATTCTTGTTTATCTATTGTTCCTGAACCGTCTTTATCTAATTTCATGAATCTTTTCCTAAGTCTATCGATTTCTTCTCGATCGAAATTGGTTCCCTCGATAAGGTCATCCATTATTTTTGAAGACGTGGCACCCATTATATAATACTAAATTTGAACAAATCCGAAAATACACTCCATGTATATATCTTCATAAACAAGAGAGTAAGTACCCAAGTTGGATTGAACTGTGATTCTTATCATTTGTGTTTGAGCTGAACCGCAACAAAGTAAGGGTAATGTGCAGGCTTCTTTAGGTGACTTACGTTACTTGCGCAGAGAAATTGCGGCGCTAATTTCTAAGTTTTAGCGGGCAATCGACAGGCTTTGTCGCTAAATTCAACCAAATAGAGACCTGAAGGGGCCGTTTCTGGCTCAGGAAAGAACTGAACAATCTTGCTCCATACACTAACAACCTCTTCTTACGCGGTAGTAAGTGCTAGGAAGTACTGACAGGGATCAATTCATGAACTAATAATATAAGGATCCCTATTCTATATGTTCGTTTCTTATAGATTCTGCAATAGAATATGCTCCAGATAGAAACAAGGAGTTAAGTACACTATTTGCAGCCATTCTAGTACTCATTTCTTCAATTACTCAGTCATCTCCACTCATGACAGCTATCTTCTTATCTACATTTAACTACAACGATCGTTTTTTTATTCGGCATAGCATTGCGACTAGTCTCTCGCTCGCCCAAAGATTGTTTCTTAATTTGCATTTATTGTCTTATAATAATAAAAGTCACCTTACTTTTAAATCTTAGAAGGTATACCTACCAAATTAGCACCTCCATCAACTGGTAACACAATTCCATTAATATAAGCGGCCTGTTTAGAACATAAAAAGATAGTAGCAGCTTGAATATCGGCTTTAACCCCTAATCTCTTTTTAGGATTCATATCGACCATTGCTTCACCAAAAACCGATAAAAGACCATTTGACATCTTGGTAGGAAAGAACCCTGGAGCTAAAGAATTAACATTGATATTTCTTGGACCCAACATAATTGCCAAGTTCTTACCCATATGAGAGACACCAGCCTTTGAAGCTAAGTAACCAAAAGTTCCAGCGGCATCTGATGCTACTAAAGAAGCAATGGAAGACATAATTAAAATTCTTGATGGATCTTCAGAAGTTCCTGATTTTTCTAACAAAGGAGTGAACAATTGAATAGTATGGAAAACTGCAGTGACATTCAAATCCAAAATTTTTCTAATTGCAGAAACTGGATGGGTTTCTAATGGTTCACCCCATGTTGCCCCAGCGTTTGCAATAAGGATATCCAATCGGTCAATTTTGCTCAAAATTGTTTTGGCAAATTGTTCGAGTTGTTCATCATTAGCAATATCCGCAGCAATAGAAATAATCTCAACCGTTTTGTTATTTTCTTTGGCAATTTTTTCAAGATATACTTTTGATTCCTCGCAAGCTTTGGCCTTACGAGAAGTGATAATCACCGTCTTCGCCCCATTAAGAACAAATGCTTCTGCGCAATTGAGTCCCAATCCTCTTGTGCCTCCAGTGACAAGGGCCACTTTCCCGTTTACGTTGAAATCAACCATTGAGTTAAGGTGCTATTATATTAAAAGGAATTGGTTAAAATAAGACAATGAATCGGTAGGTATTGACTACTACAAACAATCGTCTTAAACAGAAGAAAAGAAAACAGCTGCCCAAATTGCATTTCATTTGAATGCAAACTGGGCTACTTATATCTGGCTGGAGTTGGTGGGGTTCGTTGCAGAGCATGCGCACTTGGCGAAAAGATTTGGGACGGGGCCGGAGCCTGAGATTTGGAGAACAAGCTAGCACAAGTATTAGCCAATATTGTGATAATGAAAATTAGGGAAAAGATATGAGCAGACTTGAAAAGTGATTACAATGGTAAACATCAAATGTCCAGATTACAATGGTAAGCATCAAATGTCCAGAGTGCAACTCCTACATCCTAGTTAATCTGGTCTATTCTCTGTCTCTATCATGTAAAACGGCTCCAACGCACTCTGAAATGCATTGCTCTTCCCCACAAATTATGCCTCGGGGTTATGCACCCTGGACCCTGAATAATCTACGGAGCGATTACTCAACCATTGGGGAATTTTTCAGTGGGCCGAGCCGATTGGTGATAGTGAATGGTGCTAGAGGTCGGTCTGGGCGGTGCTAGAGGAGATGAGCGGGGGGTGAGTGGATGGTGAGTAGACGGTGAGTAGACGGTCATAGTCAAGCAGTTAGAAAGCATTATGTAATTGGTAAAAAGTCTAGAGGTGGCATTTAGAACATATAGAAAGGATAAGTGTGCACTTGATAGAAAGGTTTACGGTGAACAGTCGCTAGGAATGAAGAGTAGTGAAGAGTAGTGAAGAGTAGTGAAGAGTAGTGTAGAGTGAAGAGTAGTGAACAGTACTATTGGTATCCACTGTGTAGAGCAGTAAAGTGTCAATTGGTATCAATTACATAGAATAGAATGGAGTAAAAACTATTCCTATATAGAGGTAGTAAAGTGCTCAATTAGCATCTATTATTTATAGTAAACCAGTATGGGCAATTGACATTCATCACACCCGATCAACCATCAGCAATCAATTCTTCAGCTATAACAACTTATCTTCTTGCTTTGGCACAATCTCATACACCAATTGCATCCCTAGCACCATTGGATTAGCCAAGGTTATACAAACTCTGTCAATGTCTCGAACTAATGAAATATCCTTACCAGTAATTACCTGAATTAACTTATTGGATCCATGGACAAAATCACTTATAGACCAGATTTCCAACACTTCTTCACAAACAATTAACAAATTATTATCAATAAATGCTATTTTCTTGGCCTTAAAGTCGAATCTGAGAATTTGGTATCGCGATAACTTACCATGCTTGTTGGTGAAAATTGCACAATCGTTATAAACAAGCAAGAATTCAGCATTGTTTTTCAATTTGAACATTCCCATAGGTCGAGCATTATTAGTTTGAACCATTTTCTTAATAATATCAATCCCTGAATTGGCTGATGATGAGTTCGTAGCAACTGAGTTTGAAGAAGAAGATGTCGACTTTCTGCCGAACCCATCAATTTTTTTCAATGATGTTGACGAAGGTATCGAACTACCCACTGACGAAGAATCTATGGCAGGAATATCGGGTATCGATCTGGGTAACAATTTATCAAGTTCCAATATTTCAAAGCCTTTACTGGTGAAAACTGCAAAGGATGTATTGAAAATTGAAATCCCGTAACATTCAGTTTGAACATAGAATTTTTTCACAACTTTAAAACAACTAAATATTCCATCATTGTCAATTTCTGGTATAAGCACTTTGAAATTGGTTATTGTAGAGTTGATTTTTCGTTTGGCATAGAATATCATGGTGATTTCTTTATGTTTACCAATTTGGAAAAATGTAACTGGTTCGCTTGACAATGCAACACTAATCATTTTGTCCTTTCTTCCATAATATATGGAAATAATCAGATCTAATATATAATATCTGAGATTCTTACTTCCAAGTACAATCACTATGTTAATGTTTGTATCCACCGCTATTTTAGTGAAATCGGACCCGCCTACAATCTTCTTCCAACCATTTTTCAAATCAGAACAATATATTCCAGAATTGTTGGCAACAAAGAAAAATTTCGTCCCTTTGTAAATAAAAGTTTCAATTATTTGTACTTTACCAAATATTAGATGATACCGGCTGTTATTTAAGGTGTAAATATCCTTACATCCCAATTTTTGAAATTTCTGTAACGAATCCCTTGACGATTGTTCAATCGGATCATTTGGTGAACAGACTTGTAACTTTAAAACCTTGTTGTTGAATTCATAAGCAAAACAGTTATTGGTTATCGAATCTAATTTATAAACTTCCAAATTCTGTAATCGTTCACATAGATTGCTTCTTGCTTTCATAAATGAGTCCACAAATAATCCTCGGTCTCGTTCTGATTTGGTTGAAAATACAAATGCATTTTGCTTACCACGACCAGCGTATCTAACTTTGAACAGATAAATCGTGTCATCATCGTCATAGTCATTATCATCTACTGATATTGGGGTAGACGGTATTGATGAGTTGGTCTTGGACATCTTGTTTATACCTGATTTAGGGAACTCTTGACTCTTTTCTTGAATTCTATCCTTGTCCTGTAGTCTTTCCTTTATTTCAACCAATAAAAATTCGATTGGAATTGGGTTTTCAATGACTCTATACCCCAACTGTCCGTTTTTCTGATGCTTCACTCTCTCAGTAATCAATAAGAAATTATCCAACAATATCAAATGGTAATTGTAAGTATTGATCTTCAAATCTCCCTTTCTAGTGACATTCCCTCTATAAAAAAACTGTCTGTTTTCTGAATTTAGATTGATATTTTGGTTAAGTATCGAGTTTTTCCAAATTAACTGTTTATTTAGGATTTTCAATGCAAAAATATTGTCGGCCTTATGCTTCATTTCATTCACTTTCGAACCCAATTTGCTGATTCCATCAATGGCTCTCGTCAATGAAATATATTCTTGATCTATAGGATCAAACAATGATCGGATATCCTTTAATTGCAAGGGTAACTGTTGATATCTTGAATTAAAAGTACTGATGAATAATAAAGGTCCATTAACTTTTAGCTCTTTCACTCTGCTGATATTACGCACGTTATCAACCCATCTCTTTATAGATTCATATTTGAACAACTCTTCAGTCATTGGAATGGTACTGATATATTTGAGTAAAGTATTTCTAACAACTTTAGACCAGTTATAGTATATGTTACTAATATCAATGATGCTTTTAACAAATTTACCTTCCAATAGCAAGATTTTCAACAATGGCTCAAATAAAGAGTTTTCATGAATCTGAATTAGTTCAGTACCTGGATTAATCACGTCGTCTTCGAATTTATTAATCAGAACAATTTTATCTCTACCGATTAAAGTCTCGCAAGCTTTGATAAATTCAGGTCCAACGAATTCGATAAAACATTTCCCTCTTTGAATAAATGTTTGTTCATATCTGAAAAGATCATAGATAAGAGATTGTCTCTTGGATATATTTTTATCACATCTTCTTAAATCTTCTGCCGTCAATTTCCAATGAGTCGCCCAATCCTCTCCAAGTACAATTTCCTTTATATTGGTATTCTTCCACTTCAACTGATATTCAATGTCCTTATTCAAATAACATTGGGAAGAATAACATCTTTGCTTTATCAAATTCAGTTCATCGGTGTTTGTCTTGTAGTTACTATGATCATTATCTCGACAATAACATTCCAATAATTCTGTTAATACACCATTGACAGACACTGATTCATCAAAAATGATGCCTATGACATGGTCGGTTTTCTTTTTAGTTGAGATTTCATCTGGTTTTTGTTCAGTATTGGTATGTTCGATGACTTCTTCATATCCGATTGCTCCGATTTGTAAGAACGTCTTTATTATGTGATCAGTGTTTTGTCCAATTATATCCAAGGGAACGTTACTTCGATGAAATACAAGTAATTTGATTATTGCCTTTTTGAACTCATGTTTAGATATAAACAGATTGTGGAGCCACTTGTTTAGTTTCAAGCACCATAGGAATATATGATTCAATGACCAGACCAGAGAGCAGATAGTGAAGTGCTGAGTTAACAATGAAGAAGAGGTAAATGGCAATTGAGGCAAATCTAAAGGAATTGGAGGAAGATCAAAGTCCATTCTCTTTCTGTCAAGCGAAGGAGACAAGTTTTTCGGATCGCTTCTCTTGACAAAGGATATAGCGGACGTCAAAGTTATTCTTTTAGAAGGAGAGGAAGATTCAGAAGATGGCTCAATGTCTTGACTCTTGATTGAAACCGGTAATTCTGGTAGAATGGAATAATCAAAATACTTAGACTCATTATAACCTTCGTCTTTATCATCTTGTAATTCGTCATCGTAATATTCATTATTATTGTAATCAGCCAGTGATATTGGTTGTTGAGACAAGAATTGATCGTCGGGATAACTAAATGTGTATGGTTCATTATCGTATTGAAGATCGTAATCAACCGTCTGGAATTGATCTGCATTTTCAAATTTTTGCAGTATGAATTCTTCATGGTCATAATATTCATTACTGTACATCAAGGAGGGAGATCTTTCATAATTGGTGATTTTTTGAGGAGATGGTGATCTGCTGTTATGATTATAAGTACTATTACCAATTGGTACTGGTGGAGAAGAATAATGACTCGGAGAAGTCGAATTAATTGTATACGATCGATTTGGTGAAGGAGAAGTTCTGGAATTAGAATAAGCCGGTGATAATGACATCGTGTACGAATGGCTGGGTGACGTTGAATAAATATCTCTTCGTTTTGAAGGAGTTGAAGTTGATATTTTAGCACCACCATTAGCACTTGAATAGCTTCTATCTGGACTATGTACTTGGTCTACTCTAGACGGCATTGTTGGAGTCTGAGGAGATATACAAGAAGAAGACTCATTGAGACTTATATTGGAGAATTTTGGATTTAGGGAAAGTTTGGATGGTACCGGTGGAGGTACCGGTATATTATGACCCGAAATAGATAACGATGAGGTATTTATAAGAGGAGGAATTCCCTTGGTGGGGGTATTTATAGCATGCTGTATGATTTGGGATGTATTATTAGGACTTGAAGTTGTCCTAATTGGTATATTGGCATATTTTGTTGGAGTTTGATATGGTTCTTCCTGGCTAGTGGTCGGATATTCATCAAAATAGAGCTCTTCTGAACTCAATACAAAATCTTCTTCATTTATAGGGTATGGTAGAGAACCATCATAGTCCAGAAACCTATTTGAATGGTTAAAATCAGGATTTTGTTCATATTCTGGGAGTTGTTTTGGGCCCATTGGTTTAGGACTTTCTATTGAGTTAAAGGTATCATCTATAAGATCATCAACATAGGAGAGGTCATAGATTAGTGACGATGAAATGGGATAAACGGGCTCATTTACTGCTGAATTATAAGGGTCAATTGGACTTATTGGAGTCATAAATGAATAAATATCTTGAGGTCCTTTGAGTGGATGAGATGATGATTCAACATGGGATTGATTCGAGCCATGAGGTCTAGGAGGGATTGGGGGAGCTGATATTAGCAGAGAGTCCCCAAAAACAGGGACATATTCACGAGGAAAAAGCAGTGGAGGAGGTTTCCTTCTGAGGGACTTTTTAGATTCTTTTCTTTCCAGGATATCTGACATTGATTGCAAATGTCAGAAGAACAAACTGGTGATAACAAGACAGGTAGTAAAGGAGCGATTTTTCAAACAAAATCGTTAATGACAAGTATAAATAGATAGCAGAATAACAAGCAGAATAACTACCACAACTCCATACCCTTCAACAGTAAGATATTTGTTCACAGTTCGGAATAGATTAATCCAGTACCAAAGTTGTTTGAATGGTTCTGACGTTTTTGTCTTTTGTTGATGTAAACATAGCGTGAGTTTTTGTATGCAGTTTGTGGAAAGAATAGTGAGAATAGCGGAGGGAGAGCGGTGGAAATTAGAAGGGTAGCGGTGAAAATGGGACGAGAGGGTGCGGGAGTTGGCGCAAAGAGACTTGGCGGCAGAGAGTTGGCTCGTAGACGGTTAGAAGGAAGACTTACAACTACAAAAGAAAAAACAAGACTTCCTCTAGCTGTTGGCGAACTGTCTGGTTTGTTCTTTCACACAACACACAAGACAACTAATCGGACAACAACTTAGAAATTATACAGCTGTATTTATGTATTACTGTAATCTATTTATAAGGTTGGATATGAAAACGACTAGACCGTGAAATAGCGTGCTGTTGAGCTTGTTCGCTAAGCTTTAGTTGCAAATTGACTCTATCCTTTCGTGAGAAACTTTGCGGTTCTAATTCTCTTCATCGCTCAGTAAATTTTGAGGTAAGGAAATTCTTCAACAAAAGACAAAAATATTATGGTTTGGCGTCTTTGGTGGTATTATCTTCCAATTTTAATTGCTCTAACAAGAATTGTAAACCCATCCTAGCAAAATTGGTCATATTAGAAGATCTTTCACCACTATTGGTACAGTGGGAACGTGACACTTCACCCTTGGGTCCACTGAGACCCAAGTAAACAGTTCCTACCAGCAGTCCATTTTCTTTATTATTACCTAATTCTTGTAAATGCAAATCTGTAGTGGGACCAGCAAACCCAGTTTCTGATAGCACATAAGTAGAACCCAATTCGTATTTGGTGGTTCTTGCAAGTTTTAAAGCAACTTGTTCTGAGGGACCCATAAAATTTCGAATATCTTCATCGGACCAGCCGGACAATTTAAGACGTTGTTTTAATGAATAGACAAGTTTTCCTCCAATGTAAAAATCCAGTGCTCCTGGAACTGAAACAACATAAGCTGATAATAAGCCCCCACAAGCTGCTTCTGATATAGCTAGAGTCTGGTTTCTTTGTCTTAATATGGATGATATTTCCGATACTAGCAATCGGACATCTTCAGGAGGGAATGATTGTACCATTGGTTCTATTGGAATGAGTGGTCTCTAAAGATGTTTATCACAGAGTGGTTTGATTTCAGAAAATTGTGAAATATAAATTTCCTCACAAATATTCTGCCCTCCCCCACCTCTCTCGCTCTCAATTCGCTTACTTCCCCCACTCTTCTCCCTAGAGCGAGAGTGAGAGTAGAGTGAGAGTGAGAGTGAGAGAGTAGAGTGAGAGTAGAGTGAGAGAGTGAGAGTAGAGTGAGAGAGTGAGAGTAGAGTGAGAGTAGAGTGAGAGTAGAGTGAGAGAGTGAGAGAGTGAGTAGAGAGAGAGAGAGTAGAGAGAGAGAGAGTAGAGAGAAAGAGCAAGAGAGCAGAGTGGTAGTAGAGTGGTAGTAGAGTGGTAGTAGAGTGGAAGTTGAATGGGGGCAGTACCATTGGCAACAATTAAAGCATGCACTGCTCAACCGCTGGAGCGCTCTAAAATTTACTGAACAAAGAGGCAACAAATAGCACGCATAGCACGATTCGGTACCATCACCGCTCAATCTACCTCACGATTTGAGCCATCCATCGATAATATTCCAGTAAACGAAAACACCCAAGATTTGTTTGAGCCAATATGCACCACCTGAGTAAAATCCCATACAAATTGGAGCAACACACGACTCCATAATCAGTAGTGGCAACTCAGTCAACGAAAGCGACCCTTCACGAATTACGAATCAATAGTACCAGAACAGTTCTAAACCACCCTTTACAAATACCCGAAACACACAATGACAGCTGCTTTAGTTAAGTTCAATGCTGGGAAAGTTCAGTACGACGAAGATACCAAAAGATGTACCCCTTTGCCTCACAAGGGAGTGATTGTTATCAAGCCTAACGATGATGAAGATTCATTTTACGATTTCTCGTGGAACCCAAAATCGAGTTCTTCGGGGAACGTGGAAGCAGACGATTTATTGATCATACCTGGAGATGTTACATTTAAGCAAGTTGTTTCCTGTAAAACAGGAAGAGTATTTGCTCTTACATTCTTATCATCAGGAGCCAAAAATCTTTACTGGCTTCAAGATGTAGGAGACGATGAAGAATTAAATAAATTGACAGACAAAGATCAGGCAATAGTAGACAAGATCAACGATTTGATATTGTTGAATGAAGAAGAAGAAGAAGAGGATGAGGAAGAAACTTCCAGTGGCACTGGAACCACCAGTACCAATACCAGTACTAGTACCACCACTGCATCTAAATTGTCAGAAACAGATAACGAAGATGTAAATATCAAAGAAGAGACTCAGTAAGTAAATAGTAAGTTTAGCATAGACGTTTTTTATTTTCTTTTATTTTTTTTTTTCAACTACATTTTAAGCAGATTTATTTCAATTAATGGAACAATTTAATGATTTAACGATTTAAAACTTTTGGCTCCTGAATTGTCATAAGATTTGGCTTCTGAATTGTTATTTTGCTTTTCAATTTTTTTTGTTGAAGAATTTGAATTTCTTTCTTTTTGGTCCAATATTAACCAAAAACAGCTCCAATCGGACATCTCACACCAGTGCTAAACCTACAATTAAATATCCAATATACTCCTTATCAGATGTTTTGACCCCAGAGGTAATTGAAAAACATTTATCGAGTTTGAGCAAAGATGAATTACAGGAGCTTTATAAAGATTATTTACCGGAAAACACCAATATTAGCAAAGAAGAGATTCTTGAAGTGATTAAAAGTGGGTTTTATCAACAGGCATTGCAAAGATTGAGTCAGCAGTTACGCAGTAGTAGTGGTACTGGATATTTACTTTCTCAAGCATTTAAGTATGACTATAAAGGAGAAGGAATTGAGAATTTTCTTGATGGAGTTCGAGAAGTTGGAAAAAAGGGAAGTTTTGGTAGAGCCACTGAAGGCACAAAGTTAGAGGATGAAGCAGAAGGTAATGATGCGAATAAAGCAGGAGAAGAAGAAAAAGAAAAGTAGATCTAATAGAATATTTAATATGAAGCTTTAGTAACAGGTAATAATTTTGGATGAGAGGCTAGTAGTAGTCTTAACATGAGTTTATAGTAATGAATAGCATGAACAACAAACTAAATAGAAGAAATTAATAAGGACAATGAGAGGAAGCAATTCCAGTGGAAACAAGCGAAGCAAAACAAGCGAATTGATTGAATCGATTGAATTGTGCAATAGTTCCACAGTATCTTGTAGAACCCATTTCTGAAGCAATTCAGCATATAGCTGACTTAATTGTTGGTTTGAATGTTTGAATTAGTATTCATGATAACAGCAGATATTACATTATAGAGCACAGTTGTACTCTGAGAAAAGAAGATTCAAACTAAGAGCTACAAACTCAGTAAGCATTCGACTTCTTGCAAGTGGCTGGTAGAGATAGTCTCACTAGAAGTAGCCACAGGTTGGAGACAGAATCTGGGTCGATGTAGAAGCCAAACATCGATGCGTAACTGCACTCAGATTGTCGCTTGTTCGACTTTGGGGCCAGGATTAGTCGAGTAGCGCTCCGTTATTTGCAGCTAAGCTGACACCAAGCTGACACCAAGCTGGCACTAAGTTGCAACGTTGACAATAAGTTGACATCAAGCTGCAGTTGACATCAAGCAGCACTAAGTTGACACCAAGAAACCAAGCTAACACCAAGCTAACACCAAACTAACACCAAACTAACACCAAGCTAACACCAAACTAACACCAAGCTAACACCAAGCTAACACCAAGCTAACACCAAGCTAACACCAAGCTAACACCAAGCTAACACCAAGCTAACACCAAGCTAACACCAAGCTAACACCAAACTAACACCAAGCTAACACCAAGCTCTAACCACAACCTAGCATAGCCTAGCCATCCTCACCTCAATCATTAAGACTCCAATCGCTTATCACTTGACTTATTTGGCATGTCAGCAATTCTAGAGCGTGGCTCCAAATGCTACCACCTCCTTCCCACTGTTGCATCCTCCATCTCATCTTGCATCTCATCTTGCATCCCATCTTGCATCCCATCTTGCATCCCATATTGCATCATCCATCGCCCTCAGTCCAACTCCCCTGTGATCTTGCGCAACATTGCTGTTTCCCCACTCGTGCAGCGCTTCTTTGCTATGTTGCCCTTAAACTTGCCGCTAACCTTTCCATCGTCTCGCACTGAACGCTCCCACATTCTGATAGCAAAGCCCAACTTTGCTATGCCTTCCATCCCTTGGCCGATTCGGTGTGGTTCTGCACAAACAAGAAAAACCTTCACTATCGAACATTCGATTTTTCAAAGGGATCACTAGTGATTAGATCGAGGCTTTAATTACTTATCAACAAGAGTTCGTTCCATTTGTTGTATCTATATTCAACAAGGGTTAAGATACTGCTGCAGATATTGATATCGATTTGAAGCTCTATTTTTCAATTCTTTCTTTTTTCTTTTTTTCGTTTCTTCCCCCCAATTGGTGTCAATCCTCCAATTTTGCTTAAAGCCATATTTAAGTATACACCACTGTCCATCAAATGGTTAAAGTGCCCTAATTACAAAGAATAATTATGACTTTTGCAACCGTTAAAGGTGACAATAATTCATCTTCCACCCATACTCCACGACAAACAGTCCTATTACCAAGAATATCCACTGGCACCACCACTGAGTTAACCACTACCGAAACCGTCACATCTACCTTATCATCTCCCAGTGATAATGAATCTAGTCTCACACCTAGAAGAGGCTCTATAGCCAATAACTTATTGGAGAAAGTCACCGGAATGCTACATCATACCCTTAATACATCCAATCGATCCCGAAAGGGTTCGGATCCCGATACTTGTTCCATAACTTCAATTTCAAAATCCAGTCCTCGTTCGTCAGACCCTGCATTACTATCAACGGTACCTCATACATTGAAAGGCATATCCAGATCCAGATCCACCTCCACCTCTACCCCTACAATAGTGCCTATATCCACATCCAACCATGCTACGTTGCTACCACCTCAGCATGTTGTGTCGCTGGACCCTTCCATTAGGCCCAGGGACGTAGTACAAACTGCTACCACCTCCTATCGAAAGCCTTCATATCCACTACTGCCAGTCAAAGAGACCCATCACGTATTCCTCGAGTACGACCCGATGACCAAGCGGAAAGTCCTTAACAGCTATGAGATCCTAAGAGACATCGGTAGAGGTGAACACGGTAAGGTCAAACTTGCACGGGACTTGGAAAGTGACCAGTTGGTGGCTATCAAGATCTTGAACCGTAAACTGAAGAAGGAAAGACCATCTCTCCGTCACCGATTGGAATCTGATGACCAGAAGAATCACCAGAACGAATACGAGTTGAAGATCAAAAAAGAGATAGCGATAATGAAAAAATGTGATAATAAACACGTGGTGAAACTAAAGGAAGTGCTAGATGATATAAATACTTATAAGATTTTCTTAGTGCTAGAGTATCTTGAAAAGGGAGAAATCAAATGGAAACGAAAATTGAACGACGCAAGCTCGCCTGTCGCCAGTAACAATCCAGATGACATTCCTTGTTGCGGATCCGATATCAACTCGTCATCTTTTGTAGTCGAGGACGAAGATGACTTATTGTCTGACCAATACGCTCCAAATCTAACTTTCAAACAATCCAGAAAGATCTTACGAGACGTCATCTTGGGTCTAGAGTATTTGCATTTACAAGGAATTGTTCATAGAGATATCAAACCTGCCAACTTGTTGGTTAGTTCCGATAATGTGGTGAAAATCAGTGATTTTGGAGTTTCGTTCGTTTCATCTCTCGATAGAAACGATGAAGGGTTCCTTGTAAATGAAGTAGAGTTGGCCAAAACAGCGGGCACTCCAGCCTTTTTTGCTCCCGAACTCTGTCAGACTAACACCGGCAGTGGGACATCCATGAAAGATTTGAACGACAATTCCAACAATTGTGAGTCAAGGCTTCCAACTGTAGATCATAAAATTGATATCTGGGCTCTAGGAGTCACTTTATACTGTATTTTATTTGGTAGAGTTCCATTTAATGCTGATTCAGAATTCAAATTGTTCCAAGTGATCGTGAACAAACCGTTAAGTTTCCCCCATGATAATGCATCATTCCATTCCCCAGGTGAAGTCACACCAGAAGAGTTGGAGCTTGCAAAGGACTTGCTCAACAAGATGCTCGACAAGAATAGAAAGACCAGGATAGACATTCCTGAAATCAAGAAGCATCCGTTCGTTTTGATGGATTTGGAAAACGATATAGAACAATTGAACGAGTTCATTTATTCCAACGATGCCACGAAGGCTCAGCTTGAAGATCACATCTTGTCTGATAACTTTGTTACCGAAGAAGAGATCCAGAACGCAGTAGTGGGAATAGGAAGCCGAATCAAGAGAAGTATCGTCAAGGCTATCAAAGCTGGTCGCAGAGATAATGAAATCAGAAAGAAAATGGCCCAATCGCTAGAAATCGGTGACAACATGTCGTCTTCTGATGTTTCCATTAGATCAGGATCGACCTCCGGCTCGGGCTCCGGCTCAGTGTCTACTTCAGTATCGGTTTCAAGAGGTATGTCTGGCATGCTCAACAATACTAACCCCAGCCACCAGAACCATAAGTATCTTAGCTCAACACATATGAAATCAGTTCTGAGTGAAACGCATTCAGTAATTCTTTCAGAAGCACTCCAGACTTCTGCACCACCATCCCATTTATCTCATTGCTCCAGAAGTAACTCCCGCGATAATTACACCAGCAATAACAACAGCAGCTTAAACGTGGCTAATAATGTGGGTTACGTTAATGCCTCCACCACTGCTACCACCACCACCACATCTCCACACGTTCCGTCTAATCTTTCGGTTCAGTTTGTTCCTTCGAGGTCACCTTCAGTTGCTAGTGCTCCCAGAGAATTGAAAACTCCTAATTTGTTATTGCAAGAGATGATCGAATCACAATCTCCGGCTTCCAGTAGACGTGGGAGCGCCACTCCTATCACTGAAGCTCCAATGATCGAGACCAAGAGAAACGTCGGAGGTGATTTGTATTTAATAAATCAATCTGCTTTAGACACCTTTAGAGGAATTCAGGAACTAGACGCTAAAAGACGCAGATCAAGCGCTATAACTTCACCTACTTCATCCAATCCTACCACTGCCAACAATTCTGTATCGCACACCGATGGAATTCCAGCTTCTATTATTGCACCAGGTGGTAATAATGATGGTAGCAACAGGGCCTCTAAATCGTACTTGCAAAAGGCTGTCCCGATTAATATCGATGGTAAACGACCAACCTCACTAATCTGTTTACCTCTAAACGAAAGCTTTGCTTCGCTTGATAGTTTCAATGACGACTATCTCACCGAGAAAATCTTCCCCAACAAAGTACTTCACCGCAGAAGATCAAGCTCGACCTCTCAATTGGATAGGCCCGAGGGTTTATTGGACAAGGAAGTGTCCAGTCCCATGTCCCACATAAATGAAAGAATGAAAAATTTTGATTTGAGTACGCTGATGAAACCCAAAGGGATTTCATTTGACTTAGATCGTGAAAAGAGAGACACGACCGAAGCTGAAGATTTGGCTCCAACTGCAAAGCTAACTGCATCTAGGAACATATCAAACTCTTCATTTTTGTCAGCTTCATCGTCGTGCAGTTCGTCTTCATCAAGCTCCGAAGAGGAAGAAGGAGACTTGACGCTTGCATTTTCTTCCAAAGTCACTCCATCAGCCCGGCCGCACTTCTTATCGATCAATAATAGAGCCAAGTCCCACGAGTCAAACTTAAAAAACTTGGCTCAGGAACATAACGTATATGAAGTTCCGATCGTTTTCCATCAGCATATGCCTGAGTTTGAAGATGTTCCTGTGGAGTTGATTGGGGGAGTATCCAATAATCTTTCATTGGCTTCAATAATGAGACCTTCAGCTTCAATCGTTTCCAGTAATGGTTCGTCTGCAACCATTACTCCATATAATTATTATCTACAACACAGTCCTAAACAAGAAACCAATGCTGCTCCAGAAGTGGACCCCAATTCGAATTCAGCTCACATTCAGTCTTCATTGAAGACCCCACCAATGTCTCCCAATACCAAGTTTGATAAACTACAAAGAGAACGAGAAATATCCCCATTGGCCAAAAACGAGCCTGCTTATGCTAATCGATCCATCAACTCCAATGTTGTTAATAATGCAATGCCAATGGAGCCATCTAATTCTGAAGTTCTTAATAACCAATTCAACAATCATTACAAGAAAGAGCCCATTGCTTTCCCGTTCCCCAATGCCCTTCATTATGAGAATGATCGCCAGAGCACTTCCAAGACCTCCACTGCAGAAGATGTAGCAAGACCACATCATTATAGATCCAGTTCCATTACTGTTGGTTTGCTTCAGCTACATCTCAGAAGCAAAGATGAAGACAAGTAGTATTTCTTCTCAGTTACTACAACACTACACTACTCAATACACCATGTAGGCACACAACACAACACATTGTAACCATAGGAATATATCACACCATGAGTCATAGAATATATGACACCACGTAGCCATTCAATATATGTATAAGGTATATTTTTATAAATATATAACACTAATCCACATACAAGTGTGCCCTTATGTAAATAAAAAAAGCATAATAGACCAAACCTTTGGCATTTAAAAAAAATAGTTATCCCATACCTCCATTACCCGACAGACCCTGTTTCTCTGTAAGTTCCGATATCCCCTGTAAAACCAATATATATATATATATGTGAATATGTATATCTGTATCTGTAATGAAATACAAATATACGAAAATAGGGCACACTCTAAAAGTCACCCTTAACTTCTCAGAAGTTAAATAAATTAATTTCTTCGTTCGGTTTCAAGTTTTCTCTTCAAAACTGATAACCTATTCCCAATACTAACAATGAACTTCTCAACCATTGCCTTATCTTCTCCATCTAACTTATCATCCTCCTTCGATGATTCTTCGTCAAGTAATGCTTCTAACATCCATATAGCAGTACTGTATGCTAACTCACATCCCTTTAAGTCCTCTTTAACAAGTTCATTAACAGCAGCATTTCTCGACATTTCCAATGCTCTGTCAAAAATCAATTTCTCTGCAATTACTCTATCCTTTTCCTCAATGTTAGAAGAAGTAGAATAGATTCCGTTCTCTTCTTCTTCTTTGGATAACATTTGGTTCGCATCTTGAAGACGTAATCTGATAAACTCTGCCTTCTCGAGACATTCGTTGAATTTTTCACGAATCCATTGCACCAATTCATTAATCTTCATAGAAGTATGAATATTACTGCTACCCAATATGGTTGATCCCGATTCTTTATCATCATCCTGTTCGTACCACCAATTACTTGCAACAGCCATGCCTTGCACTAAAAGTGAAAGGGTCTTAACATACAATGCCACTCCTTCTTCACTGATACCCTTTACAATTCTAGGAGGTAATACATCTGTTTGGAGCATGAGCTCATCTTCCAATCCTTCAGTTGATGGAGGCGATGGAATTAATTGACTGAATTTCACATCAGCAAATAAGTTTATCGCGTGTGCCTTAGTGGCGATGGATTCAAGTTTATTCAACACAGATTTGTCTGAATTAGGAGAAGCACTTTGCTTTATATTTGCAACCTGCAAATTATTAGAAATGGTAGCGGATGTTGGAAGATTGAGTTTCTGAAGTAATAAGTTATTAACAAAATTAGGTGATGAAATATAGGTAGATGATGAGCTACTGTTAATACTTGCACCATCTTTTTGAATTTCAATCACCTGGTTAGGCGTGTTGGTATTTCCAGCTCCAAACAATCTATTAGAAGCCAAGCCAATAGCCTTTGATAAGGCATTGGTGGGTGAAATAGAAATGGAAATTCTTCTCTCTATCAAACTTGGATGTCTGCTTCCGATAGAGTTAGATCTAATCGATCCCCTTCTATAGGTATTTGTCTTTGAAGGAGACGATGCCTGTAAGCCATCTGATCCAGAAGATATGCCTCCTTGAATCTGTTGAGGTAAAGTAATTGCGTCAGCTCCACTTCCAGCATGTGAAAACTCGTCTGCTATAGCATTCACTTCAACAGCTCTCTTCTCCACAACTACATAATCTTTTTCTAATATGATATCATTTTCAAGATTCTTAGTTACCAAGTTGTTTTCATTTTTGGCTCTAGTTTGAATTGAGTTCTTCAATACCTCTGGTCCTGGGCTATTATTATAAATGATATTCTTAATTTCTTCATCCCGAGAGGATGAACTAGAAGACTTGGGAAAATTGGTTGTGGTCATTGCAATGGATGCCTTTGTTTCATTTGACTCTATTTCTGTTAATTTCAGATTCTTATTATTGATAACCTGAGACTTCGTTAATGGTTTTATGGGCGAGATATATTCACTGATAAATAAATTCTCATCCATTTGAGAAGTTTCAAGAGGTTCATCATTACCTTCTAAATCACCAGTGATTAAAGGATCACTGAAAAATTCGTTAAACGAGATTCTCTCAGTTGGATTGCATTTTAATAATGAGCGAATGAGGCTCTTGAGCCCTTCAGGAACTTGAGAAACTGAAGGAAATCTAATCCTATCGTTGGCTTTTTCTATATTTTTCAATAATTGAACATGATTATCAGCCTTGAATGGAGGTTTTCCAACAGTCATTTCATATAAAACTGCCCCCACTGACCACAAGTCAGCCTTTGCATTATACTTTTCATATCTTAAGATTTCTGGTGCCATATAAAGTGGAGAGCCACATAATGTTTCTGCCATAGAAGTTGAAGGTAAGAATCTGGCAAAGCCAAAGTCAGCAATCTTTAAAATTGGCAATTCCCATAATCCAGTATAATGGCCCTCTTCAAAATCGAGTTTTGAATGTAACGGAGGGCATAACAACAAATTCTGAGGTTTGATATCCCTATGAACCAAACTCTTATTTCTCAAGAACTCCAAGGCACAAGCCAATTGTTTAAGAAAATGGGTCACCAATATATCATTTAAACCATGAGAACCTTCGGGTGAAGGATACCTCTCCAACAAACTGGATATTACTGGATGTGTTTTGATCAATTGGTCTCTTTTTCTTATGAAATATGACAAATCACCCATAGAACAGTAATCCATTACTAAATGGAAATGAGAAGAAGTCTGGGTACAATCTATCAAACCAACAATGTGAGGGTGTTTCATTGTCTTTAGAATTGAGATTTCAATTTCCAAGTTTTCCACCAATTTTTTGGACTTTAATTTGGATCTGACAACCGATTTGATTGCTACTGGCTGATGAGTTCTATTGTCAATGCATTTATAAACAGTAGCAAAGGAACCCTTTCCGATCTCTGGACCTATTGTGTATACTCCTATGCTTTTCTCCTTCGATGCATTTGAAGTAGTAAACGACATTGCTTTATTTGTGTTATTTATTTATTTAATTTGACAATCACCACTATATTTATGAATGGATGTGGTTATGCTTATGACTTAATATGATTTTGATATGAATTTGAGGAGTAAATTTGTGATTCTCTATACCTAAATGTGATGATTCTTCTTTTTAAAAAATTGTGTCCTTCGTACAGTAGCAGTACGACAGAGATGTATGTTACTGTTTTGTCTTTAAAGCTGTAGTTAGAAACTTCCGGTAATATTCAGACGAGCTTGACTTATGTGAATAAGCCAAATAGTAATATAATCCGGTTCAGATATTACTTTTTAAAGTTTTTTTGTTAGTAAAAAAATATCAAGATAACAAATCAGTAACAAATTGCTTATCAACACGATTCTCAGATCAAGAGTAACACCGGAAGAAGAAAAAAGACAACCAACTAGTACTTCTAACAATCCTTCTGTTCAGTTGTTATATAACCTTAACAATATCTCAGCTTCTTATTGATTAGAACCAGATACCTTAGGATAATCTATCGAAAGACAGTCACTTATTAATCTGGAGTGAGTCACTTAAAATAGAATCCCTTGGAGTCACGGGTTTGCAACAGCAGAATCTAAGTAGTGGCAAACAGAAACAAGGAACAGAGTACCAATCAATCAGCCAAAGGCAAGTAGTAACACTATGTGACGTAAGATATTATATAATCAACAGTGACAGGTTTAAATAGTAGATATATAAACCTGGAAATTAACAATCACACTGAGAAAAGAAAGAATCCCAAAGGTCAAAAATCCAATATGTTATAAAAGGTCACACAGTAAATGATGAAACCTCAGCTGAAGGAACTTTAATCGCAGTAACAGATCAGGCTGGTGTGCATATAATGTAATACACGGTAGTGGGTTTGAGGAAGGATGATGCGATAAGGGAGGTTAACGGGTATCGTGAAAGTAGACTATTGGTTAGGCGATTAAAGACAAACGATAACAATAGTAAGAGTGAGGTGGATGCTGGAGTTGGAGTTGGTGTTGGTGTTGGAGTAGGTATTTCTATGTATTAGTGTTGGTATTGATATTTCTATTGGTGCTGATATTGATATTGCTATCGATATGTATTGGTGTCGATATTGCTATTGATATTGGTATTAGTAGTATATTATATTGGCAAGTATTAGTATGCACTACTTTTGGGATTGAACAGAAGATGGATTGGCGATAGAAGGGTAATAGACAAGAAATAGAATGAAGCCTGTAGTATATATCAAAAGAGCTCAGTAATCCAAAAATATGTAGGACGTGCAATTACGTGATAGACAAACTAGTCAATACAAAGTGGTTATATCTGGTAATCCTACTTGTATTCGTTGTATTATGTATCGCTATCGTGATATATTTGGTGTTTATGTGCAGTGAAGCCAAACGGAAGCAAAGATAAGCGACAACGAAAGTAGTGACAGTAGAATTGAGATTGGAATTAATTCTATTTGAATATAGAACCAAAGGAATACTAAAGATATTTACAATCTATAGCTTTTATTCTCAGTATAGAGAAAGAAAAAAGAGAATAAATACAACAAAATAAAAAAGGAGAATTACAATTGAAACGCATAAAAGGGTAAATCGTTTTGTTTTCTGACTCCGTATGCCGGATTAACTCAGGCAATTCATATCCGAAACCGCATTGATTGTGCTTCATTTCGCACCGCACTTTGGTAGTCACTGCCCCACTTCCTCTGGTAACCACACTATGAGATGAGGCCCAGATGAGCTTATCCCGCAGACGAAGAGAGGGAGAAGGGAGATACAGAGACAGAAACAGAAAAAGCAAGGGAGGGGAGAGATACGAGACAGGTTGTAAGGGAACACGAACCAACTACTGTATATTGTATCGATTGTATCGATTGTATCAGTTATATCAATTACATCAATTGCATCGAATGTTTCAATTGTTTCAAATGATTCACTCATTTTCTGTTAGTTGTGTCTACTCCTTGCTACTTTTCTCATTCTTTACCATTTCTACATAATTGCTTTGTTTACCATGCCATATATCTACGCATAGAAGCAAGTCATTGAGCAAAAACTGTGGTGCATATAAATGCATCTACTGTTCCCGTAATATAATCTCAATTATCACAGTAGAAAAACACCATTTGTCACAACATCTTTGGCGTTCAAGGTGTGATTACATACGGACCACCTCAACATACGCGGATTCTGCTAAGATGCAACTTTGGCCCATTTTTGGCAATTTGGTAATAAAGTAGTGCATAACCTCTAAACATGATCAATTTAAGATTAAGGGTGATCATGGGAGTCCTTTGAGACATTGGAATCTATAACTTAATTAGTTGGCGCGAATGTTTTGGTTTCATGCGTGTTGAAAGAGTCAACTAGAAATGGTTGCACGGTCAACATAAACCGATCTGGAATAAGTAGGATTTAATTATTTCAATTGAGAAAGAGGGGGCATGGATCAAGGGAGGGTTGGGTTACTGGGATTGATGGCCGTGATTGCGATAACGGAATAAATAGTTAGACAGATTTACTAATGATGTGTTTTTGTTAAGTTTTATTAGAGAGATTGTAATGAGTGAAGAAGTTTATTTTTAGGGATAGATAAAAGATAACGAAACGAGGATGATCTTTGATGCGGAATTTGGTTTGAGCAAGTTTAAGAATTTAAGAATAGATAACCACATGTCACTTCTTCTATAAAAAAACTTATTTTGTTGGGGAAGTCAATGAAATAATTAATCAGCTTTTCACTCTTTGAGTGGTGGTGTTGAGCGAGATGTCAGTTACGTGTGGGTCTCTTGTCAATGTTGGAAGTATTGTCCAACTTGTAGAATTGAGCAGTTTGAATATTTAATTCCGCTGAGTGCGTATCTTACTATCAAATTGGATTTGTTAATTTCTCGGTTAGTTATTATCTAGTAGTAATAGTATGGTGGTGTGGTAGTGGTAACAGTCTATATGTAAACTTATATATTGTGTCAACTGGCTGTCAAGTGACACTCACCTAGCCAGTATCTAATCATAACCTAGCCGTAAACTAGTCGTAATCATTACTTAACCATCACCTAGCCATCATCTCACTATACACTATTGCTTACTTTTTCATTTAGTAATAACCCAAAGCAGCCACCATTCTCATCATCCCATCTAGAAAACAGCAGTGCTCAAAATCAAGACGTTTGCACCCATCAGCTATCATCATCACACCAAGATTAAAATACAAGATGATGTCATGTTCAATCAAATATAGGATCAAGTAGTAAACATCAGATGGAAAAATTCTCTCTCCAGGACCAAAATTACTCCCATACTTCTCTTTCTGCTAAAATCTGAACCAAATCCCATTTTGGTGGAGCCCCCCATCGTAGTTCTATCCTCATCCCCGAGGAATTTACTCTCCGACCAGCTACTGCATACAGCAAAGCAATTGTAACCTCTCAACTATCAAGAAATGCAACAACTACAAGGGCAAACATTCATATTGGAGCAGTTTATTGAGAAAAATTCTGATCTTTACGTTTATAGGAACTTTCAATTGGAGATTTCCACTCATAGATATAGACCTCGATATACTATTACTCTGAATTGCACTAATTGACTGAATTGACTGAATTGAACTGAACTGAATTATAGACTCATCAAGAAATCCTTTAATTAAACCCATTGAATTATTACCTTCACACCCCAAACCATGTTTGAATCTTTGGTCGCCAATCTTCTCAACAGATTCTTAGGATCTTACATTGAGAATTTCGACCCTAAACAGCTCTACATTGGGATATGGAGTGGAGACGTCACACTCAAGAACCTCAGATTGAAGAAAGAATCACTAGATAAATTCAGGCTTCCCTTAGATGTCAAATTTGGTCATTTGGGAGAGTTGACTTTACAGATTCCGTGGTCCAATCTTAAATCCAAACCAGTTAAAGTCATTATCCAGGATGTTTATTTGTTAGCCTCTCCCATAATATTAGAAGACTTTGATATAGAAGAAGATATGAAGAGAGAATTGAAGCTGAAATTGGAAAAACTTGGAGATTTAGAAACTTTAGAGAAAGCATCGTTAGAAAATCAATCTTTGGCCTCTGATTTGAATAATAACGAGTCCTTCACCGAAAATTTGGTTACAAAAATTGTTGATAACCTTCAAGTTACCATCAAAAACATTCATGTAAGATACGAAGATGATTCGATATTAACAGAATTACCTTATTCTGTTGGATTGACCCTTGATGAATTATCGGCTGTATCAGCTGACGACTCGTGGGTTCCAAGCTTTATTTCAATCACTCAGGCATTGACTCATAAACTATTGACTTTAAAGTCTTTGAGTTGTTACATGAATACCGATTCCTCAACCATTTATACCGAAGATCCAGTCGAATTGTTGAATTTATTCAACAATTATATATTCAAACACGAGCTGGAAACTTCAAACGTGGCAGATTTACAATTCTTGTTAAAGCCAGTCACAGGAAAAGGTAGAATAACCGTACACAAGCCTGGTGCAACCGAGACCACTCCTCATATCAAGAGTGAATTGTTTTTCGAAGAATTTGGAATCGATTTGGATTCCCAGCAATATCACGATATCCTTTGGACTGCTTCCAAATTCCATTGGTATATTAAAACTCATAAGTTTAGAAAATTTAGACCTAAAAAGACCGTCGAAGAGGATCCCAGAGATTGGTTCAGATACGCTGCCAAGTCGGTTTTGAATGAAATTCACGAGAAGAATTATCAATGGAGTTGGGAGTATTTCGCAAAGAGAAGAGACCAAAGGAAGGCTTATATTGAATTGAGAAAACTACATCTCTTGGGTAAACCTTTCACTCCAGAGCAAACTCAAGAACTCAAAGATTTAGAAGAGGTGCTACCATTTGAAGATATTAAATTTTATAGATCGTTAGCAAGAGCTCAAATACGAAAGGATAATTTGGTTCTTCCTTCAACTAGCACTACTGTTGCAACTAAGACCAATGAAGCAAGCGGTGGTTGGCTTTCATCATGGTGGGGAGGGAATGCTTCTGGAGCTTCAAGTGCTACAACTGTAGATACTACTGGTGATGATGAAGATACTGGGCAAGATATGCAATTGTCTGAAGACCAGAGGAAAGCATTGTATGATGCAATCGATTATGATGAAACTAAAGAACTCGCAGAAGCGGTGGATATGCCTAGAGAAAGAGTTAAGATCGAATTATTGGCATCCTTGAAAAAAGGTGGCATTTCAATCAGAAGAAAGAAAAATGACCTAAATCTAGCTGAAATAGTTTTCGAAGGATGCACCGCTCAATTATACCAAAGACCAGATTCTTTCCTTGCTAATTTCCAATTACAAGAGTTCAGAGTGGAAGATGGAACTGATACCACGTTGTACAAGCATATAGTGAGTGTCAAGCAGTCACACTCACGTCTACATGCTGATGCCGATTCTGATGCCAACGACATTGCCAACGATCCTTTTTTCAAAGTTTCCTTTGAACACAATCCACTTGATCAAAGTGCGGATTCGATTTTGCTTAGTAGATTGAAATCTATGACTATCTTTTATAATCCCCATTTTATAGAAGAGATCATAAAGTTTTTCAAACCTCCAAAAATCCATCTTGATACTGTTGGGGCTATTATGAATGCTGCAGAAGCAACCATGGAAGGAATCACCACTCAAACTAGACTAGGTTTACAATATGCCCTTGAGGAACATCAAACAATAAATATAAAATTGGACTTGCAAGCACCGCTCATATTTTTACCATTAAATCCCAAAGATTGGAAGTCTCCAGTTGCAATATTAGATGCCGGTCATATAAGTGTTGTTAGCAAACTTGTTGATAAAAAGGAAATTGAAGATATCAAATCTAAAGTCAATTACACGGCAAAGGACTGGGAGCAGTTGAATACTTTGATGTATGACCAATTTAATATTCATCTTCAAGATGCTCAGTTCTTGGTTGGTCCAAATATCAAAACCACCACCGAACAGTTGCACACTGAAGATTCCAATCGTTCAGCGCTTATTCTTGACAAATTGAATATAAAGCTCTCATTAGGTGTCTCTATTATTCCTGAGGCGGTTAATTTGGCAAGATTCAAGATTGGAGGAGAAGTTCCGAACATTAACTTGACCTTAAATGATTTCCAGTACAAGACTATTATGAAAATCATCGATAAGGCAATTCCGGATTTTGATGGCTTTGATTCTGACGATTCGAGTATCTTTCATGCCTTTGGGAACCAAAATGATGTGAAAATTGATGAATTGGATGACTCTATAATTCAAACAAAGGCTTTGGAACAGAATATAAAGCAATCTGAAAAGAAAGTTGTTCCAAGTACCGTCGACCAACGATTATTTGAGTTCGAATTCAATGTCAAGCTTGTCCATTTATCGTTGTGTCGTTGCATTGACGGAGTTACTCTTCAGGAAGAATCCTTAGTTGACCTAATTGGTGATAACTTGAAATTGTTCTTCTATAAGACTGACAATGACCTAGAGCTCACCTTATCGTTGGATGATGTCAATCTTTATGACTACATTGAAAAATCCGGAATCCCAGAATTTGAAAAATTGATATCTTCCAATAATTTCATTGAAGATGACGAGAAATTTGAAAAGAAGGAATTGTTCAAAGTCCATTACATGCGTTCGTTGAGAATTGTTGAATTCAACAATAAAGAGATTGAGATTTACGATCAAGATATCAAGCTTAACATTGCCACTTTGAAATTTGTCATTACTCGTAAATCTGTTTTAAGTCTTTTGAATTTTGTATTGAATACTTTTACAGACCCCAACGCTGAAAGTACTCCCGCCGACGAATTGAATCACAATGATGCTAATGATGACAAAGTTTCCCCGGCAAAGATTAATGTTGTGGTTTACTTGGACAGTATCATTGTTGTTTTGAATGAAGATGGGTTGAAATTGGCTACACTTCAATTAAGTACAGCTGATATATTTGTGCTTGTTCTTCCTGAAGCATTGGAAGTGAAAGGAAAACTTGGGGCTTTGAGTTTACATGACGAAGTTAATAATGGTTCACCTAGGAACTCCATTTTACGTAACCTTATAAACATCGAAGGAGACGATTTGGCTGAATTCTCTTACAAGATGTTTGATTTAGCCACCAACACCAATCCTTACAATTCTCAAATCAATTTCAAGTCAGGATCAGTGAGAATCAATTTTGTTGAAGATGCATTCAGTAAGATATTCAACTATGTCAGTCAATTCCAAAGAATGAAGGCCATTTATGACAGGGCAAGAGAAGTAGCCATAAACCAAGCAACTCAAATTGATGATGCAAATAAGATTCGTTTTGACATTTTGATCCATGCCCCAATATTTGTTGTTCCAGAACTTGTCAGAGCCTCTACAGATACTTATGATCAGATCATTGCTCATTTTGGACAATTGTACATTAACAACACATTTGTTAAAAGCGATGCCTGTGGAGTGGTTAATAAGATCTCTGCTGGGCTCAGAAATATCAGTCTATCATCAGCCTTCCATTTTGACGATGTGGAACAAATCTCTGACATTGTTAACGACTTAGACATTTCATTCAAGATAAGGTATTTGGAAGATTACCAGAAGGATGAACCCACGGTGGTTATAGATGGCCGAATGCCAGAAGTGAATTTGAAATTGACTGAATTACAATTGAAGCATTTATTGGCCATTTCTGAGTCTGTGACCCGAGTTCTTGACACTTCTGACCAAGTTGAGGATTCTTTAGAGGAGATTGAAATAGAAGCGGCCGTAGCAAATGCAGTGACTGCTCACAATACGAAGGGTCATCAAGAAACAATCAAAACCTCCACTGTGTTACCTACAACTTCATCTGCCAATAAAGATTCTGAAATGCCCAACAATCACAAGAAGTTGAGTTTCAGTTTTGAGGTTCCAAAATTGTCTTTGATGATTTACAACAACACTAAGAATATCGAGAACATCGAAGAGAGGAAATTGTCTTCATTTTCCTTGAATAGCTTGAAGTTGACTTTAGACATGACTGAAGACACCCATTTTCTGTCGGACTTGTATTTAGGTTCCTTTGTGGTGTATGACTCAAGGGAGAGCAGTACTAATAAATTCAGAGAGATAATTCCTCCTTTGAAGCACCTGAAGAATCAATTCTCGTTGTCGGTCATCTCTGATGGACCTGTTGACAATAAAAATATGACCTTTATGCTTACGGTGGATAATCCACAAGTCATTCTAGCATTGGATTACATATTTGAAGTTCAAACTTTTATTGAAACCGGAACGACACTTGACAAGTCACCCATAGAAGACTTACAGTTTCAAGAAGATCAGGAAGAAGAAGGGAGTGTGACCAGTTCTGAAGTGCAACTGAAAGAGCCTTTGAATGACCAACCGAAGGAAGTTCAACATCGTGTTGGGTACTCGGTCAATATTTCTAATCCTTCCGTAATATTATTGGCTGATTCTAGTAAGGAGAATACCGAAGCAATTGTTTTCAAGATTGAGCAGATCTTGTTAACAAGCCAGAATATTCTCTCTTTGGCAGCGAACAACATTGGCATGTTTCTCTGTCAAATGGATAATATGAGTGACAAAAGATTGAGAATAATTGATGACTTTTCTATTTCGTTTGCCCATGATTCTAGAGGCTCAACTGCCACGAGCTTTCTTACTAATATCCAAATCTCGGTGGATCCATTGCTTATGAGATTATCCTTGCGAGATATACGTCTAGCATTAACCATTTTCAATAATGCTTCGAATTTATATAACGAAGCCCAGTCTAAAACCGTTGGATCATCTTCCCAAAATGATTTCAACTTCTCTGAGGATTTCAAAAGAAGATTATCACAATATGCACCAACAATTATATCGAATTTCTCAATGAAGTCCCAAAAGCAAGAGTTGATCAAAGAAAATGAAATAATTATCAAGGGAGAAGAGCTCAATGCTACCATTGGTGGACTTAGATTTGTTCTTATTGGTGATGTTCATGAACTTCCTGTTCTTGACATGAGAGTTAAACCGTTTGAATTCAAGGCAATAAACTGGTCAACGGATCTAAGTGCTGAAACACATATCGAGCCATTTATTAACATCTTTAATTATGCCAGATCTTCTTGGGAACCTCTTCTTGAGCCATGGTCAATTGCATTATACGCATCAAGGTCGTTTACACCCAATGAGTGTATTATGATAGACGTCATTTCCAGAAAATTGACTGAAATCACAGTCACGTCTCGATCTATTGCGTTACTTTCTCAAGTGCTTTCATTTATCACTGCTGATGAAGAATTTAAGCCTAGAGGTGAAGAAAAACCGTACCGTATAGTCAATGAAACTGGGTACGACGTGATGGTTTGGAACGATATGAAGCAGACTGGTACCGAAACTACTATCAAAGACGGTTCTCTGATTCCATGGGAATTTGAGGATTGGAAGGCTGTACGTGAGAATCTTGACACTGACAAGAAAGGATTGATTGGTGTGAAGTTTTTGAATTCCAATTATGAAGACGTCACCGGACTATCTGCAGCAGGAGAAGGAGAAGAGCTTTTCATCTTGTATCCTCCTGTAGATGATTATCACAACAGACTTGCGTTTGAGGTGACTTTAGGAGAAGATAACATTAAAACGATATCTTTGAGATCCACGGTTATTGTACAGAATGATGCTGAAAATGCTGTTGCGATTAAATTGTCTTCAGTAGCCGGTAAAGAGGATATGGTGGTGATAATTGAACCCAAAGAATATCGCTCGTTACCTATAGACTTTGTGTACAGTGGAACTCTACAATTCAGACCTCAAATGGACACTAATTATAGATGGTCCAACCAGACATTGAAGTGGAAGGAATTGTTGTATGGAGGAGTTCCTATTAGTTGTGAAACTGAAATGAAGGATGATCAATCTAAATACTACTATCAGGTCGAAGCTGTTTACGATAAAGAAGAGCCCCTTGCTAAGATATACCCACACATGAACGTTGTAATATCAGCACCGGTTGAGATTGAGAATTTGTTACCGTATGATTTAGATTATCGGTTATATGATAAACATAGTAAGGAAGATTGGAGTGGTTCCATAGCTAAGGGTGTCAACACTTATATCCATGTTGCAAGTCTTAAGAGCTTGTTGCTTCTTAGTGTTGAACCAAAGGATTGTGGGTTTTCCAAATCTGAATTTGCCATTATCAACGCCCCAACCGATAGTGAATTCAAGCGAGAGACTATTATGGGTACAAGACATACGAACGGTCAAAGATTGAACTTGAGTATACATTATGCAAAGAAGAAATCCAATAGTACAAGCTTGAAGGTTGTGATTTACAGTCCGTACGTAATACTCAACAGGACTGGTCAGAATATTGTAGTTAACGAAAGGGGAAACTTAATGAAGTCCAAGTCTGGAAATGAATATTACGACACAGTTCCTGCGATGTTTTCCTATGCCAAGTTTGATGATAGAAGCAGCAGAGCGTTGCTTAAGATTGCCGATTCCAGTTGGACTGACCCTTTGACCTTTGATGCCATCGGACAGTCGATAGCAACAAAAGCTCAAATAAATGGCAAGCAAATTGAAATGAATGTTGGTGTCTCCATACGTGAAGGTGAGGGTAAATACAAGTTATCGAAGGTGGTAACCATTGCGCCTCGATATGTGTTTAGAAACAGTTTGGAAGAGGAAATTCAAATCATTGAAAATGGTTCTATAAACCCAATTCATTTGAAGGCAGGTGAATTGACACCGTTGTACTATTTACGTCGTGTTGAAGACAAGAGTTTACTAATTAAGTTTAACAATTCAACTAAACCTTGGTCTGCTCCATTTTCCATAAATGATGTAGGACAGATATTTGTTAAAGTGTACAAGGATAATTTTGGCCAAGTGCTTCTCAAAATCAATACCATTATCGAGAACACCACCATATTCATCCAGGTTGAAAATGCCAATAACAACTGGCCTTTTTCAATTCGAAATTTCAGTGATTCGGAATTCTTCATATATCAAGGTGATCCAAATGTCAACGAGAATGGTGACGTTATCAGACATGACCCTTATAAGCCAGTTTTCTACAAGATTCCGCCCAAGAGTGTGATGCCATATGCGTATGATTATCCCAACGCAGTGATAAAGGAGCTTGTGATTCGATCTCACGACCGAGAACGTACAGTGAATCTTGCAGAGATTGGTAATTTAAAGCCATTTAGATTACCGCCAACTCAAGATAGTGAACAGGCTATTGTTGATTTGAATGTGGTGGCAGATGGACCAACCCAGGATTTGATTATATCGAATTATGATCCATCGGTCAGTTTGTATAAATTGAAGGAGAGCAAAAACTCAACTAGTTCTTTGAGTCAAGTCAATTTCGAGGCATCTGACAAAGACGAGAATTATCATACTAGAATCATTACCAAATTCGAAGGTTTTGGAATATCGTTGATCAACACTAGATCTCAGGAGCTCTGTTATATTACTTTGCGAGGATTGGAAGTTCGGTATAATGAATCGGATGTCTTTCAAACATTGAGTGTCAAGTTGAAATGGATTCAGATTGACAATCAATTGTATGGAGGTATATTCCCAATCATCTTGTATCCAAGTGTTATTCCAAAATCTGGGAAGGAGATGAACAACCATCCTTCACTTTCTGGTTCTATTTGTAAAGTGAAAGATGATTCCCACGGAGTCTTATTCATAAAATACGCTACAATATTGCTACAGGAGATGACATTGGAAATCGATGAGGATTTCTTGTTTGCCTTGATCGACTTTTCAAGAGTTCCAGGAGCAACCTGGAATGCCGAAGAAAGAGATGTGCTTTGTGATGATCAGTTGAAGATTCCAGAGCCCAAAACTTTGGATAACAGTACTGACATTTACTTTGAAGCATTACATATTCAGCCAACTTTGGCAAATTTGTCCTTTGTACGTACTGAAAGAGTCAATGCTGAAAATAAGACTTCGTCACAGAATACGCTAATGTTCTTCTTCAACGTGTTGACAATGGCCATTGGTAATATCAACGATGCTCCAATCAAATTGAATGCGTTATTCATAGAGAACATAAGAGTTCCAATTCCGATTTTGCTTGAATCCATTCAAACTCATTACGGACAAGCGTTCTTCTACCAAGTTCACAGGATTTTGGGATCAGCCGATGTGTTGGGAAACCCAGTTGGGCTATTTAAGAACATTTCTTCGGGTGTGATCGATATCTTCTATGAGCCATATCAAGGGTTTATTTTGAATGATCGACCACAAGAACTTGGGATTGGAATTGCTAAGGGAGGTCTTAGTTTCTTGAAGAAATCGATCTTTGGATTTTCAGACTCTTTTGCAAAGTTCACCGGCTCTATTGCTAAGGGACTAACTGTGGTCACCTTAGATAAGAAATTTCAAGAACGCCGAAGATTGAACTTACGTCGTAATAAACCCCGTCATGCTTTGTATGGGTTCTCCACTGGAGCCAATTCTTTCTTTGAATCCTTCAGTTCAGGTGTAACTGGTATTGCTACTGCTCCTATGGAAGGTGCTGCTGAAGGAGGTACCGCGGGCTTTTTTAGAGGATTAGGGAAAGGTATGGTTGGGTTACCAACTAAAACCGCAATTGGACTCTTTGATCTTGCTTCCAATGTAAGTGAAGGTATTCGGAATACCACCACGGTCTTTGATGCTGACGGATTGGATAAAGTCAGATTACCCAGATTTATCCCCCACGATCATGTCGCAAGGCCATATTCCCAAAGAGAAGCCCAGGGCCAGTTTTGGCTCAAGACTCTTGATGGTGGAGAGCATTATAACGAGACATACCTTGCCCATTTGGTGTTGCCTGGAGAGGAAAATGCCCTTTTGGTGACTTTTAAGAAAATTATCTTATTGCAGATTAACTTATTGACCACGGTGTGGTTGATACCATTTGATGATATCAAGTCTATTTCGATAGAGTCTACAGGGATAACCATTGGACTTAAGGGTAAGAAAGAGGGCCCCTTTGTTCCAATTCCAGAAAAGAACGCCAGATCGTTTATCTACGGACGGATTGGGGTTGCAGTTGAAGAATTCAATAAGCATTGTCAAGTGATAATATAGGATTGAAATATTTAAAATTTTGGTGTACTTCCGCTAATGTGTATACCTATAAATGAAAGCAAAATTGATTATCTGAAGTAGAAGACCGTTTCTTTATAGAATTTATGAAAGTCGTAGCATCTTCATACCCATGATATTGCATTTTGATTCTGCCTACAGAAACTGCTCCATCATTGGTTTTGATTAGTAGAGTAGGAGCTGGATCCAGACTCAACTGGAAGGACCCATTTGGCACATCATCCAGAAACTGAAGTTCTCCATCGTAGGGAGTGATCTCGTCTAAAATCACCTTATGGTATTCTTCAGAAGGAGGCTGGTTCTTCTTCCTTTTGATCAAACAGTATTTGAAAGTATGCAACGGACCCAATCCATCGTAAAGTCTCTTTATGGACCGGATCGAGTGTTGGTTCCAATTTATTTGACTGGTGATAGGGAGTATCTTGGAAGCAAGAGAAAACTGGTATTTATGGGAATGGATCAGTGCATCGAGATTCAGGTTCAAATACCTTTGATTTATTAGCACATCATACAAAAGGTCACTACCAATGACAGCAAGTTTCTCTTTCAAAGAGTAGTAATTATCGTTTTCTTCAACGGGAATTTCTTCTGATTGACTCACAATTGATCCTCTATCGAATTTTGTTGGATGGAGAGTTTGAACGGTCACTCCAGTGTATTTGTCATCGTTCATCAAACAATATTGAATTGGAGACGAACCAGAATATTTGGGCAATAGAGACGGATGTACATTGAGTCCTCCATACTTCAATGAGCTTAAGAAGTCTATGGGGATTAGCTTACCATAAGACACAGCAATAGCCAAGTTTGGCTTTAAAAGCTCTCCAATTTTCATGATCTCTTCATTGGTATCAGCTCTATGAATAGGGAGATTCAATTGGGAACAATAGTTGCCAATGGGGACATCAATCAACTCATGGCGTCTTCCCTGTGGTTTAATTGTTTTGGTGATTATATCAATATTTGATATGAGAGAACTATTGCGTTGACATTCAATCACTTTCGCTAACGACTTCACACTGAATGAATCAGTACCAAAGAATGCAATTCTAAGAGGTTCTGATTGAAAATTGATGCGACTATTCAGTAGCTTTCTCAAAAGAATTCTGGAACATGATTTCATTTACCAACGGGTCTCTCATAGACAGATAATGCCAAGACTAGACGGCCAATATATGGATAAAACTCCGAAGCTGATCGCAACAATCGGAAAGAAAAAAAATTTTACGAAAAAGTTTGGAATTGTAGATGGTTCCTTTATGATCTCCCCCACACCGAAGATCGAGCGATTAGCATCGAGTTGGCGCTCATTTTGAAACTTTCTTTTTTTCGGAGGTGGAAGGAGCAGTTTGTTGATCTTTTCTCACCATTACGCGTACATCAACATGAATCGATACGTGGTGGGAATCATTCAAAAGTTTTGAACTTTTTTTTCAACGCCCATTATATTAGTTTGCATTTACTTCCTTAGTCTTTGTTTTTACTTTTTTTTTTAGGTTTTACATAAAAACACTACTCCAATTCCTATGAAGTGTCATCCAGTCAATTGATATGTCCGCTATTCAGAAGTCGTTTCTACTTCTTTCTTGTACATTTCTTGGACTTATCTGCGGTACTTTGTATCTTTATTCCAGTTATTCACCACAGTTTGCAGGAAGGCTACTTTACTCAGCGACCGATTCGTCGAGAATTGCTCTTCTTGGTACCATAGGAGTAGCAGTTGCAGGTCCAATTGCAGGTCGTTTGGTCGATCAACATGGTTATACTGTATCATTGGCCATTGGGGGATTTTTTGTGACTTCCAGTTACTATGGAATGAAAGTTCAATTTGATTCTTCTTATTCCAATGTTAAATTGTCTGCATTCTTAATCTTTTTGATTGGATGTGGATCTACTTTTATGAATTCTGCTTGTTTGAAATGTTGTGCAGTAAACTTCCCAAGTATTAGAGGTGTTGCTACTTCATTACCTTTGGCTCTATATGGGTTGAGTGCTTTGTTTTATTCAGTTATAAGTTCATTGTTTTATACCGGAGATACATCCAATTTCTTAGGATTTTTATCATATTCTTCCATTGTATTATTATTAATATGTTCTCCTAGTATTATTAAAAGTGATTTTGACCGCAAATCGAAAATTAATAGATCAAAACCTCCTATTTCCAATGTCAATCAAGAAATTGAATTAACTACCTTTCACTCCAAAAAGCCACTTCATCCACACCATCTGTTGGTTTACGATAATCTTCATCAAACCGTCGAAGTTGGTGGTATAAGCCTTCTTTTTGATATCCGCTTTTGGTTAATATTCTTAATTACCGGATCTTTGGCTTCTTTGGGGCAAATCTATATATATTCAGTTGGTTACGTGGTTAAGGCATTGATCTCGTTTGGCTATGTCAATAACGATCTCGAAATAGACCCAGAAACTCAAGCCCGAATGTTGAACTTGATTCAACAACAACAACTGTTTCAAGTTGGCTTACTTTCCTTAGCAAATTGTGTTGGAAGAATATCTTCTGGTATATTGGGTGATATGATTTCTCATTCGTTTCATAAACAAAGGTCTTTACTATTATATTTCCCAAGTGTTGGTCTACTCGTTACACAAGTGTTGGGTTACACATTCCAATCTTATACTAATCTAGGATTACTCTCATTCTTAACGGGGTTCTTCTATGGATTTATATTTTGCATTATGCCAATAATTGTTGGCGATACTTTTGGAATGGAGAATTTTTCATTAAATTGGGGGTTTGTTGGTTTGGCACCTATTCTTCCTTCTTTCTACTTTACAAATCTCTTTGGAATTACATACGATAAAAATTCTATCAAGATAGATGCCATCAATTCCATGATGTGTATACAAGGACGTGAATGCTATCGTTCGGTGTTCAACTTGACATTCTGGGTAACATTAATAGCGATTGCAGCAGTGGTTGTACTAAATTTAAGAAAGAGAATAGTTTATGAAGGCTCCTAGATCGATGGTATGTATGGTGGATAGTTGTGATAAGATTTTATAGACCTGATGTATTCTTAATACCGACATTTAATTCAGCAAATATACCTGATAGGGCTGCAGAAGTTTAGATATGATTGTAGTAGAAATTGAGCAACTTAACTCATAATTGAGTACATAGAGTAGAACTGAGGGTTGAGATCAAACCTCAGAAAGTCACCAAGTGGAAGGATATATGAGAAGGAATCAAAACCTGCGTGTTAGTCAAGTGGAAAGAGACAAAAGAGTTCATTGCGATAAGCGAAGGTAACTGAAAGGGCACAATCTCATTTTGTCGCTGAGCACCACAGATCCAAGATCGAGAAGCGGCAGCTTCAAACTCGTCAATCTAGCACTGTAGAGCATATAAGAGCGCATCAGAGCATAGCAAAGCGTATCAGAGCGTATCAGAGCGTATCAGAGCACATCATAGATTGTATCGGAAGGTAGAAATAGGTGACCTTTTGATATGAATCGAGGAAACGATGAAAGGCCAGATAGTCGTGGTACGAGAGGAGGCATCAGAGGTTCTTCTAGAGGAGGTAGAGGTTTTTCAAGAAGTGGTATAGCTAGGGGTGATACTACCAGAGGAGGTGCTTCTAGAAGAGGTACTTCCAGAGGTGATACTTCCAATGAGAGATCATCCAAATGGAAAGGATTCAATCGTTCACTCAACATCGAACAAGAACCAATTGACAATGAGAAATTGCTACACAGAATGGAAAGGTTTTCGAAAACAGTCACACGTACGGACTATGGATTCGTGAGTAGAGGTGAAGACAATCGACTACAAAAGAGCGAAGCAGCCCAGAAGGCTTACTTTGATCTGATAAAAGATGACTTCATTACATATTGCAATGGACCAGAATTGCCCAAAGCAATAAAATCATTGATCAAAGAACGAGGATTAATCGAAACTAGCTCTGAATCTGATTCGAAACCCGGCTCTGCTTCTACTGGTGTATCTGATAGGTCAACTGCCTTGTCTGATACTTCTATTACGGTATCGGAACCGCAAACATTACAACTCAAACAAGTAAAAATTATACCAACAATAGATTCCATTCTTACCTCACTCAGAAAACTTCGAGAAGCATTACTATTTAGCAAACCCAATGAATTCTCCAAACGAGTGTTTTTGTTCTCGGTGAGGGTGTCATCAGCTATTGGAAAATACCAGACTTATATCCCCAGTATCTATTATCTTTTAGAAAGATGTACACCACTTCTCGACAAGTTGGAAATATCGGAAATGTCAACTTTACTTTGCTTACATCTTGCACATTTCAGTAATGACAATTTTAGAGCAATTGAAATATACTATAAATATGAACTTCAGGATCCGAAATTGCTTAACACCTTAAAGTCGTGGTCAGTTGGGGACCATTACACCTGGATCAAGAATTACAACTGTGAAGTTGATGGATGCAAGAGCGCCATGATGTCTATTGGATTACCATCCATTATCAAGAGATTAATCATTGTTTTCAGCAGTGTATACTTCACCATAAGTAAGAATGAATTGGAAGAAATCTTTCTACCGCTGGGTTTGAAATATAAGGATTTAGTGAACGATTATGAATGTGGATGGAAGGAGAAAGACAACTTGATAATCATTCGAGAGCGAGCGAAAAGATAAGGAAAAATGATAACTAAGGAAGAAAGATTTTATGAGATAATGTCAATGAAAAGAAATATAAAGCATAGTAATCCGCACTGGTAGAAGTAGAAAGTTAGTCAGTAGTATCAGATAATAGTCAGTAGTATCCAGTAATACTTAGAAGTAGTTAAGCAACTTGCCATGGCCATATGTCAGCATGTATCACTGCAAAGATATAAGTAGCAGTAGAGTATTGGTCTCTACTGATCTCTTTCTCTCGGTCACCTGAGCTAAAATACCTACATTCAATCACTATATGCCGTCTGTTGACAGCTTCTGGACAATCGTTTCAAGGCACGAGCCCGAATTTCGGAGTGGGGGAGGGGCCATAGATAGATACAAAGGCGCGGAACGAGAACGAGACAAGACAACATCAAAAATTCAAAAAGACACTCGATTGAAACGATTTGTGGAACAACATTAAACCACCCTGATAGTTGGAATTCATATAAATTACGAATTGATGCTGCAGGAATTACCCGCTACCATAAAAATTGACGATATCACCTCTGGTCGTATAGATCCAGAAGTAATCTATAAAGAACTAGAGAGATTGAAAGTTGAGATAAACATCCTCCGTCATGATATGTCCTTATTTGTTAAGGCTCTTGCAACAATACCAGTAGGACAATCGCAGCAAACATATTATCGAATCGTGGAGTCGCGGTTAAAAGTTGTCCAGGCCAGTATAAAGGAGTATTGTTCACAATACGTTAAATTACTTCCTATAATTAATTTGGCCCAAATCAAACTTGGGCATGATGTGGAGATCGTATCCAATACTGCTACTGCCAGTTCTCAAAGAAGCAATAATGGGAAATTAGGATCTTCTGCTGATGTGAGACGAAGCAACAGTGTATCTAAATCCAAGGGAACTGTAAATCAGCCGATTGTGTTGTAACATGGTTCTATAATCCATAGATATTGTACATGGTACTCTGGTGATTATAGTCGACTAATGCTTCAATTTATTGCACAGAGTAATGCTATAAAGGCTCTAGTGCTAGTAATGCTCCCTCCTCCTCGTGTACAAATCAAGTAGCACGCACCTGTCAGAACTATTGCGGAGGGGGGGCCTAAGCTGAGAAGACCTCATCATTTAGCGACCAGTCGTTCTCTAGCGATTGCGCGTTTTTCACAAACTTCGCCTAAACTTCTCACTAAATCTAGGACGAAAAAAAGAAACTTGTCTGCAAGGTGGTCTTGCTGACTACCACCAAGAGACAGCTCCCAAAGACATGGTTCCCAACATGCCCTTGGAATACAATCGTACCAGCATAATGATAAGCATTCCTCGAACTAATTCTTATCTGTACAGTCACCGCATGGTTGTAACCTTCAACTGGAGCATTTCGTCATCTTTAGCCAAAAGCAAAGCAACTTCCCGATTTCGAGGGTTTGTGGGGGAGTTACCCTGAACTGACTCATTTGGAAATTTTGGCCAGTTCTCAAGATATAAGGACAGATGAACATTCACTAAGAAACATATTTCACTTCGATCTAGTTATCTTTAACCATACTATATTTATATTAACCTTCCAATACAAGTAAAATATTTTTTTGTATAAATATATATATTCATAGATTTTAGAAAAATGTCGGTACTTCTTAAAGAAACATTTGCCAAGTGTAAAAGTGAAGGGCGTAATGCTTTGATCAATTTCGTTACTGCAGGTTATCCAACTATTGATGATACCATTCCTATTTTAAAGGGAATGCAAGATGGAGGAGTTGATATTATTGAATTAGGGATCCCATTTTCCGATCCTATTGCCGATGGTCCAACTATTCAAGTAGCTAATACCGTTGCCCTTGAAAATGGTATTACGGTGCCAAAATGTTTAGAACTTGTTACAAAAGCTCGTGAACAAGGTGTCACAGTTCCAATTGTTCTTATGGGATATTATAACCCTATTTTAAAATACGGTGAACAACGTATGATTGAAGATTCTGCTAAAGCAGGTGCCAACGGTTATATTGTCGTTGATTTACCTCCTGAAGAAGCTTTGAAATTTAGATCGTTATGTACACATTATGGATTATCTTATATTCCTTTAGTAGCTCTTGCAACTACTGATGAAAGATTGAAAGTCTTGGGTAGTATAGCCGATTCATTTATCTATGTTGTATCTCGTATGGGTACTACCGGTGCTGGAACTAGTGTCACCACCAGCATTACTGACTTGTGTGAAAGAGTCCGTAAATTTGTTGGTAATTCAACTCCTTTGGCAGTTGGATTTGGGGTTTCAACAAGAGACCATTTTTTAATGGTTGGAAAAGCTGCTGATGGTGTTGTTATTGGATCCAAAATTATCACTTTATTAGGTGATTCCAAACCTGGTGAAAGAGGTCAAGTTGCCTATAATTACGTTAAATCAATCTTAGGTGATGATTTTGTAACAGATGCTCCAAAATCGTTTGTAAAAGTAGAACAAAACCTTGACTCTATTAAGGATTCAGAACCTATTTTTGAAGAAGCTCACAAATATAATCCAAGATTTGGAGATTTTGGTGGTCAGTACGTTCCTGAGGCTTTACATACTTGTCTTGCCGAATTAGAAATTGCATTTGAAAATGCAGTAGCAGATCCCGATTTCTGGGAAGAATTTAGATCTTTATATTCTTATATTGGAAGACCTTCATCATTACATAAAGCTGAAAGATTGACAGAATATGCTGGTGGTGCACAAATTTGGTTGAAAAGAGAAGATTTAAATCATACTGGATCTCACAAGATCAATAATGGTTTAGCCCAAGTTTTGATTGCCAAACGTCTTGGTAAGAAGAAGATTATTGCTGAAACCGGTGCTGGTCAACATGGTGTTGCAACTGCTACTGCTTGTGCCAAATTTGGATTGGAATGTACTGTGTATATGGGAGCTGAAGATGTTCGTCGTCAAGCTTTAAATGTTTTCAGAATGAGAATTTTGGGAGCAAAAGTTATTGCAGTTACCAATGGTACTCAAACCTTAAGAGATGCCACTTCTGAAGCTTTCCGTTCTTGGGTATCTAATTTAGAAACCACTCATTATATTGTTGGATCAGCCATTGGACCTCATCCTTACCCAACTTTAGTTAGAACTTTCCAAAGTGTTATTGGTCAAGAAACTAAGAAACAATTCAAAGAATTGAATAATAATAAACTTCCAGATGTTGTTGTTGCTTGTGTTGGTGGTGGTTCCAATGCCACTGGTATGTTCTCACCTTTTGAAAAAGATAATGAAGTTGAATTATTAGGAGTTGAAGCTGGTGGAGACGGTTTGAATACTGAGCGTCATTCTGCCACTTTAACCGCTGGTATTCCAGGGGTATTCCATGGGGTTAAGACTTATGTTCTTCAAGACGCCGACGGTCAAGTTCACGACACTCATTCTGTTTCTGCAGGTCTTGATTATCCTGGTGTTGGTCCAGAATTAGCATTTTGGAAATCCACTGGCCGTGCTGAATTCATTGCCGCTACTGATGCTCAAGCTTTGGAAGGTTTTAGATTATTATCCCAACTTGAAGGTATTATTCCTGCTTTGGAATCGTCCCATGCTATTTACGGAGGTGTTCAAAGAGCCAGAACTATGAGAAAAGACCAACATTTGATCATCAATGTTTCTGGTAGAGGTGATAAGGATGTCCAGAGTGTCGCAGAAGTTCTTCCAAGACTCGGTAAGGAAATTGGCTGGGACTTACGATTTGAACAAGATCCATCTAAATAGATTTTGTGTCAAAGTGTATTGAATGGTGTTCATTGGTGCTCATTGGTGCTCATTGGTGTTGATTGGAGTTCATTGGTGCGTGTGTTTCACGTACTTTTCTACTAGCTTCAACCGGTAGATCTTATCATTGAGTGTTGTATCTTCTAGACTAGAGCCTGAATTACATAAGAGCACTTATCCCTAGTTGTAGCTCCCTGTACTAGTAGTTCTTATAGAGCCATCCAGCGGGCCCAAGTAGTAACTCCAATGGAGTGCATACTGGAGAGTCCAAAATTTGGGGAAGCGAAGCATTACGTGCAGTACAGGTATATCAGCCACGCTTTGTTGTAAATTTTGGCTCCAAACGAAGAGTAAACATTACACACTTCTTTCTACTACTGTTTTCCATTATGACTGATCTGTTTCGTTATACCAATGCCAATGCACTGGTGATTGAACTTGCCAGATTGCTCAACGTTGACATTGAAGAGTCCACGCTTCAGTTGTGCATTAAGCTCTTGGATGAAAGAGTTGACCCAAAGGAACTTGCTACAAGTATTCTTGATATCCAGAAGGAAACTAGAAGATTTGTGTAATAGATATTAGATAAGGAATGCATACTTAACTACATGACTCGTTTACTTCTAATACAGTTGGCCCTTACAGCTACTGGTGAATTGATCATTGGTCTCAAAATATTGATGATGCTATTATTAGATATATAATACATTGATGATGACATTAGATATATGATAAAGAGGTCTATGCAAATCCACTTCTTTTCTTCTTTTTCTTAAAGGCTCTATTAGGTTGACTTGATTGGGAGAACCGCTTTTGTGAACTATGGACCAATTGGGACGATGAAAATCCCATCAGTACTTGGGATGACAGCATATTCAAATCTTGTGACGCCAGTTGAGAATCTTGATTGTTGGCAGCTTGATCTATAGTTTGCGAAAGGGGAGATGCCGTTTTATGATTGTTTGAAGTGAGCGACTGGGTTTGTGAAAATCTGTGTAGAGATCTTTGTGAAAGGACTTGAGACGAAGTTCTGAACGATGGTCTCTTTTTGGATGTCTTCCTAGAAGATACTTGGGAAGAAAGTCTCAAAGTTGGCAACGACGAGCTTATTATATTTGGAACAGTTACCTGTGACGAATTCCAATTTTTGCCTTTATCAAATTCGTTCAGTTGAGTAGCTGAAGTTTCACCATTATCATCCCATTGATCCAACAAATTCTTTAATTTGATTGGACATTTTTCCAATTTCGTTTTCAAAAGGTCTTCATAAATGGAACTATTTCTTTCTGCTTTGGCAGTCTTGATTAAGCTGATTCCAAGTAGCATTGCAACTTCTTTCACATGTTCAATGTTATTGAATTTCTTGAGCTTTCCTCTATTGTACAGGGCCTTCATATTCGAGAATAGTCCAGCTAAGCTTGCATCCTTTAAGCTGATTGGGACGGCTTCATGAACAAAAGAATCACCATTGATGAAATTTGTAAGCTCAACGTCTTTTTCCTTATAAAATTTTGAAAGCTGTTCAAGCATAGTATCATACTCACCTATATCCTTGATATGATCTGGCTGCTTCTCAGCAATATCAATTATAGATAAAAAAGATGGCGCAAATGGCAATTCATGACAAGACTGGATCTTTGATAGTCCTTTACCCAACTTATATGCATATTTCTGCACTGTTTTCACGTCATTTAATCTCTTTGATGATTGTGCTGTTATCAAAGATTGCAGGATTTGTTCGAGATCTGATGTTTGAAATTTTTTGAAAAATGATGGTGTTTTGGAACCTTTCCCTTCCACCTCTAAGTCTACTGCTAGTTCTGTTTCCGGAAGAGTCTCCGTATCTTTTGAACTTTGGATTCTGCAGTTGGCGAGATGGGTGAAAATGCTGTATTTAAGGGTTAGATCTGTGTTCAAAATGAACATGCCAAAGGTGAAAGAGACCTCTGTATTCTGGTTCTCAAGTGGTGGATCCTCATTATCAGTATCTTCTCTGTCTTGATCACCTTCATCACCATTTTTCAGATTGCCAGAGCCTCTACCTTTATCAAGTTTTGTCATGAATAGCTGATGGATAGTTCCCACATTGTTCAATCTCAAATAATAAGGATCATGCAAACTATAGGGAGTTCCATCTTGGACTCCAAAAGTGTATACAAACACTATGGCACTAGACTGTGAGTATATCAAACATAAGAAATGATCCTTTTCATATTCTGTAATCAGCAATTTGTAGGAAGGATCATGGTCGTCTAGAAAATGCTTCCATGACATAATTCGTTGTAATGAGTTATTCTCTAGTGATACCCATATTAGTTCTTTCGATGTAAGTAGAAATGCGTATTTGAAGTTGGTTTGGCATTGAACAAAGTCACGATTAGTCGACCAGGAACTCGAAGTGATTATCTTCTGTGACTTCAATTGAATTGGCTCTGAAGTATCAATCACGTTCAACGATGAACGTGTACATTTAAAGACATACTTGGTATGTGACCAAACAATTTTCTTCCAAGACGACAAGTCTTTGAGATTTTCAAGCAGAGACGATGAAGCGATATGCTTCGATTCAAGTGTTAGGACGCTTTTTGTTCTGAAACTTGTATGGATTTTCCAGATCCCAAGATTTCCCTTAATATCTGTTACACTTAATTGGGTATAATCCCAAGGATTGAATCTGGCATCAGCAAATGTTAAGTTCGATAGTTCTGAAATTTGGATTTGTCCAACTATATAAGACTCAAGACCAGAATACGTTGCCGATGGTTTTTGGAAACTGTAACAATTCAAAATGTAGATAGTTGAGTCGGTACGAATCAATAAGTAAGGAGGAACAAAGTTGAGATCATGGACAGAAGTACTGAAATGGATCTGTCGTATTGGTTCAGGAAATGATATTTGATACGGCAAACAGGTCATAGGAACCCAGATCGTTTCCTTCCCAAAATTAGAGTTGTTGCCGTTGATATTTAGTTTGTGTTTATCTTTAACGATAGTCTTCTTGGTAAGATTAGTTACAGATAAGTTTAGTATGGTATGGGAATTGTCTGAAGCGTAAGCAATGATCTTGATGTGTTTGTTTGTATGTTTTACACGGACTTGGTGAACTTGGAATAGCTCGCCTATGGTTGGATCATAAACCTTTGAAGATGTCAATTCACGGGATTCTATTGAATAGGAAGTTAAAATATCATGAGGAATATAGATCGTATCGTGAAGATCACAGTTTGTAGTGGAGAAAGGACGAGTCGAGCTCTTGGTGGACTCGGATATTGATCTTGTAGAATGTCTTACTTTATGTAGCATAGGGGACCCTTTCTTAATTCTTGGGAATATAAGTTTAAAGTCATCGTCATCGGAAGAAATTGATGGTAAAGGGTTTCCTTCTACCCCATAGCTTAGTTGGACTCCTAGACCATTCTTATGGGGCCACATTCATACAACTGGATGTATTATTGAAACAAGATATGATTAGGTATGATGTTGTATCAGCAATAGGATGCAAATATCCATAGGTGTACAAGTGTAGAAAATGTGTTGTTAGCCAAAATGCAAAACAAAATTGTTGCAATGAGTTATCAGCAAAGAAATCAACAGTAGTCCAAAAAAAAAAGATTAAAAAAAGGTCTTGAAATCAAAATCTCAGAACCTCAAACACCGGTTCATCGTATATAAACAATTCTTTCGCTCATTTCTGATATAAAATCATTGCGAGCGTGAGCAATATTTGAAATTAACAATTGGAACAACCAGTTGCGAGAATTACAACTACTTTGCAGTGTTTGCGAGCCTTCAACGTCTGAATTTCATTTCCAATTGCTTTCCAGTGAGTCGATTGAACTGATCTTCGAGTTCTTAGTCATTAGTGAAGGCTTCTGATATTGTCAATTAATCAATTGAGTACATTCCGTGAAATCGGTTAGTTTGTATTGAACAATCAGCTTAGAACAATCAGCTTTGGCTTTTCCAGTTAGAAAATTCAACTTAGAACATAGAGCAATCAAGTTAGAGACTGATCAAGCTCTACTTCAATCCATTCAATCAATTCAATCTATTCAATCCATTCAATCAATCCAATCCATTCAACAAACATACATTCGCCGAATACATCAAGTCGTTCACCTTATTCTATTCATCCATATAAAACCATTCAATTCTTGAAATGAAACACGTTTCCCTAGTTTTCTTAGCATTAGTGCAAACGCTTCTCTTCTCTATTTCTAGCGCCCAGCACCATAAATTCGATATTCTTTCAGACTTCGAAACTGGCCAAGATATATCATCCAATCATACCCTTGAAAGTCAATACGGACAAATCTCAAATGACTCTTTATTATGGGGTCCATACCGATCATCATTATATTTTGGAATTCGCCCCAGAATTCCAAGATCGTTGTTATCTGGGTTGATGTGGTTCAGTGTCAATGATTTTAAGGGTATTCAAACTATAAGACACTTTTATGAACAAAATGATAATATGGATAGAGCCAATTGGGTCAGTTACGATCCTAGAATTGGTGGTAGACAAGTTATCAAAGATAATGATAACCGTATAACAATCACTATTGATTTCATCAAGAGTCAAGATGGGAAATCTTGGGGGGTTAAAATTAAATCAAAGCCATATCAAGGCCATGAAAATGTCAAGATTTCATTTGTTTGGTATTCTGGACTTGAAACTGATAGTGATATTGGCAGTGTAGGTTCACCATTTGAGAAAGGTTTCCAAGACAATGAGAATGGATATTTTGCTCTTGATAATCCCAAATCGTATGATGAAAATGGGCAAAGCAATGGCTATGAGGCAAATATAAAGCTATCTGGTATAAGTGAAAGTTTAGGAATATTTGAAATGGAGATCAATGATGGCCCCAAGTCTAATAAAAACCCGAAATATATCACAAAGCATTCACAGTTGAATCCAAAATTAACTCATCATTTATCGTTAAGGGTTCCAAATGACAAGATTTGGATAGCTAAGGATATCTTCTTAACGTTAATACAAGATTCAGTTACTGATTTAAAAGAAGTTCTACAAGACGAAATTACAACTTATCCTCCCCATCAAATCTTCATCATGAGAGATTTGCAGAATTTTGCAGGGAATTTGCACTTTGTTCAAAAGATTTATCAAGGACAATGTGAATTTGATATAATCTATAACAATGCTTTAACTCCAATCAAGGATCAGATAAAATTTGAAAATATAAACTCCAAGATTCAATATGGGCTTCTGAAATTGAGTATAAAATTTGAAGAAAACTTCCAATTATCGAAACCTTACGACACGGATTCTAAATTTAAGGTGTTTGCAGAAGAGTTGATCTCAGGGTTATTAGGAGGGATCAATTATTCATTTGGAGATCACTTGGTGGATCGAGAAACCGTTTTGGACGAAGAGTCCTTTGAACTGTTGAATGGTAAACTAAAGGGGAAACTTGAAGGACCATTTGAATTATTTACGTTAGTACCTTCAAGACCATTTTTCCCAAGAGGTTTTTACTGGGATGAAGGATTTCATTTATTGCCAATTATGAAATATGATACCGATTTGGTGCTTGAAATTATTAAATCGTGGTTCAATCTCATTGACGATGACGGATGGATTGCCAGAGAACAGATACTAGGACCTGAACAAAGATCAAGAGTACCAGAAGAATTTCAAGTTCAAAGCCCCGAAATCGTGAATCCTCCCACTCTAATGCTTGCATTCAGTAATATTCTTGAAAGTATTACTAAACAAAATCAGATTGAAGATAGTCTTGGTGAAATCGACGAACCTCGAAACATTGAGGAATATGAAGGTTTTGAAGAATCACCAAGGGTTGGCCATTTTCATAATAATCATCCAGAATTATTACTAGCCTTTTGTAAACAGATTTATCCTAAATTGAAGAATCACTATAAATGGTTCCGTCGTACTCAAAGGGGATATAACGAAGATTTTGGAAGAGAGAATTTGAATGAAATATATAGATGGAGAGGTAGAACATTGACTCATTGTTTTGCTAGTGGATTGGACGATTATCCTAGAACCATTCCAGTAGATATAGCAGAATTGAATATTGATTTATTATCCTGGGTTGGAGTCATGACAAAGTCAATGATTAAAATATCTCGGATTCTTGACTTGAAAGAAGATTTAGCTCAATATGAACAGTTTGAAACTGAAATAATTGACAATATCAATAAAATTCATTGGTCTGAAACAGACAAATGTTATTGTGACGTATCAGTAGATGAAGACGATGAAACCGTATATTCATGTAACAAAGGTTATATTTCAATATTCCCATTCATTCTTAAACTTATGCCCACTTCAGATGTTGGAAAAATTGAAAATATTATTGATTTAATCAAGGATCCGGAACAATTATGGTCACCATATGGAATTAGATCGTTATCCAAAAGTGATGAGTTCTATAGAACTGAAGAAAACTATTGGAGGTCTTCTATCTGGATCAATATCAACTTCTTGGTTCTTGAATCTTTGCAATATTATTGCTCAGAGTCCAAACATTACGCAAGTGAAGAGCTTCAAAAGAAGATATCTGATACATATAAGGAACTTCGTCTCAATCTTGTCAATAACACCTTCAACCATTGGGAAAATACTGGATTTATTTGGGAAAACTATGATGATATCTCGGGAGAGCCTAAGGGAGCAAAGAATTTTTTGGGCTGGTCTTCGACTATATTGCTTATAATGAAGATGCCCTCTACCATTTAAATAATTAAAAATAAAAATTTTAACAGAAATATGATAGAATTACTGTTCGGTTGACGATCTGTATGTGTGAAATACACCCACAAAAAGATGTGTAGGTTACATTTGCAACATAAAGACAAAGAAGATTGAATGGGAAAAAGAATTGATTTAAAAGACACAATCACAGAAGTGACTGTCATTGAACGTATAATCATCAAGAAAACATAAAGTGAAGTGCAAGTGAAGCACAAGTGAAACAGAAGTGAGACAAAGCAAACAAAAGCGAAACAAAAGAGAAACAACACTGCAAAACCTAACGTTCAACACTCTCACAACGAACTTGCCAGAAGAATCTAACTAGTTTTATATATCATTGGCTACAAGAGGAAATCAATCTTTCATTACACCTACCGACTCCCTCTACTCTTATAACGAAATGTTCAACAAGGTAAGACAGCTGTTAAAATCATATATAAAACGCAGACAAAAGTACAGCGCTGTAAAGCAATATATTTTCAGTAAGGACGAAAGACCGTTTCTTGAGAAAGAAATCATCAGCGATCTCAAAGAACGTGTTCTGGGAAAAGAAGTAATATCTGCATTGAAGGATATGCGGATGAAACATAAAATCTCAGTTAAGAGTTGTAATAATTCCAACTATTATTATGGAAACGGTTGTGCAGAACCAGAACGTGATAATATGGTACTTGCAGAGTTGTTGAGGTCTATGGAGTTGTCCAAACGAGAATATGAAGCAATCTTGGAAGAAGAAGCCAAGCTCTATTTCGGTATGTATTCAGATCTTTATTGCCGTGTATGTGAAAGTATATGGCATGAACTTATAGAGCTTGTCGTTATTTGTTATATTAGTGTGAAGATTGCTATAGAAGGTTGCTATATGTGGCTACTATGTGGGACTGCTTCAGCAAGATGGCATATGATTGAAATAATCTGCAGTCAGAAGATACAAGTAAAACTTAACCAATGAGATTGCATAATTACTAACTTTGGAATAGAAATCCACCGAATTGAAAAATTACCAACTAATTTGCAATTAGCTAAAGCGTTAGAAGAAATAGTGACTGGAATAGAATATCTTAGACAAGTCTTATGGGAAGCAGAAAAGCGGGCATCAGTTTCTGAATATCAGCTTTTCATGACAAAGACTACTGCGCAATATGTTAAGAAACTATGTGAAGAAAGACAAAAAATGGTATGTATTACAATATTAACTCAAGTTGTCCCATCAGATATTAATGAATAAGCGGTTCTTGTTAATTCCAAAAATTGCAACTGTTACTAATAGATTATCAGTTCTATAAGTTTATAGGGAAGATCTTTGAAAACAATCAAGACCTTATATTACCACCAGTGAGTATATAAAGAGGACCCCAAAGGAAAGATGAGAAGAATAACGACTTGCCAACAGACCCTACTCTTATCGTTACCTTGGTTCTTATCATTAGTTTGTACATATCAACAAACTGAAATCAGCTTATTATAGCTTCACTCTTACCAATATACTAACACTATCCTATTAGGAATTACTAAACATTGAATGGGCCGGTTTGAAACAAATTGAAAAGTACGTGGAAGACATCGACAATCTGTTTCGGTAGCCAATTTTTCGTAGCCATTATCATTCTCCATTATTCAAACAGCATCCCACTCACACACCACGCCAAACTCACTGAAGAGATCAATAAGTAGTGTGCAGGATCACATTCTTCCCAGTCCAGCCACTACTGCCAAGTTCACTCCTTCCTTTGCTTATCACAACATGTGATCAACAGGAAAGCAAAACCTTTTCTTTGGTTGACTATTTTGTAAACCAATTATTCAGTTCTACTCCTCTTCCAGGTTGTATTTTATTGTACAGGTTCTGTTACAATGACAGCCATATATTCTCAATCTACAAAACATCGGATAGATACCCTAATTCTCAATTATTTCATTCAAGAGGGTTATCAAGAAGCTGCCATCAGCTTCTCCAAGGAAACTGGTATTGATTTAGACGCTTCGAAGGATTCAGACCAGATAAATCATGTTCCGCAAAAGAGCCTGCTTGTGAAGCAATTAGGATCCATAGGGTCCATAAGTGACTCCAAGTTTTCCGAATTGATTGACAATTATTTTGAGCAAGATAAATTGAAACAACAACAATTGCTGGAAACTAGAACCGGCCCCCCAAAAGGGTTGGTTAGTGGTTCTGGAATATTAGCAACAATTGGAAACTCTGACAAAGGAGGATTAATAATTTCTGGAGGCAATAGAAATCTTGATCAATCTCATAATCAGTCTTCGTCTGATAATCAATCTATAATATCAGGAAATCAAATATTCTCCGGGTATTCAACCATAAGCAGAAGGAAAGAAATCAAGCTACTTATCCTCAAAGGGTCTATTACCGAAGCAATAAATAAAATTAGTGAATACTTCCCTACCATACTTGATACTAATAATCTATTATATTTTAAATTGTTGCGTCTCAATCTCATAGAGATGATTAGAAATCATAAACTAGATCAGGACATCACTACTGAAAAGGAAAAGAAGTTTTTGAATGAAGTTCTAACGTTTGTAAGAGAAAACTTGATTAATAAAGTAGTTCATCTGACCAAGTTATTGAAAGAGTTGGAAATCACGATGAGTCTTTTATGTTTCAATTTTGATCCAACTATTCAGAATATTGAAGAACAGAAAGACTTGCCTGAAGAGTTAAGGAATTTATTTAATTTATCTTTAAGAAACAAATGTTATGGGTTGGTGAATAAAGCAATATTGAATCTTCATACCGAGGAAAAATATCAGGACTTTCATAAAAGAAAAGACAATCAGTTGATTGAATTTAATTTGAACAAAGAGTTGGTTAATAAAAATGCCACTGATGCTATGGAATTAGCAGACAGTGATGATGAGATCTATGATGGGAACATATCTTTTAATTTTGAAAAGAATTTAGCTGGATTTGGTTCTAAGGATAATGAGGAATCGGTTGGAATTGCTGGTAACGAAGATGAAGTAATTAAACTACAGGAACTTTCTTTGGAATCCAAATTGGAAAAGATTATAAAGCTATGGACAGTAGTTGAACAACGATTACTTGATTTGAATATTATAAAGGAAAAGAGATACAATCTCAGCGAAGAGTGATCACTAGATAAATGGCTTACCTATCAGCATAATCTATGCAGTAACGCTGCTCTTTCTAAAGTCTAGCAGACCATAAAGCAATCGATTGTATTCCCAGTCTCTATATGACACTTACTAAGATACTGGTTATCGTAAGAGGAATCAATTAGTAATGCTTTACTATTAAATATCAATATATCCTTTTCAGTCCAGTTTTTATTCTCGTACTTTGAAATGAATGGAGACGTTTTAAATGTAGTGAGGATCTTAGTTCTAAGATGAGCAACAGTAGATCCCAATTCGGGAATATCATTCATTTCAAAATCTTCAGGACTAAATTCAAAATTGTAGATGATCGGTGACTTCAAGTCGGTAAATTGGTGTTTGGGGGTCCACAAATAGTGACATACTCTGGTTAAGAATGAGCTGCTAGCATAATGATAGTATTGTTTCAATTCATCTATATTCTCTCTGCTGGTGATATTAAGTCTTATGTATACATGAGCACAATGCACCGGAATCTCTTTAAATATCTCTTTAGCATGGTAATCCCAAAGGCCCAAATATATTCCAGACCAATAAAGGATCTCATATAGAAACACCGTTGCAAACAAGACTATAAGCATGTAGGTGATGAATTTACTTGTTGGAGTAGATATCAAATCATTCGTGAACTTGTATGTTGCAAGGGATTGATGAATATTTGAATCCAATTGGTATAAATACTCGATGCTTAAGTATTGTGCCATTCTGTACTGCTAACTGTTTGTTTTTTTCTATGTTTTTGTAAAAGATATAGCTGGATGTCCAATTTCCGATGTCTAAATTGCCTTTGGAAAGTTAATTATAGATATAGTGATAGATATAGTTCTTTGATATTAAATCCAATTTGCTGTGGAAGCCAATCTTGGTTTGTCTGAAGATATGGGGTCCTGCTCCGAATACGGATTAACTTGAGCAGGTATGTGCAGGATATTGGCTCTACTCTGGTATGCCAAAGGTACACAGGTATTGCCACAGAGGGGCCTCTTTTTTGTATTTTTGAAGCTTCTTTGGGTTGGGTTAATGCCAAAAATTCAATTAAATGTTTGGAATGGTAATTTTACTTGGTTCAACTGGAAATGTCGTATAGCTGTCTGTCTGTCTGGTACGCTATACAAGCCAAAGTGAATGGTCAGTTTCTTCTAGGTATATGCAGTACCTCTTTTGCAGCCATATTTCCCCTCCAAAAAGTAGCAGTCGATGATTCCCTTTTGACAACCTTTCTTTAATCTTCATCCAGAACAACAAGACTTAATTTATTTATATTTATAAATGCTGGGATTTAATCTGCTGGCTTGTTTTGAGCTTCGAAAATTCTCTTCTTTGAAGCTTCCAAGCACTTCGTGGATCCACTTCCCCCAGAGATCTGACCTCTTAATGGTATTCATAAGACTTGAGACTGGCCCAATAAAGTTGAAGATAACTTGGAGGACTACAATACTTGTAAGTGACTACCGAAAATATAGACTTGTTCTGTTTTCAAACTCTCCTTCTGAGTTTGTATTCATATAACTAACTAATACTAACACTATCACTACCCAGGAGCACATCGAATTCACTTGCATTCCATCTGATTTAAACAGTATCTCCTTGTCGATCAACAAAAGATATCCCTATATGTCCTTCAAGTTCATTAATATGAAGGGCTCAGTTCAAAAACGATTTCAAGTTGGCTTTGACAAGATTTCAGAATTCAACCGGTGTGCTGATTTTGCCAATGACTTAGGGATATCAATAAAGAAGGCATTATCGCCCTCGGAGAAGTTAATGAAAAAATATAACAATACAAATGAGACTTGGAATGAACCATATGAAGTAATGTCACAAATTCAGTCTTCACAACTTAATTACCATGATCATCTACCCCAGATCGATATATTACAATTGCAACTCCCAATCGATGAACCTTCTTTGAACTTTTCCTTCACTCAACCTCAGAATTCATGTGAGTATGACAGTATTAATATGGTTGAATCTCAATTTCCCATTCAACACCATGTCATGAATCTGCTGTTTGAAAATGACCTAACCTTGATTACGAACGAAAACATTCAGTTGGAATCTATATCAACCCACAAAAATAATCAGTTGGAATCTACAATAGTGAATGACGAAGCTAATGAATTAAAGAGTTTGTCGGGTATGTGCAATGAAGAATTGAAGCAAATGGTCTTGGATAGGCTACAAAGCTCAGAGTTTGTCAGTCTAGTGGAAAGATTGGATAAGTTATTTGCACACGATTGTTCCAAGATTCTAAATTGATAATTCTAAATGAGCGAGTCTGTAGCTCCATAAATTTTTATCCACTTTTTTATAACAAGGCCGTCGTCTAGAATTTTATCTTCGGGTATTATTTGATAACCAAATATTCTTGGCTTCAAATGAAACATGACTACCCAATATAATACGCAGAACAAGAGACATAGAACAGCAACCAAAGGATAAGCCGGCCAGTTTTCAAGTCCTTTTGGATTTGGGCTAATTCTCGAAGTCAAAGGAGATATTATAAGGTATAAGCATAGTAATATTACAAATCCAGATCCTAAAAGACTAGACCTGATAGGAGAATTGATTTCCGGATACTTTCTCCTTATTATGTATATACCCACAGTAACAAGAATAATAAATATCTGATTAGGGTATCCTTCAAGTGATATAATATAATTATAGATATCACCCTTTGGAGGAACCAATATGCAAATAGTCGATAAGGCTGCACTTAACAATAATGTTGGTAAAGGAGATCCAAATGGCCAATTTGAAGCCATAAAACTCAGATACGGTAAAAATCCTTCCCTGAAGATTTCCTGGGATACTCTTGAAATTGTATAGGTTACAACAAGAACGTTACTTGCAGATGAAATTGCAATTGATAATGCTAAGAAGTTCTTACCAAGTCTATAACCTAACACTTTTTCAAAAAGTAAGGAACCAATCAATTTCCCACTATTTTCAATCTCTTCACTTGGAATCACCACCAAGTATGCTAAATTTGTGAAGATATAACTAATTGTTACTAAAGCTAAAGATACAGGCCCAGCAATTTTTAAAGTTCTAACCGGATCTTTAATTTCAGAGGAGACTGTATGAACAGAATTCCATCCACTATATGAAAAGCTTGCTTTGATAATAGCACTTGCAAAAGTAGCAGCACTGAAAGTAGAAGATTTGAGTTTGAAAAAATCATCCCAACTAAGATTAGAATGAATATGATTAATGGACTCTGGAAAGCAAACCAGATAAATACCGGTAAATGTCATAATAGCCATTAACACAAGTTTGAGTGCTCCGACGATATTTTGAATCCTTACTCCATGGTGAACACTAAAGCCATGGATAGCAACTGCCAAATAAATAATGGACAAACCAACAAGTCTAGTTCTATATTCAGTTGGTTCAATTCCGATAGAATGTAAGAAATATTCTCCAAATACTAAAGCATTCAGTAACGAAAATCCAAACATTACTGAAAATACTGAAAATGCGACACTCACAAGGTAAGCAGGTTTGGAATAAATGAACTCCAAGAATACTTTCGTGCCTCCACTTCTGGGAATAATCGAGCCTAGTTCCAAATAAACGTACAAACCACAATAAGCTAGTATTGCAGCCAAAGTCCAGGTAGAAAAGAAAAGGAACGGTGAACCCCCGACGTCATGATATATACTAGCCGGAGTAGCAAAGATACCAGATCCAACTATCCTACTAACAAACAAAACAATAGTAGAAAAGATCCCTAAATGACGGCCCTGAGGTAATTCTTCTAAAGATTGTAGATAAGAAACATTCCCATTCAACTCTATTGAAGGTCTTAAATATTCATCATCTTTATTTGATAAAATCACTTGGATTGAGTTTGTTGAACTGCTATCTGCTACCTCCAGAGATTCAACATTGTATTGATTTAATTTCAAATATTCGCTGGACATGAATATTGAGAGTGAGAGGGTGTTGGCTCCAGCCTAGTTGAAGTGAACAATAAGAAGGGAAGAAGCAAAGGAAGAAGGCAACAAAGAAGGTAACAAAGAAGGAAAGTACGGAAAAAATGAAAAACGAAAATAGAAAAAGAATGTTTAACTTAGTAATGATGTGGGATCAAATCCCACCGATATTATGGGTCCATGCCTAATTGTTTCATCCCTTCTGATAACGGTGGTGGCTCTCATAGATAAAGATTCACGAAATGCGCGCACACCGGCAACGGAATATTTCGCTTACAATCATTCGGAATTGATCCACTGTTTCCACATCATCTATGCTTACAAAATAATGCATTACTCTAAGGTAACATGAAATACTGTCAATCTACAACAACAGGTTGGTACCATATGTTATTTATTTTGGTAAATTTATATAAACCCAATGAACAGGTGGAGGATGGAAGAATTGAAATCATTTGCTATAAAATGAGTGATATCATAATTTCCATGTGTATAATTTTGTTATTTCTTAATCATAATTTTTTTTTTTAAATTTTTTTCTCTTTTTTGGTTGCGTTTGAGAGCCAACTCAGTGCATTGTCATTTATATTCCACATAAATCATATTTCTCTGGCTTCTTGAGATGTGGCCTCCTCTATTTCTTCCCATTTTTGTTCTTCTTAACTACAAACGATTCCTTGGCAAGCTTAGTAAGTAAATCAAGCTCACCACTATTCTCACACATACTGTAGAACAATGAGTTCTTGTCAGCAATCAATTTGTATGGATCGTCATATTCAACAACTTTTCCTGCATCCATCACTAAAATCTTATCATAATCGATAATCGATCTAAGTCTATGAGCAATGGTTAAAATTGTAGAATTGGAAAACTCTTCACGAATAGTCTGTTGAATCATTGCATCTGATTTGTAATCAATGGATGCAGTGGCTTCATCTAATAATATAACTTTAGGACTCTTCAATAATGATCTTCCTAAACACATCAATTGTCTTTGACCTTGTGATAAGTTTCCTCCTCCTTCAGTAACTGAAGAATCAAGATTCAAAAACTTATTTTGATTTTCTCCAGCTTCGTTTGTATTCTGTAAAGTCTCGTCTGCACCAATCAAATTGACTCTTCTTAATGCTTCAAAGATTTGATTGTCAGAATATTGATCAAATGGATCTAAATTAGATCTGATAGTACCAGTGAACAAAGTTGGATCTTGAGGGATAATAGTGATTGCTTGACGTAAGTTACGTAAACCAATTTTAGTAATATCCACTCCATCAATTTCAATACTACCAGTCTCAGGATCAATAAATCTGAAAAAGGCAGTGATAATGGTAGATTTACCAGCACCAGTACGACCAACGATACCAATCTTGTTGCATGGTTCAACATCAAATGTAACATTCTTAATAACTCTTGGTAACTCTGGGGCATAACGTAAAGATACATCTTTGACAGATATAGCACCATTTTCAGGCCATGTAGGTCTAGGACAAGTTTCTGGAATATCAAAAGCAGGTTCCTGTTCAATTTTAAGATATTCTTGCAAACGCTCAACAGAATTCATATTCATTTCAACGTTTGCATAAAGACGAACAATCCATAAGGCACTTTCAGAAAAGGCAATAGCATAAGATAACGATAAACCTGCTAAACCTGCATCGATTTTACCTACTGAAGTCATAATAAATACTGCAGAGAAAAACATTACCAAGGCTCCAACGGCATCAATTCTAATGGATAACCATCTATTGGCAACCCACAAAAAGAAGAATGGACGATTATTGTTATCGATAGCTTGAAGGTTATGTTTCATGAATCTTGGCTCAACACCATAAGCTCTGATGGTTGCAACTCCAGTTAATGATTCTGAGAAATGTTGATGAATAGGTGACTTGGTGATAGATTCAAATCTTTTCAATTCTCTTGAAATTGAAATGTAAAATAATCCAACCAAGTAGTAAAAAAAGGAAATAATTATTGCAAATATAAGGAAACCAGGTGTAATGGCGGTGATAAGTAACAACGTTGTTACACACTGGACTAAACAAGCAATAACACCTTCAGCGAATGGAGTTAATTCTTGATCAACTGCTTCAATATCCTTAGAGAATCTGTTCATAATTCTTCCAAGAGGAGTCTTATCAAAAAATCTTAACTTTGATCTTAAAACGGTTGTCAAAACTTGTTTAAAAATTCTATTCGATGCGGTAATACCAAAATAGAAAGTAAGAAAAACTCTCAAACAGGCTGTCAAAGAATAAATCACACCGATAATACCATATATGGAAATATAATACATTGGTGGTTTCTGTTCTTTGATATATTCTGGAACCGACATTGAAAATAATGAAGGTGACAAAGACGAAGACAATAAATGATAAGTACCAGTGAATATTCTAATCAATGGTTGAGATGAGGAAGATTGGGTACCGTCATAAACAGAGCTAACTTCGTTGAACGCGAAGGATGCAAAGGTTTGACTTGGGGAAGAAGATTCAAGTTCACTATTAATAGACCAATTCCTTAACCAAAATGATTGCAACATATAAATACCTTGAGATATAAGGAAAGTGGAGATAACGGTGGTCCAAGTTGCCCAACCTCCGAAAATTTTGGCATATCCTGAATAAACAGATAATGCAACAACTCCGTCAGCTTTAGTTTCTTCCTCGACTAATTTACCATCATTCTTTAAATTATCATCATCTAACTTATTGTCATCATCTTTGCTGGCAGCTTTAAGTTTTGCTTCAATAATTGCACTCTTACTTTTCAAATCAGAGTTTTTATCAGTTAATGCTTGCAAGTTAGTAGTTGATTGACTTCTAGAGTTTATCACAGAAGATTTAATTAAATCATCATCACCTAAATCACCGCTTTCCAATAATTTTTCAGGAGTTCCTTGAATTTTCACTCTTCCGTTATCCATAACAACTATCCATTCAGCCTTTTGAACTGTTAATGCAACATTATGGGAAACCAAAATACATGTTCTTCCAAGCATTAAAGGACCAGAGATACAATTTTCATAAATCCATAAAGCAGTGTGAGAATCAACCGCAGATAAACAATCATCTAATAAGACATGTCTTGAATTTGAATACAAGGCTCTTGCTAATGAAACTCTTTGCTTTTGACCACCGGACAAGGTAATACCCTTCTCACCGATTTCAGTGGAATCTCCTCCACTTAAAATTTCAAAATCTCTGGTTAAGCCACAAGCATCAACAACCTTATCATAACGATCTTGGTTAAAAGGAGCTGCAAAGACAATGTTGTTTCTAATGGTGTCATTCAATAGCCAAGCAGCTTGGGAACAATAAGCAACCGATTCAGTTAAACCAGTTGCAGGGTCAATAATTAATTCATCTCTTGGTATAGCACCAGGTAAGAATACATTACCAGCGGTTAAATCCATCTCACCTAATAACGCTAAAAGTAAAGAAGTTTTACCAGCACCTGTTGAACCAATAATAACGTTCAATGCGCCAACTTTAAAATCGATGTTCAAATCTTTCAATTTAAAATCAGTTTCGGAAGCGACATTCCAAGAGAAGGAAGCATTTTCAAATCCAATATAAGGTGAATTTGGACCGGGTCTTTGGGCAAGTTGTTCGTATTTAGAAGTTTCTTCTTCATTTAAGAAATCTTCAATTCTATCCAAAGAAACTTTTGATTGAATCACAAAAGCAGTCATATCAGCTAATTGTTCCAAAGGAAGTCTTAATAAACTAAATAATGATAATGAAGTGAACGCAATTGGGGCAGTTAATGTCTTACCTTCAGTGACAGTATAACAGTAGAATGACAAAAAGGTAATCACAGTTGGAGTTAAAAACCAAACAAATGATCCAACACACCAGATAGCAACCCTCAATTTCAATTTGTATAATTCCTTGTCCCTGACATCTAAAATGCTATTATAAAACTTATCTTCCCATGAGAAAAATTTAATAATTCTAATACTTTGGAAAGTTTCATTCAATTTTTGGATTCTCTTGTCAGTAATTGATAACATTTCCTTTTGAACAACTCCAATGTAGGTTGTAATTTTGTAATTGATTGGTAACAAGACAAAGACTGACAAAGAACCAATTAATGCACTCCATCCAAGCAAACTGTAGAGCAAAGCAATACAAATTACAAGCATCAAAGCAGATCCAACAAAATAATGTAAATAACCACAAATTTCAGAAACTTTGAAAGCATCAATAGCCATTAAATTAATGATTGCTCCTAATTCGGCAGTCTTCTTGACAGAATCTTTTGAAGTAGTAGAAGCTGAACCTGATCCAGATTCATCAATTAATTCAGAAGTCTCTCCATCTACCTTACCATCTTTAGAATTTTTATCCTCTTCGAGGGAAACTTCAGAAACGGTGATTTTTCTTCTCAAGGCCTTAGCATAAACTTCAGCAATAATAATAGCCTTCATTCTAGCACATACTCTTCTACCAATAAATAAAGAACAACCAGAAGATATGGAGTTTAGCATCTTGAACAATGGCATAGCAATAACAAAACACCAAGCCAAATTTTTGGAATAAATTTCAGGAGTTTCAACATATTCCAAGATTTTTTTCAATAAAATTGATGGAACAAATACTAAACTTGCTTCCAGTATAGCCCAAAACGCTTGGAAAGCAAATAAAAATTTGAAATGCAGAAATAAAGTGAAAGTGAATTTGATATTCTTATAATGAGAATGGAAAGATTTCAAAATCGATAACGAATAATCATCCTCTCTTAACCCCCAAATATCCTTCATTTCTAACGGACGCTTGTAAGCACTCCAAACCATTTTATCGAGCCATGAATAAGAAATAAAGCTCAACACACTAGATATGTTTTCTGGAGAAGGATCAACCCCATCACTGGTAACGTATAGTATTGATGGCTTATCACCAGTTTTGGAAGTAAAATTTAAAAATAATAATGACAAAGATAATATAAATTCAATAATATAATAGTATACTATTGACTTTGACTTCATCGAATGAATTAATGCAGATCTAAATGAAATAATGGTTGGAAGAAAATTGAAGAAATATAATGTGGTTGAATGATTCCAGAGGGAAGGCAAGTAAAAATGAACTTTTCTTAAATTTATGACTCTAATTGAAATAATTATAAATAAATAACCCCAAAAGAACAATTTAATAAATGGGATATATTGGTAATTTCTATAATATTTCTTGAAGTCTGAATAGAAGAACATGGATATGGATATAGCTAAATTGATAGTAACCAAAAGATATTCCAAACACACTCTTAATCTATCTGAAGTATCCTTGTACACAAATTTAGATATTCCATGAGGAGTTCCATCATCATTTGTATCGGGTATACGTTTTAAATCAAAATGACGTTGTTTTATTGAAATTTGTGAATCCAAATTATTATTGATTTCGGTATTGTTATTAATTGATCCATATATATCTGATGATACAAGAAGGGGTTGATTTTCGGATGCTGAAGCTTTGAAATCGGGATCAACAATTTGATTTTTATGTTTTAATAAATATGATACAGATTTAATTGATAGTATAACAAAGGACGTGCCTCCTATTATTAGGGGATATAAACCATCCAAGTAATACTTTCTACTACAATTAGTTATATCATCAAACAGCCACAAGGGGCAATTGTCTGACATATTTCTATTGAATGTGTTTTGTTATTTTTTTAGGACTGATTACCAACAGAAAATGTGGAAAGGTACGAAAAAAGATTATAAAATCACCAAAGTGAAAGGTGAAGAGAATCGTCCCGCTTTATAATGTAAAGATGAGCTCCAAAAAAACCGAGTGCGAGCTCAACGGGAGGGGACCAAATGTTAAAGAAAAAAATCCAAATGAAGAGGCAGTGGCAGAGGCAAATAAACGAGATTAAGGCAAGAACAATTAAATTGTCCCGCGATGGAGCCGTACCAGAGGCTAAAAACAATTGCAATGAGTCAGAGGAATAGTATCGAAGGAGAAGCAAGAAACTTACACGAAGCAAATCAATTTAGCATGCAAAGCCCCTAAACTATCAAGGATAGTAATGGGCAAAAGAGAAGGAGACGAATGGATGAGATATGATAGTTATAAAAACCTGGAAATATCAAAATGATTGCATTTCGAATCCCCTAAATGCTTTTGTGCTTTTGACCTTATGCCGATGATAGACAGCAATTGTACCAGCAAGCATTAAAGAAAAATACAAATCGTGGATGGTTGCCGTACCTAAAAAATGCCTGGTGCCAGGATTGCCTCATCGAAGAGTGTTAATGATTTAGCACATTAAATATTCATTTTAGTAACGAATGAGGATAAGATAATCGCTATCTACAAGCTGGAGGTAAAAGGTGTGGATGTTTAACCCTGAAATTTTTCATTATGACAAGAATGTTGCATGCATGAGTGGATAGTTGACCACCCTTCCTTAGCCGTTCCTTATGACTCATTCAATATAGAATTTGGAACTCTATTTTATATTTTGATATCCATATTTTATCAAATTCCATTGCTTCTTCATGAAAAGTGCCAAACGGTGTGATTCGCTTATCAGTAGATGATCCCAAAATGGAGGTTGACATTTCTTGAGTTGCTGACAAGTATGAGAGAACCGCCAATCTTAAATCATAGATTCATATGCATATGTAGTGATTCTTACTTCTGTTTAGATACATCTTTTTCCCTATCCCCTCGCTTGAGTAGTTTCATTTTGCTCTTACTTATTTGCTACATACTTTCTTGTTTGATAACCTTCGATTGCTTGCACTTGCTGCTTCAATTACTTTCTTAACTATCCACCACTCGCACGCAAGAAAAAAAAAATAATGGGAGGAGATCCTCACACCTGAAAGGCTCTGCGCGAAATTCTGAAAGGGACCTAATAATGGCTGAAACTGGAAGCGGGGTGAAATGCCTTAAGCCGGAGATAGATCGATATGGACTGGTCCGATGTCTTCAAATGTCGTCTTTGATGCCTGACTGAGTTGCATCTAACAAATGTTCATCTTGAAGCAGCTTCTTTCGTTCTTTAGCTTAGCTTTGTCTATAAATCTTTGATTCATAGATTAGTCATATTTGGTGTTGCCCCAGAATATATTCTCTATTGTTGGATGGATGATATTTGACTCCCGGGCATATTTCACCCTAATTGAAGTCTTCTTGAAAGAAAACTGTCACGAAGTGCTTCTCTTAGTAATTCTTTCCACTCAGTATATCTTCCCGCGCGACCAGCAACACCAGAACTGACCAGGTAGAGCAGGAGATCCATTGCCGAAGGGAGCAGTCCCCAGCAGACGCCTCCACGAAGTGGCCCTAGGGGAGCGGTAGAAAGTAGGGGTGGTGACGCTCCGCTGGCCGCTGCTCGCGGAGAGCCACGACATGGAGCTTGGCTCGCTACGCTCGTTTTTTTGCAATACTGGATCGTGAGTAGTCACTCTGGTAGGGAGCAGTCCCCCCACAGGCGTCTCCATAAAGTGGTCTTAGGGGAGTGGTAGAGTGAAGGGGGGTGGTGACACTCCTCTGGCAGCTTCTCTGCGTAGAGCTCTCTCTTTAGGTGCCAACCTCTTTCCATCGGAACCGTACTGTAATGAATTTCTTTACTATACACTAAATTACCAGCAAAAACAATGAGAATTAGTAAACTATTTGAGCACTGCATCACCTATAATTTAAAGTGAGAATTTTAGTACTGGTTAGCCTTCAAGAAAAAGCTTCCCTACAGAATTGGTTCGAGTCCTCCCGGGATCTCAAACATCATCATCATTTATTGCTACTACTTCCATGATTTGACCTACATTTAAATTTTTCAATACTGTACAATTTATGTATTTGAATGCACCTAATCTTGGGTTTTTTGGGTACCACGTAATAAACCAGTTCTTCTGGCAGCGATTAAACCAGCCTTTTGACCTGGAACAGCACCTCTAGAAATAGTAGAAGCTTTACCAATATGTTGATGGTTACCACCACCATGAGGGTGATCTACTGGATTCATAGCAACACCTCTAGTCTTTGGCCAAGAGTTTCTCTTAACCTTATATTTGTGGAAAGCTCTCCCAGCCTTTAATAATGGTTTATCAATTCTACCACCACCGGCAACGACACCGATAACACCTCTAGCATCAGAAGAGATGATCTTCTTGGCACCAGATGGTAACTTGACTCTGGTCTTACCTTCATCTTGGTTGTGTCCGATAATGATAACATAGTTACCAGAAGTTCTACCTAAAGCACCTCTGTCACCAGCTTTTTCTTCAACATTGGAGACAATGGTACCTTCTGGCATAGAACCTAAAGGCAAAACGTTACCAACGTTTAAAGAAGCTTTCTTACCAGCGTAAATAAATTGACCAGTGTAAACACCTTCATTGGCAATGAAAGTTTCTTCTCTGATCTTGTACTTGTATGGATCACGGAAAGCAACTTTGGCAAGAGGAGCACCTCTACCTGGGTCATGGATGATTTGCTTAACAATACCACGAATGTAACCGTGACGTTCAGCGTAATCCAAGGTTCTTAACTTGGCAGCACCCTTTCTTAATCTAGTATGGGAGGTGAAGATAGAACCAGCACCCTTTCTTTGATTACGAATAACTCTACCTATAGGAAATTGTTAGTAATGGTTTTTAATTGGTCATTAAATGCTTCAATTTGAAATGGACATCAAGCTTAACCCTAGAAAAGTCTTTCCTGTAATTAATTCATGGATATTTGTAAAGGGGATTATTAACAGGTATTTACCAACCAATTTTTGGAAAATTCTCGGTCAACTCTTGTTTCCAGATGAGTATTCTCCAGTCCTCAAAATATAATTTTCATTATGAAAGGAATATTAATTGGTCCGTATCAATTCTTGAGCATTTATAATGGATATAACTATCAAATTACTGCATTTACATACCCATTTTTAATTAAATAAGTGTACTAATTGTAACCAATTGGTTGAAGATTCAAATTGAAATGAAAAATTATTCATTTTTTTAGACAACTGTGAGAATGTAATATGCAGGAAACTTGTCGTAAAATGAGCAAAATGGTCGCGTGATCAGAAGTAACGTGTTTTGTGGAGTAATTCTAGGGCTCGTGCCCTTGTTTTTACTATGGTTTAGAGAGTTAGGTGAGAAGGATCTCTTATTAGTCTTCAATGTTCCATTCACTCATGGAGTTGACAACTACATTTAGTCGTAGGGGTTTTTTGGCTTATATAAATGAAGTTGATTCCAGTCAGGTGTCTTGGTTTGTTTCTCATACCTGTAGCATGTATCACTTAACCCTTGGTAACTTGCCAACTGTGTGCTAGTTAATCACACGATCACTGATCCCAATTTAGATAACAGAGATACGAAATCTCACATCACTACAACTTACATCTTTCTACAAATCAATGCAAACTTACCCCATCATTGCAATAAACAGTCGTATATATTTCATATTCATATATCTATGTATATATATATGTACTGTATTCAAATTAATACGAATTACTATACAGATATGAATTGATTACTATCAAAGTCTGTTCAGTTTTCATAGTTTCAATTTTTCATTTTGACCTCCGCTCCCATTCGCATTTCTTCAAGTAATCAATGAAGTGGAGGACTGTTCTTCCACATAATACAAAGTCATTTCTCGATTCAAGATCTACTAATCATCAAAGTTCAACAGATCATCAGAATTAGAAATGACCTACAAATTAGTCAAGCGAAACACCATCAATGAATGATGTGAATGGACTTCTCTTGGCCTATTAAAAAGATTCAATTCTTTTTCAATCTTCAATTCAATCCTTCGTATGAAGATTCTTTATTACCCTTCCTGATGAAGCATTTAGATCAGTGAAGAATAATGGTGCTTTCTTCATCCAAGTTTCAAGCATTTTCTTTTAATGAAAATAAAAAGCTTTAAGCTTCTACTTCTTCTTCTTCTTTTTCTTCTTTTTCTTTTTCTTCTTTAATTTCAACTTCTGCTTCAGTTTCATTATCATCCACAATTCTAGCATCGATAGCAACATCAACGACGATCTTTCTGTCATTGATTTCTTTACCATTGAATTCTTCAATTGCCTTCTTCTGTAATTCTTCATCAGCAAATTTCACAAATGCAATTCCTTTATTTCTTGGAGTTTTACCTTGAGATTTTTGCTTTTCTAAAATCTTGTAAGGAACTTTTCTAATTGGAATATGAATCCATATTGGCTTGTAATCCTTGAAAAGTGCAGTTAAAGTTTTGATATTTACATTAAAATCAAGATTAGTGATGAATACTGTATCAGTTGATTTAGTACCATCTTCTAAAGGTAATTTAGGTTTTGGTGTACGTTTAACTTTCTTAGCCTTTGAAGGAGTTGAACTGCTATCGTCGGATTTCTTTTCTTCATCAGTAGTAGATTTTTCATTTTCTTTTGCTATCAGTTTTTCTTTTTCTTTTTCTTTCTTCAATTCAAGATTAGCAGCTTTCTTCTTTTCTTCTTCAGCTTGCTTTTTGGCTCTATATTCCTCAAATTTCTTCTTCTTTTCTTCTTCAGTTGGAGGAGGAACTGCTTTCTTAACGTAAACTTTTCTACCTTTGAACTCTTTACCATTATATTCTTCAATTACTTTATCTGCATCTTCCTTGGTTTCAAATTGAACAAAAGCAAATCCTAAAGCTTTATTTAAAACCTTCTTTTTACTGAAGACGTTTTTAGTTGGAATATCAACCTCAGTGCTATTGTTTGTTAGTAATTAATTCATAAAGAAATCTAGTTAGATCGCAAAACTATCTAGGCTTTGTTTGGAAATATATATAGGTGCTATGAATTGACAGATATATTCGACATTTGTTTGAGATCAAAATCGAGATCAAGATCGTGCCAAACCAAGATTCTTGGGCCCACAGTAGATAACATAGATAATGATCAATAAGACTACACGATAATGAAAGTTAGTTCTTCAGTAATTGAGTTGTCCTCGATTTATAATTTGACAATCCAATTGGCTAGCCAATTATAGTTAGAGCTCAACTGTCTTACCAGCAGAAACTAGCTCAATCTGCTAAACACCCATTAATTTTCTGAGAACTTGAACTTAAACTTATAATTGATATTGATCTATTCATCCACAGCATCAACTCAAACAAGCCAAGCCTATACTAATCAATTGACTAATGGCAATCCATTTCAGATCGGTACATACACATTTAAACCCTGAAATAACTCTCTCAAGTCATCTTCAGTGGCACTATAATCAACATTACCAATATAAATTCTTTCTTCAATGACTGGTTTTAATTCGATAGACATAATGGATTCGATTTAAATGGGTTTTTCGTAATGAGGGGGGTTCTTGAAAGGTGGAAAAGTATGCAATAACAGTACAGTTAGAGAAGCTGGCCAAAGCTTTTGTTTTATTATTAATTTGTTTCGGAAAAAACTTCAATTATTTTAAAAGACTCCTTAAAATTAATTTAATCAGCAAAAATTCCTTTCCCTTATATAGAAAGTTGGGAGTGCCGACGGTGGTGAGTAGCACAGATAGAGAAAGTACGGGGCTCGGAACTTAGAAAAGTGGAAGTTTTTGATTTCTGTTTTGGGTGTCTGGTGAGTGGTGAATGGTGCGACTTGAAGGGAAAAATGGATGACAGGATGCGAAAAAGATGTGGGTAACCAACCAAAAAATGGGAAGCTATTTGATGTGATTGGTTGAAACAAGAGGAAACAAATAATATACGAGATGGTTTAGTAAATGGTTAATGGCAGAGATTGTTTCATAACTATATGTAGGAAATACATCGATTATATTTTTCTGTACTTACTAAGATGATATTGGCGGTGTTTTGGGGCATTCAATATGTCTACCGCGTTGTACCGATTAGGGACTTCGTGCCTATATTTGGCGGGGGAAGGCTCAAAAGCGAACATTCGCGAATACTTCTGAGGATTGGAGGATTGAAGGATTGAGAGAGATGAGAGAGAAAGAAATTGAGAAAGAGAGAGAGTTGGGACAAGATGAAAAGTCAATGAAACAAGCAAAAGACAAATTTCATTATAGTAGCTTCACCAAACAAATGTTTAACGCAGATCTTGAGCGAGCTACTGCAAAATCAGAAATTCACTTTATTGATGAGAGTAGTTAAAGGGTTAAGATAAAGCTGTGTAATATGAATAGAGCCCTTGATGTGTTACTTTACTAGATCTCTGGTGAAACTGTTACTAAATTGGGCAGCAACATTTAAATAAATGGTTTGAATTAATTGCAGAGTTAAATTGATCTGAAAGGGTTGCAGGGTCTTGTTTCAGTTGTGCCTAAGTTATGCATATCTTCCCTCATAAAGCAGGCTGCGTTAAATGGGCAGAATTGCGCATCCTCTCAATGCATTTGATGCCTGTAGCGAGCCACCTGTGCATAGGGAAGTAATGCAGTAGGGTAGAGAAAAGCACCTGATTTTGAGATTTGGACTATTACATATATCTCAGTAAGAAATATTGATAGTGCCATTTAGAGTTGGTTCTGGATTGTTTAACATCGTTACCAAAATCTACATACACAACGACACTGAACTGGTTACTTCGGCAGCGCAACCATTGCTGAATACAAATCAGATATTGTGCAGGACTGCTAATCAAAGTGCAAATTGTTACGACAACCAACCATTTACATAAATCGGCCCTATTCTACTCAAGATAACGTTAATTTATATGTATTTTTATTCATTTGAAAACTACTGATGAGTTTGGAGGGAATTTCTTTCTTTTATAGTTCTTCGAGATCTAATTCTCTCATGTCTAATTAAGTTAGTTGAAGTATAGTTGGAAGTGAAAAATAGATTTACTTCAATTTGTGGAACAATTTTGGTGCAACACAATCATTGATACAATGTTGTAAATGGAAAAATTCTTCAACACAATCTTCCTTATAATGCTTATGTTCGTAATCTTCTTCTTCCATTTCCTTGGTGACTCTTTCAACACATTCATGGAAATGGTGATTGAATGGTTTACAAGTAGCAGTTTGTAAACATTCTTCACGTAAAGCATCTAATGGGTCAGAAGATTCTTCTTCTTCATCGTCTTCTTCTTCTTCGGAAGGAATTTCGGCTTCAACTTCTTCTTCTTCAGTTGGCTATAAGCTGTTAGTATTGGTAGGTAAATAATGAAGCCTTTCTAAAGGTATTCATCTCAAATATAAGGCTCGTGGAAATTGAGGGAAGACTGTGTATATATGATGTTGTTAAACACTGAGAAATTCCCTTTCATCAGTTCTCTTTCTTAGATAAACCAACTCCTTAGCAATACATAAACAATTCGTTTGACCAGCAATACAATTCTAGTCTAATGCCTTATATGACAACCATTGAAATTGAATATCGACCCGAGAGTCATTGTTATATTACATGACTAAAATGTACTTCAGTTTCGTCGAATGGTATCTTTTTCCACCTTAATTCAAAATATGTCCCATGGTCACTATGGAACAACCAATCCCCTTCAAACCACTCATCTTGCCCAAACAAATTATGCTAAAATTTTACATACCTCTTCAGCGTAAGCAACTGGAAGTGCGAATTCTATCAAATCTCTCAAAAACGACATAATGATGGTGTTGATCTTTCGTAGTTAATTGGCAGATGTTCACCTTTGATGGTCTTTTGTATTTCCATTTGACCTCACTAAGAAGAAAAAAGGAAGTTGTTATTGGCTAGCGCGCAGGGTTACCCGGATGAGTATATACAGGATGGGTAAGTAGACTGAGTTGCAGGGAGATGAAGAGACAATAAGTTAAACATTTAAAACAGGAACAGAATTGATAATCGTTATATAAAAAAGCCATATTCTTGAGGTATATTCTTGAGTTATTTTGTTGCTGGTATATTAATTTTAAGTTCACAAGAAACGATAATTTATGGCTCCAATGGGTCCCATTAGCTGTATCTGAGCGAAGTGGTACTATAATCTATATGCAGTGCAGGTGCATTAATCATATTTCAAGAACTGTTTTCTCTAATAAATCAAAGCTTTAGAGTAGGGTTATATGCAGTTTGATTTCGTTAGCTATGTGCTACTTGTGTGCAGGCATTGAGACTTTACTAGCTACGATCCTCTTACTAACCAATGGTTGAGGGGATACTAATGCTCTAAATAAGAGCTATCGAGCTTGTTATGATGAGAAACTAAAGAGTTTCCTCGTTCTACAATGTTGCACAACATTATTAAATCACCAAAAATGTAGAATTATATTTACTATTTAGATACAAATTAAATTTTAAAATATTTTTTTATAACAAATTTCTCCTTATTATATCGAAATATCTTAAGCCTTGACTGTAACATCTAAAGACTTAGCTTTCTTAGCTTTCTTTTCTTGAGACTTGGAACCCATAACACCTCCACCCCAGTGTCTTCTAGAGTCTTCGAATTTTTCAACGAAGTTAGCGTTGATAGTAGAAACTAATTTAGCTAATTCAGCTTCATCTTCAGCAGCAACTTCGGTTAAAGCAGCAACAGAAGAAGTTTTCTTGTGAACTAAAGTTCCTAATCTAGCCTTACCCTTCACAATGGCGTATGGAACACCCATCTTTCTACAAAGAGCTGGTAAGAAAACAACTAATTCAATTGGGTCAACATCGTTGGCAATTAAAACTAATTTAGCCTTCTTGTTTTCAATTAAGGAAACAACATGGTTTAAACCGTATTTGACAACAACTGGTTTTGGGGAAGCATCCTTAGCGGATTTACCTTCAGCAACAGCGGCAGCTTCTTTGGTTAATCTTTCTTTCTTTTCAGCAGAAGTTTCTGGTCTATATTTGTTGAATAATTTTAAAGTTTGAGCAGCGGTGTTTCTGTCTAAAGTAGATTGGAATTGGGAAATAGCTGGTGGAACTTTTAATCTTAAAGATAAAATTTTCTTTTGTCTTTGTAATCTGACGTATTCAGGCCACTTAACAAATCTGGATAAATTTCTCTTTGGTTGAAGAGCTTGACCAATACCAAAGTTCTTTGGGGTGGCATCGAACAATGGGTTCTTGGCTGAAACAGCCTTGGATTTGTTAGCTAATGGTGCTGGAGCAACCTTCTTTCCTTTTGGAGCCATTTTATGATGAAGTTGAAGTTAACAGGTATGATCTTTCCATAACTGAAATTTTGAGATTTTTCTATGTTAGAGCCAAAAATTTTAGTTGATGATGTTTCACAAAGAATCGAAATTTTCCAGTCCTGTGTGTTGGGATATCATGTGATTCATGTGACTGTTAGTTTGCTTTGCGGTTATCACCATCAGTTGCTCATTGTATGTTTATATGTAGGTCGCATGTTTATAATTCTTTATCAGACGTTCTATTTGAAGCTCTACCAGGAGATGTCTTTGATTGTATGGTCTATAAATACATTATGTAAAGCTGAAAAAATATTAATGGAGAGTACGATTCTTTGCTAATATTATGAGATTTATAGTTCTGATTCGTTCTGATGAATAGATCCTAGCTACATCATTTATTATGACTCTTGTCAATTATCTATCGCATTTCTTAACTTCTGACTGATGCGCAAGAAATTATTTCTATACCAAATCACTATGAATGTATTGCATATATGAAACAAAATAATATGAAAAGTAGATAAAAGTTAACAACATGCAAGTAAGATTTCCATATCCAGGCTTACTATACGTGAATAGTTGCAAGCACCTTGTGTACACATGGCTCTTAATAACCAAGAGTTACGAGTGTTACGAATGGAATTGGTTCTCTAACACGAAGAGATACTTGTAATAAATCATCACGTGATTCAAATGGGTAGAACTCTAACATAAGTCTCTTAATAACATTTTTTCAATGGCATTTCTTCATATCTCTTTTTTAGCTATTCTTCATTCATATCTAGCTTCAAATTCATCACAGTTATCATCATCTTCATTCCTCGTCTTGAAGTTTTTGAAAGCACTCCGAATTTGACTAAGTAAGCTTTCGTTGAGCGCACTATTTTCAGCCGATCCATGAGACACCGATGGAGATAATTCACTTAAATCACCTCTGGAGCCTCTACGAATTTCACCACTTCTACTAAGATCATTAAATGCTTGGAATTCTCCAGATGTAATACTATTTTCTCCATCCAAATCTAATGAGTTTATAGTTAAATTTAACAAAGATTTTCCTGATTTTCTTCTCATCAATCTTCCGGAAAATGGGCCTGATTTAGGGAAATATTGTTCAATTTTAGCATCCTCGTCAATGGAGAGTTCATTCTTTAAGGAATTATCGTTAATACTCTCTAAATAAACAGATGATCTTCTGGATATACCAGACCTTGGGGTTTTGGGTATTCTGCACGATGTACCATTATCATTAATCCATTTCGCAACAATGGCAGTCCAACCACATTGATGAGATGCCCCTAAACCTCTCCCTGTATCACCATCAAAATACTCATAGAATGGTACGTAATCTTTAAATAATTCATCATGGTTAAGTAGATCATTATCTCCATTACAAGCTCTATTACCTTGCTCGTCTGGTAAAAACAAATGCATTAGACGATGTTGAATTTCTTGAGCACATTGAGCCAAATTAAGATAAGTTCCTGATCCCTTTGGACACTCAACCTTTAAATCAGGACCATAGTACAAATAAAATCTTTGTAATGCTTCCACTAAAAGGAAATTGACTGGGAACCAAATAGGTCCTCTCCAATTGGAATTTCCTCCAAACATTCCTGAATCGGACTCTCCTGGTAAATATTCAACTTTATATTCTTGTCCATGAACTTCCATACTAAACGGATGTTTCTCGTGGTATTTGGATAATGATCTAATACCATAAGGTGATAAAAATTCGTCTTCATCTAACATTCTCTCTAAAATTGATACTAATCTATCCTTATCAACCAATGCTAATAACAATCTCTCACCAACCCCTCTTGACTCCATAGAAGCAATATTTCTTTCTGCAACATATTTTCTATTTTCAATAAACCATTCTAATCTTTTCTTAAACGATGGGTATTTGTCTAATAATTCTGGTTCCAAAGTCAAAGAAGCATATAATGGAATCAAACCAACCAATGATCTAATTGGTAAACTTTGCTTTTGATCATTACCAAAGCTAATAGCGTCATAATAAAATTTATCATTGTCATCCCACAACGAAGTTTCCGTTGCTTCGAGTTCTCCAGTTCCTGCTCCATGAAAAGTCATTGCATCTGCAATCAAAATAAAATGTTCAAAGAACTTTGAAGCAATGTTTTCATAAACTGGTCTTGTTTTAGCTAATTCCAAAGCAATATTCAACATTTGTAATGCAAAAAATGCCATCCAACCAGTTGAATCTGCTTGTTCAAGATTACCACCAGTTGGTAAAGGCTCAGATCTGTTGAAAATCCCAATGTTATCTAACCCAAGAAATCCTCCTTCGAAAACATTATTACCATCGTAATCCTTTCTATTAACCCACCAATTAAAATTGAATAATAATTTTTGAAAAACAGTTTCAAGGAAGTCCAAATCTTCTCTACCATACATTTTTCTTTCAATTTTAAAAATTCTGAAAGTTGCCCACGCATGAACTGGAGGATTAACGTCAGAGAAATTCCACTCATAAGCAGGAATTTGACCGTTAGGATGCATATACCATTCTCTTGTTAATAAATCAATTTGCTTCTTGGCAAAATCAGGATCAATCATTGCTAAAGGAATACAATGGAAAGCAGTATCCCAAGCAGCAAAGAACGGATATTCCCATTTATCAGGTAATGATAAAATATCATCAATATATAAATGTTTCCAATCTTTATTTCTACCACCAGCTCTATTGGTTGGAGGTTTTGGAGTATTTTTATCACCATGAGACCAATAGTTATGGACAAAATGATAAAATTGTTTTGTCCAAAGTAAACCAGCAAATGCCTGACGTTGAACCTGTCTTAAATCATCACTAATTGGTAATGGGGAAACTTTCCAGTAGAAGGCATCTGCTTCATCTTGACGTCTAACAAAAGTATTATCAAATTCAAATTCATCAATTTCAACCTCTTTCTCATTCTTGGTTAATTTGTATCTAAGAGTAACGTAATCATTTCCAGGAACTTCGTCGAATTCAAACCAAGCACAAGACTTAGTACCAAAATTTTCTTCATTGACTGCCCCTAAATCATTATCAATGACATAATCATGGAATGCATCCTTTACGTATTTGGATTTATTCTCCTGATGATACAATCTCTTAGTGTTAGTTTCATTTTCAGTAAATAATAAATTTGCTTCAATATCTGGCAGATTCTCATGTAACCCTGGAGAAGGAGCAAATATCAAATATCTAGAGCCAAATCTTTGATGATCAATTTTGATGATATTATCGCTGGCTTTCAGCATAATTGGTTTATTTTTATTCTTGAATTCTTCAGTACCCCAAGCCCAGGTATTTCTAAACAAAACATGAGGCAAAATATGTAAAGGAGCAGGATCGTTGCTTCTATTATAAGCAGTAATTCTAAATAACAATTCTTCAGGATCATCATCACTTTTAGCCATTTCAAATACAACATCAAAATATTTATTATCATTGAAAATACCTGTGTCTTCGAGTTCAAATTCCTTTTCTAATCTTGATCTTTTCCCGTTCTCTTCAATCAATTCCTTATAGGGAAACTTTGCTTGAGGGTATTTATACAAATATTTCATATAAGAATGAGAAGGAGTATTATCAAGATAGTAATATAACTCTTTAACATCTTCACCATGATTACCTTGAGAATTGGTGACTCCGAATAATTTTTCTTTCAAGATATCGTCTTGTCCATTCCAAAGTCCTAATGATATACAGATCAATTGATGAGTATCGGAGACACCCGCTAAACCATCTTCACCCCAACGGTACGTTCTAGAACGCGAATGTTCAAATGGGAAATCAGACCAAGCATCACCATCATGAGAATAATCTTCTCTTACTGTTGCCCATTGTCTTTCTCCTAAATATGGACCCCAATGCTTCCAGTATTTAGATCTGTCTCTATTTTCATTAAGTCTCCTTTCTTCTGCGGTCACTCTATGATTTTGGCCAGTCATTTGAAGTGGCACCTAAAAAACTGTCAATTGATCTAGAATGTTTGGGAATAAAGGATCTAATGGGAGAATGACAATATTGTTCAAAAAGACTAGAATGGGAAAAGGAATTGAGTCAAGTATAATTTCCAATTTGTAGTTGAATCACCCCTTTATTGCTCTCCAAAGTAGTGAATTGGTATTTGCTATGTGTTAGCAAGTGTGGCCTGCAGATAACCGTGAGATAGAAACATTCTCTCAGGTAGTTGGACGTAGATAAGGGCGAAAAAGAAATAGCGACGCACTGAAATTTTTAGGTTAAGTAGGGGCAGGAAAGTTCGGAAGAAGGAACTAAAGTGATAACTGTGATGGATATTATCAAACATCTATGATTATGAGAGAGAGCTGACTTTGTTGCATTGGGAGTTGCAACATTTTCAATATGTGTTTAGATGATTGTATGTGGTGTGCATTGATAATTATTTTTGAATGGTACTGTTTGTACCTTTGAGTTTAGATATTGTTCTTGTTCTCTTGATTCCAATATTGCTGTTCGGCTGACAATCAAAATTGAGGATTAATATTTTTCACCCTCAGTTCGTACTTCGGAGAAGAAATCTCCGCAGCCATTGTAACCTTTTGTCCACTCTGGATTGAGATTATGCCTCTGGAACATTTTTCATGCACATTTTTGCCGTAGTTAGCAATACGTTCTATAGCATTACAAATTTTGAAATGATTGTATTAATTTATCTATTATTAGATATTTTTGTCTACATTATGATGGCAAATAAGGGATTTTAGGGCTCAAGTTATCCAACGACCATTTTTAATTTGGATAAGTTAGAATTGCTTGATTAATCCCTAGAATATATCACTTTGTTCAAAGTGGTAATAATAGAACTAAGTTGTACTGAAAAAGTTCTCTGTTAATGTCAATGCATTCCCCGCTGAATTACCTGCATAATTATTCGTAGTCATGGGTGAATATTACCTCGTCAAAAGAGCTCGGTGCAACTTGAAAGTGTCTAAACGGGAGTCTGTGGAAGAAGTTGATCTTCTTACCTTGGGAAATTGGTGGCTATTCACTCGTGTCGGATAATATTCATATATGGTTGTTAATGTCTATGTCCTTAACTTACAGAAGTTGAGGAGAACTGTTTTCTCGTTTGGGCCGTCTATCAATTCACTAACTCTCGCGCAAGCATACTCGCGCGAACCACTGTCTCCCACATCCCATATTGTTTTTCCGCTAGACTTAGCGTTACTTGTAACCCCCTAATAAGGCGACCAACTGGAAAATTTTACTAGAGTGCGCGAAAAAAACTAA